>SKCR01033448.1:0-392757 GCA_019454045.1 Zanthoxylum bungeanum | reverse complement strand
ATGGTATAATATTCGTTTCATATTTAGGTTGTATAAATGTTGACCTTTTAAAAAAATTATCTCAATTTGGAGAATTGGAGTAATCATTAAATTGTCATTATTGCCTAAAATAAAATTTAGTCTTAATATGAATTTATATCCTCCTTTTTATATAGAAATAAAAGTCGGTGATAAATTATATACTTCTCCATTTATTTTTATTGGTATATTGTTTATACATTTTGTTGTTTGTATTAAATACCATCAAATTGTTTATTGTTTATTGGTTGTCTTAATTTATTTCTATACTGTCCTAGTACTAAGTTTTCATGTATTATTTACAAATTTCATTAATGATTCCTAATCAAAAGGTTTTCCTATTTGACTCCAAAATTGATGAAATAAATTAGTTTCATTACAATTTTCTCATCCTTCTTCTGTTCTATTTTCTTCTCCTGCTAATATTTCTGGTTCTAGATAATAATTTCTGTAAAGTCAATATTATTAACCAGTATATTATCTACGTCATAATCCGTATAGTCTAAATTATTACACAAATCCTCAAAAATGTCATTGTCTAAATATTTGTTTGGGTGTCTAGATATTCATTCTATAATATTGTCTCTATTTGATTGTAGAATTTTATATTTATCTATTAGAGATTCTATGTATGTCATATTAATTTCTACAACCTCTTCGTCTTATATTATCTCTGGATTACTAACTCTTTTATAATTTTAAATCTTTAACTAGTTTGATTATTCTTATTTTTATATATTTGACACGTCTCTAATACTTCTAACATTCTATATGTGTCTAATTCTGGTAATTTATATTCTAAATATTAAGTTGACTATAGTTTAATTTCTTAAGTGCTATCATTTCTACTTATTGACTTTTAAAACAATCTACTATATTCTTACTTCTCTCTCAAATCTATTTTCTATGATATTTATTATATAATTTTCCTAAAAAGAATATTTTTACTCTAAGATTTTTATATTCACTACTCATTTTATAACCTTTAGTTTGAATATTGGGTTTTATATGTTTACAAATTCATCAATGTCTAAAGAATATATCCTATAACTATTATTTTATTTCTAAGATTTATTTCTACATGTAATATCTCGAATATTTTTCGGAACCGTCTTGGAAGATTTCTGAATTGAAATTTAGAATTTGGAACAGAATGATATTCGAAAATAAGACCTTATGTGTTGGAAAATGGGTGATAATATTTTTAAGTGAAGTTTCGTCGCGTTGGAAAACGCGTGGTTTCGAAACCGGCTACGCGATTTCTATTTTTATCATTATACGCGTAATGTTTCTTGTTTCGACTACAAATATAGCAAATGAACTCTGATTGAGCTGATTCTTGAATCATCAGACTTTTTTTTCCGAGACGAATAACTTTCATGTTGAACACTTTTTGAAATTTATATCAGAAGGGCTTCAAAAATATAAATTTCCATGAAAGTCTCATGACATGGGCTTAATGTAATTTTCGGGGGACTGAATATAAATTTCAGAAATATTTCTATAAATACCCTAAGGTTTTTTGAAATCACAAAAATGGAAAAAGAAACCAAATATTCCAACACACAGCCCATCCCCAAAATCGCATTTCTGTCGCCCTTGTCGCGCCGGCGGCCTGTCCGCCATCGCCGGCCGACGCGACGGGCCAGAGGGGTGCGCCGGCCTCCCCTCCACCTTGTGGTGGCCGACAAAAGCCCCAGGACGACGGCGAGCGGCGAGAGAGAGATGGAAACGCGCTTGTCATGGGTATCCCGATCCCGGCTTGTCACTTCATTTCACGACCTGATCCACCCGCCAAATCGAAGCTCTTGGAAAGGTACTACAAGTTGGCGGTGACAGATTTTCTGTTCCGTGCACGATTATACGTGAAACGAGGAAGGAAAATTCAGATGAATAGTGACCCATTGTGAACTGTAGGTTCGATCAGAATTTCGTCGATTCCAGCACCTTCGTGGGATCATTTGGAGTCCTTATATGGCCTCAAAATTTCGGTAAGACCTCCCAGTATAAATTCATAAATTTCAAGTTTATAGTTAAATGATTGGATGTATTCAATAGCTTCATAGCATAAAGAATTAGTATAAATTGAACTGTTTGAGTATTAGTTTATTGAATATGTGTATTTGGTAGAATCCGAGTGAAAACAAAATGAATTAGATCGATCCGATAGATTATGCCAGTTTTTGGTAAAAGTGAATTTTCCGTGTATTAATATATTTTTGATCGTAATGATGGATATGAGTCATATGTGATGATAGGATAGTGTTTAGATAAATCCGGATAGGTTCGGACTGTTCGGGACCCTTCTGTAGCGTTTGCGGAAATGTTTTTCGGAAGATTTTCTAAAAACACGTAAACCGAGAATTTAAGTTAACTGATGACTTGGGTTAGTTTATAATAATATTTTAAGATTACTGAAACTGAGATCATTGAAATCAGACTTGATTTGGTTGTTCCGGAAAGATCCGGGATTTTATCGTAGTTTAGTCGAGAACTCCGTAAGTAATGATTCTGACGGCTTTTCGCTATTTGTTTTGGCAGACTTGACTAGGACCTTGAGTGCTTGCGAAACCAGGTAAGTAACTCATGCGATGAGTTCTCGAATTGTTCATTTCGTAATTTTTTTTAAACACACACACACACACACATATATATATATATATCTATGTGTGTGTGTGTGTGTGTGTGTGTGTGTGGTGTGTGTGTGTGTGTGTGTGTGTGTGTGGTGTGTGTGTGTGTGTGTGTGTGTGGTGTGTGTGTTGTGTGTGTGTGTGTGTGTGTGTGTGTGTGTTGTGTGTGTGTGTGTGTTGTGTGTGTGTGGTGTGTGTGTGTGTGTGTGTGTGTGGGGAGACGATTGAAAGGTTTAGGATAATTACAAGATGGATTTGAGAAATGATTTCGACATCGTGTATAGTTGAGTTAGTCGACCATCACATGTATGGATTTTCGTTATTGCTATGATATGAAATAAGTAGTTTGATGATCACAATGTCTGTATGTATGTATTGATGTGTCTTGAAGTGAAATATTCAAGGATAATGCTATGATATGTATTTTGAAAAGATTTATGAGTTTAATGGCTACATGTATGCATTGATGCATGTAACTGCATGGACTCGTAATGGTATGTGTATGTATGGATGTATGTAAGGGTATGAACTTGTATCGATATGAACGCATGTATATAAATGAATATGGAAATGTATAAGTATATGAACATGTATTTTTATATGCATATGATGTTAAGACATGAAGATTGATAAAGGTTATGGTACTTGAATTCGAAGTAATACGTATATTCGTATGTTTGAACATGTATATGTATGTGAGAATGATGTTTTAGAGTGTTTGTTATGGATATGATTGTGTATGAGAAGTCGTGCGATGAGTTTGGTATGTCGTGATATGTATGCATGAATGTAGGTTTTAATTGGTTGATGATTTCGTGGTATAATAGTCGAGCTGGTTAGGAATCCGTTCTGACATAATTCATTTTATATCTATTCTAAAATAGGTAATGATTCTCGTACGAGTATTGTATACGTAAACCAGCCATATGTATGTATTGTTTGATTATGTGCCTTGTGATGTATTGGTTTTTATGTGTGCTCCGTGGCTGGTTGCACAATGATTGTGTGTGTGACTGTGTTAATGTACGTGTATGATAGAACTCATAGATTATATGGATAATGAATGCTTATGTGAAATGAATGAATTTGAAAACTAATGTGAGCATTAGATGTTATAAAGCGCATTTGTTAAGTTGTATTCGTATGTATGTATATGTATAAGAACTTTGGAATTGTTTTTGGCATGTATATAAGAGACATGTGCTACGGTATCTGTAAATGCATATGAATCATGAATGTTAAGCCATTGTAAGGTTACTGTAATTAAAGGAAGTTAATGGAGGTTTGTTTTGGTATTGACGAAAGTTTATTTAACATACCGATTTGATGATATTTCAAAGTTATATAATTGTGATAAAAATATAGATGTATGGCTTCATGTTTCACGTGATTAAAGTAGATTTGATATTAAATGATATACTCTCTATGGTTTTCGAGTTTTGCTTTGTATGCTTTGGATGTTAGCTATTAGATTAGCATATATGTTGATATGTAAATGTGAAAATTTGACATGAATTAAGAATAAAGGATAATAACAAGTTAATAAATTCGAATTTGTAACAATTTAGTAAATCTGATAAACTGATGATATGTTTTGATTTGTTTGTTTGTCATAAATATTTGACTTGTTTTTTTTTTTAAATACTAGCATAGTTACTTACTGAGTTTTTATAACTCGCACCAAACCAATTTGCTAGTTTTTTAAGTTGGCTTCCAAATTGTTCAACCACGACAACTTTGGAAGTCATGCTCGAGACGCGGATCACCCAAACAGCGGTCACCCTCGCAAGTATCCTGGCAGAAGTTATAGAAGTTTAAAAGGTTTATGATATTTTGGTTATTGTTTTATTTTGTAGTGCTGAGCACGTGGTTTGTATATATATTTTAAGTAAATATTTTGATTGCTTATGATGTTGTGGGCACTGAGCCATTGAGTGTTGATAGATGATATGGGCACGGAGCCCTTAGGTGGTGATTTTGATATGTTGGTGTGGACCTGATGTCCATTTTAATAAATGATGTTCTTTTTAGGTTCGTTTTGGTGCTGGATTGAGATCCAAGTTTTCCAGTTTTAGGATATATCATGATAAATTTTCGGTAGATTTAGAGGCTTATGGAGATGGGTCAATCATATTTCCTGCCGATAGCATCCTGCATTTGGCGGGATGTTACACTGCACTGGCTATTTGTGCCTATTCATAATCATAAAATCTAGGGGTGTTCACGGGTCGGGTCGGGTCGGGTTTTTCACAAATTTTTTTGACCCGATCGGGTCGGGTCATTCGGGTTTTATGACCCGAAACCTGAAATTTCATAATGTAACCCGCGCGGGTCGGGTCACAACGGGTCGGGTCAAAAAACTGCGGGTCGAAACACAATATTAAGTAAACATAATATATATAATTTTAGTGATACAAATATTTTTAGAATGAACGTGTAGCAGAATTGGCAAGCTAATGCATTTGCTTAGACTACGTCGCATTTTTTCCTATTTTTTTAATAAAAAAGTTACAAAAATATGCTGGCAGAGAGAATCGAACTTGCAACCAACGGCAAACAAAGCGCGCACACTGCCAATTTAGCTACAAATTTTTGTTGTCATAGTGTATCATTAAAAATATATATACTATTATTATAATATCATTCACATCGGGTCGGGTCGGGTCAGACCCGAGTTTTCTGGTCTAGACCCGTGACCCGATCCGACCTTTCGGGTCGGGTCGGGTCTGACCCGAAATTAAAATTTTAATTTTATAAACCCGATCGGGTCGGGTCGGGTTGTTGCGGGTCGGGTCGCGGGTTGACCCGACCCTATGAACACCCATAATAAAATCTACTGTTATATAAATATAAATGTGCTTTAGTGTTTAATCATTCTCTTACATGACTTAAAATGCTTATTACTATTATACCCATGTGGAAATCTGTAAATTTTTATCTTTTAAAATAATTTTTACCTATTGGACTTACTAAAGTTATTTCTTACCTATTATTTTTATTTTTTTTATTTATTATTTTTTTTTTTTTTTGAAACGATGGAAACCCCACCACCAAACCACTCATTCTGGGCCGCGGCGCAGGTAAAACCACCGGCTGTCCCAGACTCTTACAAGAAGTGCACCCCCTGGATTCGAACCCAGAACCTCAAGGTGAGATTCTGGACCCTACACCACCAAGCCACACCCTTGGGGACTCTTACCTATTATTTATTACTGCTTATTTCATTTCATCACGATAGACATATAAATTACTTTTAAATTTTTCTAAAATTCTTTCACTTATAAATTTGTATTTTTTTAGTTTGTCATAACCTCTTTCTAAAAGCATGTTGGCATATTCCTCATCTATTAAATCTTCTGTTTTTTCTATAATTTATGTACCTTTGCTAGATAAATTTAAAGAATTTCTAATTTTGTCTACTATTGAGTTATCTATACTAGATCTTCTTGCTAGTTCCATTATTTTTAATATTATTTTAGATCCTAGTATGTCTGCTATATTATTAATTTTTCTAATGGGTTCTCCTAAATTTATATTTTTACTCTATAAGTTAAATTATCTAATTATTTTTCTATATTATCTAATGAGTTGTCTAATTCTGACTTTTTAACGTTATTGACTGTTGTTTCTTTTATAATAATCTGAAAGTCTATTTCTACTTTATTTATCCTAGATTCGAGATTATCTATTTGTTTATTAGTTTTGATTAATATTTTAATAATTTTATTAATTGTGCTACTATAATATTATTACAATCTATACTAAATGATTTGATATTTTTTATCCTACAGAATTGACAATTGGTATTTCTAATTTTAATTCTTCTAAAGCTTCTGCTAATAATCTGAAAGTCTATTTCTACTATAAATTTGACTGTTGTTTCTTTTTTTTATCCGTACACGTTATTGACTGTTGTTTCTTTTATAATAATCTGAAAGTCTATTTCTACTATAAATTTGATTATTTCTAACGTTCTTGTAGACTATTATGTATTTCTTTTATTGTATCTACTTTTATTGTAAGAATTTCTACTAACTCTCTTATTTATATTTCTACAGGTTTAGGTATTTTTATATCTATTAGATGTAGTAATTCTAAAATTTCTTTCTTATTATGGAATCTTTTAACTTGATTAGTGAAATTTGATAAAAGTTCTTTATGAAGTCTAAATTATTTCTTAAGATTTAATGCTACTATTTTCAAAAAGGCGTGCAAGGTTAATAATTAGTTTTTTTTGTATTATTTATATTAATTTCTAAGTTATGTCCTAATTTATTAATAGAACTATTATAAAAATTTGTTGACTATTACTAGTATGCGGAATATGTTTACACTGATTTTCTAAATGATATATATTGTAGATTATTTTAAAATTTTCAGATAAACTAACTTTTGTCTGTCTATAATTACTTATTTCAAAGTCTAAATATTCTAATCTTTGAAAATTCATACAAGTTTAAAAACTAGGGCTATCAAAGACTTATATCGACAAAACTTCTATTATGGACCTTATTACTTTAGTTGTATTCTTTTCTTCTAAATTCTGAAACTCTAATGATAAATCTAATATTGATTCTGCTAAAAAAGTTCAGTGATCTATTAATTTACTTCTATTTTCTACTCTATTTACTTTCTATTTGTCCCGTCTATTAAACTAAAATATTCTATAAATTTGTCTATAAATAAACTCTTGTAAAAGTAGTTGCTTTATGTTGAAATAAATTGTGTTGTTAATTGTTGAATTTAAAAGCATCCAACTGTTGACTTGTGAATTCGTATGATAACTTGATGAAGTGAGCTTTCCTAATTACTCGTATACCATATATTTAATATATTAATAAAAAAAGATCGATATTAAAGATAAAGAAGGTGTGCGTAATTTTTCGTAAAATCGTCTTTTCAGAGGCTTTTTAAAAAAACTTATTATTATTTCTCAGTGATACGTGAAGTTGTATCCCGAGTACAGAGTATATTACCGTCCATTTGGAATCACCTATGAAATTTATTTACAGATTTTCATCCAATATATCAAAAGGAAAGCTTTTAAAACCAAAAATCAAGTTTTCAAGACCATGTTATCAAAACTCGAACTCCGAATCAATATTCTTAACGCTTTCTCAACATAATCAACAGCAACGGGCCAACGAAGTAGTTTTTCAAAGAAATTTGAAAAAAACTTAGAAAATGTGGAATGTTAGATCCTTTCAGTTTTCTTATAGGAATATCATTGAGCTATGGACGATGTAAACATTAAAATGTAGCTTGTATAAGATTCTTGGAAATAAATTGTGGTGTAATATAAGGGGGAGAAAATGAAATGACTAATCATTCTTGGCCATTTTGAAGCACTAATATTATAATTTAATTGCATTGTCGATTTCCAATTTTGTATTTTAAAGGCTTTGGATTTTTTTTTTTTTTTTTTTTTTTTTTTTGGCAACAATAACTTATAAAAAGTCTTTTAATAGAAGGATAACTGGTACTATTCTATTCAGTTTTGTTCTATATCTATAATTGGATTAGCATATCAAAGCAAAATTTCCCACAACAAAAACATGCTTGCTTGTCTCAATAGCATCTCCACAATCGACTTTTTGTTCTATTACTCCAAGATTTGCTACCTACTCTTTGCTATTTGTATTTCCTTTTATAGAGAGAATTTGGTTTTTAAGTTGAAGGGGAAACGACAAGATCACATGGAGGGATTGAGGGATTTCGGCTTCAACACGGAATCTCCATCAAACAGTATTAGAAATGTTAGAAAATCTCGAATCTTGAATTATCAGAATTTTATACCGTTTGATATGAAATTTAAGACAAAAAAAAATAACTCAGTTAAAAAAACTAATATATAATTCATGATCTATAATCGATAAGATTGGCTTCAATCTCCTCGAAAGGTTGTATGCATGGACCCTAATCTAGCTGGCTGCCGTCTGGAAAAATAAAGTTGAAATTCATTATTATATCTCTATATCAATGTGGCTTTTGATGGTATCAAAAGCATCAATGTACCTTTTGACATAAGAAATTGCAAGATCCCTTTACAAGTGCTTTTCAAGATACTCGTCAGCCCAATAATTTTGAGAGATCATGGATAACCCAATAGTACTGTGAAGGGCACAGAGGGTTCTGTAGGAAGTGATGATTTCACAACTACACTGAAAATTGTGCGTAGGCATTATCAATATTATTCAAGGAGTTAATTATTGTTCAAATTTAAGAAGTGAGAGTGCTTTTCAAGCTTTGTGGCCCTTATCAAATTCTTCTTCTTCTTTTTTTTTTAAATCGTTGGAAACCCACCGTCAAACTATATCTTCCGAATTTAAGCGGAGTAGGTAAAACTTCCGGTTGTCCCATACTCTTATAAGAAACACACTTCCTGAATTCGAACCTCAAGGTGAGATTCTAAATCTTACATCACTAAACCACGCCCCTCGGAGACTCTTATCAAATTCATACCTAATGCTAAATGATGAATGTGCGAAAACTATAATGCTATGCACTGGGCACCTTTTCAAGTCAGCGACACCAATAAATATGTTCCTGTGTGTGCATTATTTAACATATACCCAAGGCTCCATGTTTTCCAACAAGTTTTATAGTGGAACTACGTCACTTGTAATACATACTGGACATGTGTCATGTATGTATTGGACACCTACACCGTCATTTTCCCGATCCTCTATCACAGTAAAAGATAATTTAAATGATCAGAAATATTAAGTGATACCGAAATCATTCCGATACTTGATAATTCCATTTATTTGTATATAATTTAATATTAACTCATTTTATTTAACATGTAAATAACTTACGTGACACTTATCCCACAAATATCTTAAATGTCAATTATCAACTTACTAATCAATCCCATTAATTTAGGTACAATATCACTAATTATAAAAGATGAATCCATGACATAATTAAAATTGAAAGGATTTTGAGCAACTTTACTTGCGTTTTACCTAGGGGTGGTAATTTGGGTCATGATTCATTTATTCGTTCGATTCGACTCGCTTTAAAACGAATACGGGTTTGAAAAAATGGATTCGTTTAATAAATGGGTCAATTCGATTCGATTCGTTTATTAAACGAATCGAATACGAATTTAAGCTCATTGATTCGTTTATTCGTTTAAGATTCGTTTTATTATTTTTATTTACTAGTTCTTGTTAATTTTCAATTAAAATTCAAAAAATTATAGCTAATTATCATAGAAAAAATAATATTTTCGAAATCTGGTTAGTTATTTTTAGTAAATATATTAATTACATATGAAGATGTATATATTTATGAAGAATTAATATAAATCAAGCGTGATAAATTATTTTATAGGATTCGATACAACTTCGATTCGTTGATTCGTTTTGTCACCCCTAGTTTTACCCTCTCAGTTCCCATATTTCAAAATAAATTAATAAAATATATGTAGGGAAAGCTGTACTGAAAAAGATCCTACACCCCCATTTCAGATTTCTTAATATTAATCATTGAATCCTTGATTACATTATCCACCTAACACATAAAACGTTTGAGATGCTAGGGGCCAGCAAGTTCACAAATTAAGATCTTAATTAGTGACTGAATGTTCCATTAATTTATTGGTCCAAAATTTGTTGATGATACATGGACTATCTTCACAGATTAAATTAGCTTTGAAAGACAAACTTTCACTTATATGCAGCCTTGCTGGGTACAATGCAACTCTATTTTTGAACTTTTTTTGTGGGGACTGCAAGCTTCTTACGTGCTCACAACTCATCACCTGCCCTTTCTATTTTTTTTTCCTTTTCAATGAAACTTGATAACCTAAGACATGGCTGATTATGGGAACAGAAAGTTCGAGATTAGTCAAGGTTCTCACCCTATGCGGAATTAAACACAATAATCAAGACAAATCCTAATTACTGTTATTATGGAATTTCAACAAGCAACCACAATATTCAACAAATATAATATGCTGCCACAATATTAAATTAATAACAATAAATAAAGCAACAAATAAAATCAATCACACAAAATCAACACAATAATTTTGGTGACGAAGTGGAAAACTCGTGCGAGGAAAAAACCACTTCGGGTATCTCGGCTATCAGTTCAATCCACTATATAGAGAAAAACTTACAGCGATGGTCAAGACCTATGGTGGCAACTCCACCGACTCAAGTACCTCTAGATTGCAAGAACTCAAGGAACTCCTTAATCCCGTACCCCACGGTTTTCTTCAGAACTTCTGAAGTCTCTGAGTAGATTGTCTCTGCACCTCTGAACGCCGGAACTCCGACTACCAAACTTCCTCTAAAGAACTCTGAAGGATTAGGAATTTTGGGTTAGGTTGTGTTGAAGGTTTATCAAAGATTGAATCTCACCATTAATGAAGAAGACAATAATATAAGAAGTCTTCAATGGTGGAATCAAGAAGGTTGAAAGCTTTGAGAGATTTTGGCTCAAGGGAAATGTGTTTCAACCATTGGGGATGGTGGCTACATGTTCTATTTATAGGTAGGGTGAAAATGTAGGGTTTTCCAAAGGCAAAAGGCTGAAAAACGCGTTCAGATGCGACTGGCGTTCGAACGTTTACTCAAACGCTGCACGAACGCGCGCCTACTGGAAAGACCCGTTTGAACGCCACGCGAACGCACCACGAACGGATGCTCTCTGGAATGTCCTCGTTCGAACGCACTAAGAACGTGACTCGAACGTTTGCTCTCTGGAATGATCCCGTTCGAACCCAACAAGAACGTTCTTTGAACGTTTGCTCTCTGAAATGATCCCGTTCGAACCCAATAACGAACGTGACACTAACGCCTTTCGTTCGAACGCTGAAGCGAACACGCCACTAACGAAAATGCTCCAGCTATGCAAAAAACCAGTCCAATTGCACCAAATTCTTCAAGACTTGTTACAACTCAATTGAACTTGTTTTGTCACGGGCATTGCCAATAAAAATGGAACTAACAATCTCCCCATTTGGCATTCCGTGACAAAACACTACCTAATACAAAGACTACGGTAATAGACCCAAAAAGAAAATAGTCAATTATCAACCATCAAAACAATGACTTATCACATTAGGACTCGATTTAATACCTAACCAAATAGTCTTGAAATCAATGCCACCTCAGCAACAAACCTGCTTACCTGAGACATCCACAAACAACAATATACCGTAAAAAGCATTGGGATTATCAAGTATAACATAAAACATGTATAAAACTCATGCATGTACAGGTAGATATCATTCTCCCCTTAATCATATTGATATCAAATGGATATTCTAGCTACTACTCCCCCTTAAACTACTCTCCCCTTTTTTGTCACGAAATGACAAAGGATGAAGGTACCAGGATAAACAACAGGAGGTAACACATACAAGAGAATATGCAAACATAAAATACTCTCCCTCACTAACAGGCCCACACAGTTAGCTTAAAATCATACGGGAAGTAAACACACATAGATATGCAAAACAAATGGTATGCAATAACAAAGAGCACACACAAGCATACAATGAGGTAAAGTTTTTATCAAAGACTGACTGAAACAACACTTCAAACAAATATAATGATACTCAATCAGTATTCAACTGTTATGACATGAAATAATATGCGTCATTTTAAGTTTGGCTAAATACAACACTTATGCATATGACATAAACACCAAAGTATAACAAGCACTTGCGTGAAAAATAAGTGCACAACGAATCAAGGCTTAAGACCTTATTTTATGAGATGGACACAGCCAAATAAATCAATCTCTTAACAAACCAAGTCCACAAAATAGATGTTCAAACCCAGCACCACTAGGACCTGAAATTAAGCAACATTGGTTGCATGCTATGATATTTTCCCCATAACAATCATGAGCTCATAAATAACAACTCTTTCAAGCGAAGGGTTTTTGCCCTTATCTTTTGAATTTGGCCCATTGGCTCTTTTGCACTTGAGTCTCATGTAATTTTTTTTATTTCTTTTTGCGTTTACCAGGGGATAGCAAGGTCATCTAGTCAAAGGTCACACTATTCAGTAAACAAAGTATGATAGAAATTAGATTGTCAGTCCAAAAACTCATACATGCGATCAAGCCCTGACATAATAAAATCGTGTATGTGGGGTGCAAGCACAAGATATACCAAGAGTTTTTATCACACACACACATGCATATAGAGCATCAAGAAAAATAAAAGCATATTATACATGCATAACCATATATCCTACATACCAGGATCACATGCACATGTTATTCATGCTCTAACAAGCCATAAAAATATTTTTGGTCTTTTTCAAATTATATATATATTTTGATTTTTCAGTTTTAACATACAAAAAATAAAGACACAAAACGGCTTGTCAATATCCAATGGTACGTGAAGTTGTATCCCGAGTACAGATCTTACTACCGTCCATTCGGAATCGGCTATGAAATTTATGTCCGGGTTTCCATCCTATATACCAAGGGACAATTAACAAAAAATAATACACACACACCCATATGCAGTGAGAAAAAAAATAAACGTGCAAAAACATAAACACACGCACACACACATGCAATGGGAAACCAAATGAAACTTCTAAGTAGAGTTACACCGAAGTGCACTCTCATCATGCCTGTCAAGGCATTCAGAAGTAGTTGGGAAGTCATCTTGCTTCCTTACCCAAACTTTTCTAGGAACCTCTTCCACATGAGTATTCCCAGTCAACAAAGCAAGTTTCTCACTAAGAAATTGTGTTTGTTTAGTTAGTGCAGAAACCTGAGAAACTAGATTTGAAGCATCAAATCTAGGAAACACACTCTTAGGCCTCTTATTTTATTTGTGCAGCATGAAGCACTTAGGCCTAATGTGTCCTGCCTTGCCACAATTATGGCACACAGGCACAAACCTCGGATGAGAGCGAGGTTTACCCACAACACCTTTAAATCAAGGTTGGGTCACAGGACGAGGAACAGACAGAGGAATCACATGACTACACTCAACATGATTCTTACCTAAGTCACGTTAAGGAGGGACATACACAACTTTAGATGATGAAGCCTTATCACAAATAGGCTCAATAATACCTAACATACGGTCCACCTTTATATTCCCACTAGAAAATACAGACAACTGGATTCTAGTATCTTCAAGTTCAGTTTCTAATATTTGGACCCTATCAATTAGGCATTTATTCCTCTCCTTCAGGTCATCTACCATCAATAGGCTTTACTCAAATCTGGCTTGAGCTTCATTCTTTTCTAGCTCAACTAGTTTCAGCCTCTTATTGACCTCTATATTAGTCTTCTTAATAGCTAAACTCTCATTAAACAGTTCAACATAAGCTACTTGAAGTCTTTCCTCATCTACAGACTCATCGAGAGAGACTTCTGAATCAGCATCATTAACTTCAATCTCTCTCTCATCAGTCACACTAGCAGTAAATGCCATATAATTGCTCTTGTCTTTAGGAGACTCATCAGAAGTATAGCCACCTTCTGAATCATTAAGAGAGGCTGACATGGCTTTTTTGCCTTTAGCCCTAAGGTATGTAGAACACTCAGATTTAACGTGCCCATATCCTTCACATTCATGGTACTGGATACTACGTGGTCTACTACCCTTATCCTTTATGGACTCTCTCCTGCTATGCCTACTCTCCCTAGGCTCATCTTCCATATCCCTAGTACTGCTATGGTCACTCTTCTTAAGCTTAAGAAATTTCTTAAACCTTTTAGCAAACAATGCCAAATCAGGATCCGTGAGGGTATTATCATCATCACTAGATCATCACTAGACGGACCATGAACGACTTCCTTCGCGATCTCCATCGCTATAGTTTTGGGCTTTTGATACCCAGGAAGTTTCTTCTCATAAACTTGTAGTTTTCCTACGAGGTCTTCTAATTTAAGCTTATCGAGGTCATTGCTTTCCTCGATGGCGGTGATTTTGGGTAGGAACTTATCAGACATGGATCTAAGGATTTTCCTAACTATCATACTGGTATAAATAGTCTCACATAGGTTAAAACTTGAGTTAACTATATCGTTAATCTCAACATAGAACTCATCAAAGGTCTCATCATCTTTCATTCTGGCGACCTCAAACCTAGTAGCAAGATCTTGGAGTCTATTATTTTTTACAGATAATGTGCCCTCATGCACAGTCTGTAGGATGTCCCAAGCATCCTTGGTTATCTCACACATTGGATTCTCTTAAATTCAGCAGAATAAACAGCACCATGTATGGCATTAATTGTCTTGATGTTCCTATTGCTAGCATCAAATTCGTCCTTGGTCCAGGTCAATTTATCTTTAGGGGAAGAGACCCCATCAACTATAACAACGGGAGGTTTCCTCCCGTGTTCTACTGTCATCCAGACCTCTCATCTAAGGACTTAAGGAACGCTCTCATGCGAACCTTCCAATGTAAATATTATGTGCCATTAAAAATGGCGGACAATTTAAGGGTTGACTACGTTCCATAGCTAATGGGTCAAGGATCGAGTTCAGTCTCTAACACCAATTGAAAGTTCGCGATTAGCCAATGTTCTGACCCTATGCGGAATTAAACACAATAATCAAGACAAGTCATAATTACTATTATTATGGAATTTCAACAGGCAACCACAATATCCAACAAATATAATATGATTCCAATATTAAATTAATAACAATAAATAAAGCAACAAATAAAATCAATCACACAAAATCAACACAATAATTTTGGTGACGAAGTGGAAAACTCGTGCGAGTAAAAAATCCCTATGGGTATCTCGGCTACCAGCCCAATCCACTATATAGAGAAAAACTTACAGTGATGGTCAATACCTATGGTGGCAACTCCACCGACTCAAGTATCTCTAGATTGCAAGAACTCAAGGAACTCCTTAATCCCGTACCCCACGGTTTTCTTCAGAACCTATGAAGTCTCTGAGTAGATTTTCTCTGCACCTCTGAACACCGGAACTCTGACTACCAAACTTCCTCCTAAAGAACTCTGAAGGATTATGAATTTTGGGTTAGGTTGTGTTGAAGGTTTATCAAAGATTGAATCTCACCATTAATGGAGAAGACAATAATATAAGAAGTCTTCAATGGTGGAATCAAGAAGGTTGAAAGCTTTGAGAGATTTTGGTTCAAGGGAAACGTGTTTCAACCATTGGGGATGGTGGCTACATGTTCTATTTATAGGTAGGGTGAAAAGGTAGGGTTTTCCCAAGGCAAAAGGCTGAAAAATGCGTTCAGATGCGACTGGCGTTCGAACGTTTACTCAAACGCTGCACGAACGCACCTACTGGAAAGACTCGTTCGAATGCCACTCGAACTCACCACGAACGGATGCTATCTGGAATGTCCTCATTTGAACGCACCAAGAACGTGACTCGAACGTTTGCTCCCTGGAATGATCCCGTTCGAACCCAACAAGAACGTGCCTCGAACTTTTACTCTCTGGAATGATCCCGTTCGAACCCAACAACGAACGTGACACTAACGCCTTTCGTTCGAACGCTGAAGCGAACACGCCACTAACGAAAATGCTCCAACTCTGCCACAAACCAGTCCAATTGCCCCAAATTCTTCAAGACTTGTTACAACTCAATTGAACTTGTTTTGTCACGGGCATTGCCAATAAAAATGGAACTAACAGGAACAATTCACATAAACAGCTAGTTGGGGTTCAATATTATGGAGAAAATCTACAATACAAAAGAGGTATCATGTCATCCGTACAACAATCCAATAATTCATTGTCACGCGTGCTAAAAAAAACTAAAAATATGGATATTAAATCATACCATGTCATTCACTAATTTATTGGTGATACCACATCACCCGTACCTCTATTGCACCATAGAATTACTCAATATTATGACACTAAGTTTAAAACCAATTGTACTTGCTATTTGTTTTTGACTCAAAAATGCCTTCTTCTTTTATTATCAAAATATGAAAACTTCAATAACTTATCATATCAACATTATAGACTCTAAATTATATCTTTATGTCCTTTATTGATACTGCTATATTTTTGAAACTTGCCTAGGACCAACATCCTGACCTAAGAATCCAATCATCATTAATAACCATTAACACTATACACTGTCTGAGCTTCACTGTAATGCAATTTGAAGTTTAAAACATCCTCATCATTCCTTTAGACACTGTAATGCATCCTGATGATTTTTACATAGTAAACAAGTGAAAGCTATTCACAAGTAAGAAAGAATGTTCCTACTTATGTTCGTTATTTGTTGGTCATGAAAAGGGATGAGCGAAAGGACGTAATTGCCCTCTTGTTTTCTTTTGTTGTCAACTTAATTAGCAAGCTGAAAGAGTTGAGACCATGGATCTGTTGATAAAAAAAATACATTAAAGAATTACCAGGATGATCGTTTTTCTTCATTTTGTCATATTACTTGTGAGAAATAATGAGAAGTATCTTGATTTAGTGCCATCTCAAAAATGCTATTGCTTCCCCAAATATAATAGCTTATTTTCTTTGTATTAACCAATAAAAATCCACAGCAGCTCTCTCTAATACTTTGATATTTGTACAAAAAAAAAATGATACCAAAAAGGTGATAAAATAGAAGAGGAGACCCGACATGATTCGGATTGATCAGGTCAAATTTTAAATTAAATAAATTTTTTAATTTTAGAAAACTAAAAAACTCAGGTCGGATCGTGGGGTACTAGAGTTTTAACCTCTTACTCCACCCCTAATAAAGCGGGGTTCGATCAAACCCAAGACACGATCCGATGAATTTAATATCTTAAACCCTAAATCAATTTTGTTTGTATCATCTCATTATTCATGGAATCTTTTGAAAAAACGATTTAAAGAATACACTTACGTGTATATATGGTGAGGATATTTAAGCAAATCCAATAGTAGATATTTGAAGTCAAAATAGCATTTAATGATGTCTATATTTTGATAATATCTAAATTTTTTACTTAGTAAAATCTCGGGTGAAAACAAGAAATTTGGAATTCAAATTTTACCCGCATAAGTGGGATGAGAATTGGATACTTATTTATAAAATACAACTATTTTACAAAGAACAAATTTGAGTTAAAAAAAATATATAAATACAACTCTTTTATAAAGAACAAATTTGAATTAAAAAAATATATAATTGGGAATGTCATTAGGTCGGATATAATACGAGGATGTCAATATCTATATCCGTCATATTCAATCAATAGATACGAAAATTATCCATTTATTTGTTTATAACGTACTAGGCCCCCAAGATCTTGATTTCCCCTTCCCTTTTCGATTCAGCCTGAGCACTATAAAAATGGGTCAAACCCTTCATAAAGGAAGCTGAAATTTAGTCCATGGCAAGAAAATCCTGAAATCTAATAGAGAACATAAGATAAAAAAACACGGTGAGCAAACCCCATGATTTCCCTGAAGTTTCCCCATTTCCAGCATGTAATCTAGTGATCACCGAAGCTTTCAGAGGTGTTTTCTGAGACAATTATACTAAAATGGTACGACCTAAGGGCACCCTGATTTTATTTCCGCTCTTTATTTCCCTACTTTTGCATTTCTGTTATGGCACAGTATATCCGACTAGAGTTGATATACGTCCGGCCGAACATACACAAGTAAAAGAAATGTCTGACTGTATTCAAATAACATTCAGTTATATTCAGTTATTATTATTTTATTTGATATATAAGATAGAAACCTTGACATAAATTTCATAGTCGATTCTGAATCGACGATCGTATGGTTTGTATTCGGAATAAAACTCCACGTACAACTGGGAAATAATTATATGAAATGTCGGTTGTACGTAATTCGTTTTTTTATAATTACAATGTTATTCTAGCCAGTTACCGCAGCAATGCATATCTCTGAGTTTGTTGTATGTTTGATTCATGTGAAATATCTGGCCAGACTTATGGTATATTTGGTCGAACATTCCTGATGCGAAACAATATCTGATCGGGCTTCTCCGAGGCCAAGCCGGCGAGACATGTACCTTGTTTTGTCTAATTATAATCGTTTATTTATTGTTATCTTGTTTACTTACTGTTTCATTACTTTTGATATGTTTTCTAATTGTTTTATCATTACTAAGCCATTATTGTTCTATTATTAGCATGTTTCTACATTGTTTGTGTTCTTGTTTTATAAAAAATATCCGGTCAGACTTGCACTGAGTCCGGTCGAATATGGATTACACAAAATAATGTCCGGCCAAGCTTTGGCGAGACACGTACCTATTTACTTATTGTTTTATTCCTATTGTTCTGCTTTACAGTCTTCTTATTACTACGATGTCATTACTGCTTTATTAGTACTGTTTGTTATATATGTATTTTCTGATTTTCTGATTTACAAATATATCCGATCAGACGTGCAATATGTCCAGCCGGACATCAAGGACTACAAAAATATCCGGCAAGGCTTCTCTGAAGTCAGGCTGGTGAGATATGTATTCTATTTTGTTAAATTAGTAGTTTGCTATTTCCGAATGCTTACGTTTATCAGTTTTATTTTCTTATTGTTCTGCCTTGTATTAAATGTTGCACTATTGTATAATTTGTATGCCTTTAAACTGTCATTATGTGATATTGTATTATAAGACGTGGTGATACCTCCTTTAAATCTGAATATTATACTGGTACCAGTAAGGGATCATTCCGAACCCAAATGGATTTTAGGTCGGACCTTGCAAATGGTTTAGTGCGGCCTTAAATCATTCTCAGTGTCTTATACTGAGTGACGACTTCTTCATTTTTCGATTAGTCTCATTTGGGCTATTTGTACTCTCTACGGGCTACAAGTCCAACAGTATCGTGGTCGTTGACATCATAGGCATAGCGGTAAACCCCGCTTTGCTCTATAACGATGGATTGGTTAGCAAACAAAGAGGTTGCAAATATGTCGATTTCCTTAAGGGAGTTTCCTAGCTCCATCCTCAAGGGACGTGACTTGGTGGTGTAGGGTTCAGGATCTTACCTTGAGGTCCTGTGTTCGAATCCAGGGAGTGCGTTTCTTATAAGAGTCTGGGACAGTCGGATGTTTTACCTACTCTACTTAAATCCGGAATAGGTGGTTTGACGACGTGATTTTCAATGATTCAAAAAAAAAAGAGTTTCCTAGCTCCTTTAGGGGTATACTTTGTGCAGACATGTGGGATACCCTTTCTTCATCAGTAATATTTTCTTTATGCTATTTCGGGTGCATCTATATCCACGGTATTCCTCTATAAACCATTATTTTCCCCAAAAAAAAAAAAAAAAAATTATATTTGCACCGACCATGCGGTAGTGACAGCCCCGATACGCTGACGGCTGATGCCACCCACCCAAATCTTGATCAGCTGAAATGCGAAGCTTAGCCATTAACCGTGCCGTGCCATCCCTTTCCAAATTTCTAATTTCTTTCACAGTCTCCCTGCAGATCAGTCATCAGTCCATAAAAACAATTAAAAAAAAAAATCTCAATTTTTCAAAACGGTCGAAAACAGGAAGGTGACAGGCAATAGGCATTAGCTAGCCCGTGTCAAAAAAATTGCATTTGAATTGAATTTTGGGCTCATTTCATTTGGCAAACAGCAGTGTTAGCTAACCCCAGTCAGATTCTAACCCAAACCCTGACCCCAGTTTGGTTTATTTAAAGAGATATCAAGGCTATATGGCCATTGGCCAGCTGTGTTGTTGTAATTTCTAAACTTGAACTCTCAGTTTCTCTTAAATCTTTTTAATTTTAGAATCTTCCTTGTAGATGAACATGATGTAAATAGAAAGAAAGATTGTAGTAATAGAGTTTTATTGGAAGTTTTTGCTTCTTGGGCTTTTGTTTTGTATGGGTTTAGAGAGGGAACCAGTGTTAAATATGAAGAAGAAACATGGGGAACAAAAGCGAGAGGAGCTGCTGTTGTTTTACAATATACATAACAACTCTCCTCTAGTTTCAGTCATGGCAGCTCTTCTTTTTAACACTCCTTAATTAAAGCTCTTAAATTTAAAGATCCACTTCAAAAGAACAAAAAAACAAACACAAACAAAAGAGTCTGTTAATTAATTACAGCTGGTTTCACTTCAGCCATGAAGAGATCATTCTGCAGTTCGGATGATTCCTTGGGAGCTTTGATGTCCATTTGCCCAACCACAGGTTGCTACTAATTCATTTCCAAGATTTTTACATATACCCATGTTTTGTATTTTAAAATTCTTTTTTTTTTTCATTGGTTTAGATGAATTCCAGACGATGTTGGAGGGTTTAGATGAAGAAGGTTGTTCGGAAGAAGCCGCGGGGGGCCATGTCTCGGAGAAAAAGAGGAGACTGAGTGTAGATCAAGTGAAGGCCTTGGAGAAAAATTTTGAGGTTGAAAACAAGCTTGAGCCTGACAGAAAAGTGAAGTTGGCCCAAGAACTTGGGTTGCAGCCAAGACAAGTTGCTGTTTGGTTCCAAAACCGACGAGCTCGTTGGAAAACCAAGCAACTTGAGAGAGATTATGGCGTTCTCAAAGCCAATTATGATGCTCTCAAGCTCAATTATGATACCCTCCAACAGGAAAATGAAGCTTTGCTCAACGAGGTAATATTTTTTTTGGGTATTTAAATTGTTGTTTGGTCAACAATTGCTTTCTTGAAAGCATACATCTTTAATCTCGATAGTAGAAAATCCGGAGTCTCGCTTGTACTTTTAATAAAAAAATGGGACGATTCGGGATTTTGATTCATTTCCATTCGAAATTTGGAACAATTTTTAGTTTAAATTCAAAAAATCAATCAGAATTTGGAATAATTTTGTCTCCGAACCGAAACATCCCCTATCTTTAATTTTCCTTACACATTTGATTTGTATGTATGTTGCAGATAAGAGAGCTGAAATCGAAACTGAAAGAAGAAAACACAGAGAGCAATGTTTCAGTCAAAGAAGAAGAAGAGAGAATTACGAATGAAAATGATCATAACAACAAAATTACACTTGAAGATGAAGAAAGTAATAAACCAGCAGCTGCTGCTCCTGTTACTACAATTTCTCTAGCAGCTGCTGGTAATTCTCATCAAGAACTGAACTACGACGACAGTGGAGTTCTGGGAATCTCACTTTTCCCGGACTTTAAAGACGGATCATCAGATAGCGACTCAAGTGCGATCTTGAACGAAGACAGCAACAGCCCTAACGCTTATGTCATTTCTTCATCTGGGATCATCCAAAACCAGCATCAACTGTCGATCAACTACTTCGAGTTCTCAAAACCAAATCAGTTTGTGAAAATGGAAGAGGAGCATAATTTCCTTGGAGATGAGACTTGCAATTTTTTCTACGATGAGCAAGCTCAGACTCTTCCATGGTACTTTTCTGATCAATGGACCTAGAGGAGTGAGCATGATGATGTTTAATGATGATGATGATGAAATAAGGAAGAAGAAAAATGCCACGTGGGTATTTCAGAGAAGGGCTCGACATTTAGTAATGTAACTAAAAAATCTCACTCTGCAAATTATGATGAACTTAAAGTTATTGGAGAAAATTTGAGTCGAAGAAGATGATGAAAATGAAAAAAACAACGTGGGGATTTTGTTTCATTGAGCCGTGCGGGAATGATTAGGTCGTAATTGAAAGTCTATTTCAAACCCTAGAGGGTTAAAAAATAAACCTTGATAAAAAAAAAATTGAAAGATTACATATTTTCAAACCCTAAAGGGTTAAAATGATAATCCTGTAATGGAGAAATTAATAATTTTTTTTAATTACTTTTTCGAATGTACATGGATGCCGTTTTTACTAGCGATGGTGAATTGTAGATTTGGATCCTACTATGTTTAATGAATCCGGATCTATAAAAAAAAATATACGGATACGGATCCAAATATTTTTCATGTTGATCTTCGGATATCCGAATTAATAAAAAATTCAGATTTTTTTAATTTTTAAATTATTTAATTTTAAATACTTAAAATAGAATAAAATAATATTTTTAACTAAACAATAATAATCTAACATTTGAAATAATATTTCCAATTCAAAATACATCAAAAATAATATAAATATATATATATATATTTTTGGAAACGTTGGAAACCCCGCCACCAAACCACCCATTCTGGGCCGCGGCGCATGTAAAACCACCGGCTGTCCCAGGCTCTTACAAGGAGTGCACCCCCGGATTCGAACCCAGAACCTCAATGTGAGATCCTGGACCCTACACCATCAAGCCACACCCCTTGGGGACAAATAATATACATATAATATAAGATTGTAATAAAATCATAAATAAAAATTATTTTAACAATTTTTATTATATTATATGTGGATCCGGATATCCAGATTTCGGATTCACTTGAATCCATATCCACACAAATCTTTAAAATTCATATATAGATTTTTCGAATCCGAATAAATTTGACATCCCTAGATTTTACTCTGGCTATATTTAACAACCACTTATTTTCCTAAATGTGGATGTGCACATAAGTGAACCTAGGACAATCGACATTTGTGGTTAGTCGACCCTAATATTAAGAAATAATTTTTTTTTAAAAAAATATTTAATATTTAAATATATAATATGACTTTTTTTATTTTATATAAACACCTTATTTTAAAAAAATTAGTTATGATCCCAAATTTAGGATAATTTAGGGTCATTCTGCCTTCAGCTCAATTATTTGAAACTCAAAGAAGAAAAACTAATGATGATGATGACGATTGCGAGAAAGAAATTAATTTTTTAATATATCGAGTATCAAATTCGTTTAGTAAATTCTTATTTTAATTATGCAGTTATTTTGGTCATTATGAATATCCGCATTCTCGGTCGGTTTTAAATATGGATAACGACTGAATGTGTGCTTTTATGCCGTTCATTTTCCTACGAGGTCATTTGTCCGCTTTGGGATCTTGACGGATGCGCTCGAGAATGCTCTTTGGACAGTCCCATATAATTTATCTCCGTATGGAGCCTCACCCGCGTGGACGTAATTATGGGTATGTTCGACTCTCATCCATGTAATCCTAAGATCTACTATGGCATATTAAGTGGCATTTGCCCTTATTGAAAGCGGGAAAATATGGAAAGGATCCATATCTTCAAAGTCTTGGGCTTGACAGCTCAGAGTCCAGTTGTAATTGGGCTTTCGATGGGATTGACTTTGGTTAGCCTCTAATCCAGTGATGACATTCTGCGTGAATGCACCACCCAGTATATGATCTCACTCTTATTTCATTATGATTGCAATTATTTGTTAAAATGCTTCTTAAAGTTAAGAATATTTTTTCTCCCTTCAAACAAATCTTTTTCTTTGATATCTTATTGGCTTTAGCATAGTGCATATGGAGATTTCAACCTCCGATTGACACTTGTTCACCGTTGAACTGCTCTTGATTTAATGGGGTACATTTATCATAAGACATGCTGAAATGTATTATTAGATGTGATTTTATCTATTATTATGCATGTTAAACTAAGCATACATACTAACTTAAGTAGATTGCCATTAAAGTCCACTAAACTCGGAATATGGTATATGACATTATATACTTCGAAGTGGTGATGTTGGGATATGAGTCCCTTTGTTATACTTTTAGGTGGATTTCAAAGTTAGTCTCATTCGAAATAGGTCAACATCTGATTGCACTGATCTCAGAGTGTCTCGACTTCTAAGTGAGTCGGCCTCGAAGTGACGTGACTCTAGTGTCAAGTTCTAGTTTCTCTGAAAATCTTTGGATTTCGAAAATCATCCTGACATGTCAAGTCTACTAGTATTGTACGTTCAATTTGTTGGGCCGGATTTGGATCCCATAGGGTCGGATCGGGACCCCACGCAACGGAAACTGGTCAAACCCGTGGATATAAAGCATGAGTGTATTTTTAAATAATTAAATGAGATACTATATTCCATTACGAATTCATATGAAAAAATTCAAGACGAATCAGAGTCTGGAATCCCAGAGACAAAGAAACAAATATCTCATGGGCCTTGTAGTGCGCACTTTAGTGATTGAGCAAGCTACAGTAGTGTTTTTCTCCCCTTTATATATTGGCGTGCCAACGTGTAACACCCCAATTTATTTTTCCCAATTTTAATTTAATAATTATGGGTGTTGAAAATTTAAGGATTAAATTGTTAGGATTGTAAAAGTTGGAATTAAAATTTATCAAAGGGACAAGTTTAAGGAGGTAATTGATAATTGTCTTGTAGTATATAAAAAAAAAAGGAAAACAAATTGCTTTCTTACCCTAAATTTTCCAACAGTCATCATGTGAGAGAGAGACAGCAACAGGCGTGAGAGAGAGAAAGAAAAAAGAAAGAAATGGAAAAAAAGAGAAAAAGAGAGAGATTTGGCCTCGATCTGTCCAATCCGGAGCCGATCCTGACTGGGCCTTTTGGGAAAAATATAGATCTCGACGAGACGATCATTTTGATGGTGATTTATGTTGGACAATTATGACTCATATCATCACTATTTGTACAGAATATGTTGTTGTTGTACAAATTAACTATGTGACAAAGGAAATTGCTCTTTTATCATTTGTAATTGGATTACCGGGATATATAAATGATAAAAGTCCATATGATTAGTTCCGGATTAATAAGATATGAGATATTATTAATCCACTAAGGTTTAATCATTAAAATATCCATAGTCGTAGTGTTATCGAGATTGGACATCAATAATGCGGAATAGACTAGTATTGCACTTGTGCGCGTTGTGGGAGCATAACGGCATAGTTCTCATAAATTTAAGTATTGGATACTTATGCAAGTGTGATAGGAGGTTGTGTTTACCGATGGTACGGAAACAGCTTCGCTCTGGATAGACCCCTCAGAATTCCATTGGTAGTATGAATATGTGTCTATGGAAGTCCGATTTAGGGTAGGTGTATTTGGTCTTAACCTGAGACTTACATCGCTAATACTTGCGACAATCAATATACTTTGGTTTTGGTCGTCCAGGGCTTTAACAGGTTCTGTGTACGCCTCTTCTGGGTATATTGAGAATCGTAGTGTATTGGGTGTGATGTCAAGATGGAAGTATCACTTCAGTCATATGAAGATGATGATCACGTAGGATACGAAACTAATACTCTTATGTACTGCAGTCATCGGGATAATATGACTAGGTCATGATTATCCGATTATAGAGACTAGTTACAAGAGATTCGATATAAGCTTCGTACGAGGCAGACACAATTCCAGCCTCAGGCCTAGCATGTGACATCTGATACTGGATCGCAATACGCAATACTACGTATACTACGCCTGATACAGATTATATATTCTTTTAAGAATATTTCTGGAGAATTGGGTAGGCGCGGTGCTTTACAAGAAGCCAACCATGTCTCGTAAATCGGTAAAAACATAGTACTAGGTACGTACATGTTCGGATAGTCCGACGACCGGATTTACTGCCAACATATCCAGGGATCTCATGGGTCGCTTTGCGAAGATTCATCGATGACGTATGACTCGGACATAATTAATCTGTGATTAGTTATAAGAGAGAGAAAATTAATCTAGGATTAATTACGGAGAAATTTTATCTGGGATAAAATACTATTTAAAGAGAGAGAACGATTAATTTGGAATTAATATATAATATAATATATTCGATATATTAAACAAAATTATATTTCGACGCGGAATTAAAATTGGATTTTAATTCGGGCGAACGAATTAGTTTAGAATTAATTCGCGAGTGACGTGAATAGTAATTTTGCTAGGCATAGTTATTTAATTAAATTTGATTTAATTAAGTCACAACGGAAAATTCGTTAATTCGGAATTAGCGAACCCGAGCCCGAGATGTGTTGCGGGCCCACTCGGATTTTGAATCAAGTGGGGCCCACATGTCACATCACCTAGTCAACTTTATCAACTTTTTGTTGATAGAAGTACGTGGGATTTTGATAGTTGCTTGTTTCTTACACAAGCATCATTCAAATTGATGTGAAAGTGACATATATCAATTTTTTAAGTTTGGTATATGGCATAATTGTTTTTAGAAATCAATTACACAATTTGAAAAACACTATCTCTCATTTTTTTTCATGCCTTGGTCGTGAACTTCATCTTCTTCCTCTCCCATTTGGCTTGGCCGAAACTATCATAGAACAAGGAAGAAATTGGTTGCAATTTTTTCTAGTGCTAGTGTGGGACACAGAAAACTGAGCGACGCCGTTCCTAGGCTCGCGGCCTAGTTGGGAAAGATTACATAACATGGAGTCGCCACCCGGTGTGAACCGGGACAAAGATTTAAGGCCGCACTCACCCCTCGCAAGGGAAGACCTCAAACCGTTGGGTTCGGAATGGTCCCTTACTTATGTCACTTGTAATGAAAGGATTTATATAATAATTTAAACAAGCTGAAGTAACAATTATTTCTAAGGGTATCATGCTTCTAAAGTCACATTTATAAATTAAAATATGCGCCTAAATATACGTGTATTTCATATATAAGATTGCATGCTTAACATATATCAAGATAGCAACTAACATACATCTTTATTTGCATATCATATTCAGGAAAAACACAAGCACACATATTATCCATACAAGCACACATGGTAACCATACAAGCACACGTATGGGCACTTTTTCCAAGTGGTACGTGTAATTGTAGCCCAAGTACAGACCGCACTACCGTCCATTCGGAATCGGCTACGGAATTTACGTCTGGGTTTCCATCCGATATACCGCAAGAAATAATACCCAAATGTTATCATGACACGAGCATATGAAGGGTAACACATCGACACATTTGCATAAGAAAGATCAACCAATAGGCAATCATGCATGAATATAATAAGACAGACTCAGTTCAGTGTGTGCACGTTCGTGTAGCGTTCGTAAACGCGTTCGAACGGAAATGAAACAGAATGCTCACATTCGAGTAGCGTTCGTAAACGCGTTCGAACGGAAATGAAACAGAATGTTCACGTTCGAGTAGCGTTCGTAAACGCGTTCGAACGGAAATGAAACAGAATGTTCACGTTCGCGTAGCGTTCGTAAACGCGTTCGAACGGAAATGAAACAGAATGCTCACGTTCGTATGGCGTTTGTTAACGTGTTCGAACGGAAATGAAACAGAATACTCACGTTCGAGTAGCGTTCGTAAACGCGTTCGAACGGAAAGGACACCTGATGCATGATAAGGCAAAATGTATGCACGTTCGAGTTGCGTTTGCAAACGCGTTCGAACGGACACGGACTGATGCATGAAATATGATGCAATACAGAAAATAAAAGGGCGCGGCGAAGCACTGCCGTAAAGGTGACCTTTTGGGGCTCTTGATCTCTCAAAGAGAGAACCTTTAGACCAACATACTAAGCCCATGCGCGTCACATCACACATACAAGAATAGAACCAATCATATCAACCAGGTATGCCCGATTGAACACATCTTTCGTCCAATCTGAACACACATCAACCGGCGCGGCAAAGCATCGTGGTAAAGGGCTTTTAGCCCCTCCCCATAGGGGATCTCACAACACACTTACTAAGCTCATGCGCTCGATTGACTTATACATACGAAAATAAAGATAACAATATCAAACTAAGTATGCCCGATTGAACGTATCTCGCGTCCAACCGAACATACATCAACCGACGCGGCGAAGTAGTGTCACGAAGGTGGCCTTTTCGGCTATTTGTCTCCTAAATGGAGGACCTTTGGACTAACTCACTAAGCCCATGCGCTTGGTTGAATCATGCATAACTAACGACATATTGAGTTTAGGTAAAACAAACTAAATAAACAAGAACAACACAACAAAAGAAAGATGGTGTCGTTTACCCAAGCGGTACGTGGAATTGTGGCCCGAGTACAGATCATATTACCGTCCATTCGGAATCGGCTATGAAATTTATGTCCGGGTTTCCATCCGATATACCGCGAGAGTTGACACGTCTCTCATTCATCCAATACCCACAACATACATCATACACACAACGGATACCACAAATACAGAAAATATAATCAAAATAAATGACTAGAAAATAAAAATGAGAATAAGTGTGAAAGATACCCTCAGGTCTAACCTTTTAAGCCGTCTCTCGGACTCACGTTCCACGAAGATCGGAAGGGGGTAAAGCTCCGCAACTTTTTTTTGGTCCGCTGGTTCAACGTCCTAGCTCACTGTTTCGCTGCTTTGCTTACGATTCGAACTCCGTTCTGCTCATATTCGGCTCCTGTTTTGCTGCTCACTGCACGGGCTACCTGTTTCAATGTTTTCAAAGAACTATTCCAAGTTGTGTGGGTTCTTAGTGCAATTAAATATGATTGTTTTTAAGATTGTCTATGTAGTTTTATGTTACTTTTTTTTAGATTTGGGCTGCTGTTAAGGTGATTTAGGAGGTTGTTTAGGCGTGTTTTAGGGTGTGGTTTTTTGTGGTAATTTTCGGTGGCGGAGGGCTGCTGTATAGATGGCTGTTTCGGCTACAGGGGGAGGTGGCTTGTGGTGGTTTCTTTGTTTTCTTGCTTGTGTATGTGTGAAGTGTTTTCTCTTTTTGCTTGTTTGGTCTTGGGTGTGTAGAGATAGTCTAGAGAGATTTTGAGAGAGTTTGGGTGTGAATTCTATGTGTCAAGGAGACAAAGGCTTTGGTGAGGGGTTGTTTATATAGAGAATGGCTAGGGTTGACAAGGGAAGGGATCTTGTTTCCAAATTAGGAGATGTGAGAAAGGCATACACAAGATTGAGGGGGGACAAGATATTTTAAATTAGGAAGTTGTAATATTTAATTTGTGTTGGTTTAGGAATACAAATATTTTACATTGGTAATATCTTATTAGATTAGGAAGTCAAATATATGATTGGCTTTAATTGGTTAAGATTGATTTTAATTAGGCATATCTTCTTTTTAGTTTAGGTAAATATTTTATTTAATTGGTAAATGGTTTAAATATTTTATTTAATGTTTAATATTTAAATTAATATTTATTTATTTAATTTGGGATGTGTTTTATGGGCTTTGGGGAGCTAAATGGGCTGGGTGTGAGGCTAGCAGCAAAACCAGAATTACGATACCGTTCGAACACTCCCTCGAACGCTGCACGAACGCCCGCAATCTGTTTTCCGTTCGAACGAAGTAACGAACGCAGCACCAACGAAGACAGTGAGCTTGTTTATTCTGAATTCCCCCTTCCGATATCCGTTTCCCGCGGCTTTCATGACTCAAAAGGTAGTGCCTCCAAATGAGACTCATCATCGGGTTTCACATGCGAAAATGCAATGCCTACAGCTAGCACACTTAAAGAGTCATTCAAAGGTGATAAGGAAACCAATCCTTGAGCATGGAATCAACAACAAAGCTTGGAGCTTGGATTGAAGATCAACACAAGGAGCTTGGCTGAATTCCATGGAGGAAAATTTTTGTGTTCAACGCATCCAAAATCCAATCAAATTGAGTATTTTCCGCATTCTTACTTTGTTGTATTCACATGTTTCATTGCTTAATTGATCTTGGTTTGACCTAGAAAACCCAACAATGGTATCAGAGCAGTTATTGAGCATGAAATTGAAATTTATGGTTCTTAACTTTAATTTGGGTATTTTTTATTTGAGCATGTTTTATACAAATTGTTTGTTTGAGCATGCTTATAATATGTTAACTTTGAGTTGTGCATGATCAATTTGAAGAAAAATTAATTGGATTAATTTTCCCCAAATTTTGAGGCTTGGTCGAGAGTTTGAACCATTTAAAGACATGGTGATTTTTGAATTTTAGACAATTGGATGTGTTTAAAATGCATGGGATATATTAGTTTGTGATTTAATTGGATTGAAATCAAAATTGATATAAAAAGTCCATAATTACCGTGAGCTTAGGAAGCATGTTGGGATTGATTTTGCTTCAATTTTGTTGGACATAAGTTGGTTAATTAAAGCATGATTAATTATGTAAATCGGTATTTTGGAAATGTTGATTTAAATAATTAATTATGGCTAATACACTTTAATTAATTAAATTGTGAAATTTGGAATATTGTGATTTAATTAATTGGGTTTAATTTGGAATTGGGCTAAAATTGTTGTATTTGGGCTTAATGTGCTTGGTTGGGCCAAGTTTGGTTTATGTTAATTGGTTGGATCCAATTGGGTCTAAAACCATTTCCATAAAGTCCAAATATAATAAAATGGGCCTTTACAATTTTAATTGGGCCTAATGGGCCTAAATTGATTTTTGGCAAATGGTGATTCCTTATTGGGCTTTGGTTGCCAAAGTCCATGCCTTATAAATTAATTGAAAGCCCATTGGACTTTAATTAAATTGACATTGGATGTTAATTGGGCTTTAAGACCCGTTAAGATTAGATTTAGAATCCAAGTCGCAAAGGCTCATTAATAAAGTGTAATTATTTAATTTGGAATTAAATAAAGAATTAGTATTGAATACAAATTAAATTGGATTTAATATTTTAGTTTGATATAATTCAAGAATTCGTACTTTGAGTACTTATTCTTAAACGAGTTGGACTCGCGCAAATCAAATCGTTGTTTGAACATTGGATGCTCATTAATCAAAGATTAATTAATTGGATTAGATTGATTGATAACATACTTTGTGTGAATACATGAATGTGATGTATGAATAATGTATATCAGATGGATATTAGATGGGTGAGGGAAATTTTGGAAATTGTTGTAATAAATTTAGAATTTATTAAATTGGACCTGTGTGTCCAGCCTATTACCTATTGACTCTTTGTATTTCTCTTCTCACCTATTCCCCTCAATAAAAATGAGGTTTCTTTAGAAATGTTATGTAATTGGGTAGAAGTAAGATTTGTGCTAGCGGGAGAGAGGAAATGGAGAGATTTGTTCTAGGAACAAAATATTTTAAATATCCATCCGCATATCATTATTAATTTTTTATCGCGCCTTATTATGCTTTTAGAGTGCATACTTAAAGGTGAATGATGAGACCTAATCAAAGATAATTAATTGGTTGCCAATTACATGAAAAACCCTCAATAAATATTAAGCGTTTTCCTTCCATTGAATGATTCATTATCAAGATCCAAGATTGGCACTGGTTTGTTAGCCAAAGTCAATACCTTTGTCCATCGCGAATGTGTTTGAATCATGAAGGCTTTGTTACATATTGCATGTCTTGTCCAAGTTGTGATTTGTTGGCCAAAGTCAAGATCACTTCTTGTCCATCGACATCAATTACGAAGCTTTCCAAAGTCAATGGGTCCCGTTTAACTGGAATCATTAAGCTTGTTGTGCCAAAGCCAATGCTTAGTTGATTCAGAGGAAAAAGGTTAGGGAATATATCGGATATATTGGCATATATTAGATATATGTTTCGGACTTGGATTTCCACCTACTGGATCTAGGAATTGGATGAGATCCAATTGATCTTAGAGATCTACCTAGTTAAAATCATATAGCTTGTTGGCCAAAGTCAAGGTTGTGTGTTATTTAATGGGATCCTAGCCCACTAGGAAACTAGGTTTCTCGAGTACTCAACAGAGGGTTAGAGGCTCGCCGAAAAATAGTGGGAGGCAAGTATTAAATTTGTAATTTCGTTTAGATACTTGCCAATACGCGCTCATTTCATTTTTCGTCATTAATTTAAATATATATAATAGTTGGACTAATATTTAATTGTTGTTTTAAATTAAACAGTTGGACTGTATTCAAACTACTTCAATTTATAGTTGATTATATAATTGGATTATAGTAATCAATATATTGAATTTAACCAATCAAATTATAGTTGATTATATAGTTAGACTATATTAATCATTATATTCAATTGTACCTGAAATCATTGATTGGATAGTTGGATTATAGCAATCAAGATAACTGAAAGATTAGCGTTTAAAACATAATCCTAGGAGAAAATGTATTTAAACGGCTCTAATTTTCAGATGGGAATAAAACCTTAGGATAGTCCTGTGAACTGAGAAGTTATTCTATTTGATAGAGTGACATCTCGAGCCTAAGCCCGAAGTTGAGCAAATAGTGGAGCATGAGTTTTGGAAGACTCATGGTGATGATAACTTTAGTGCTCAATCTGTTATGCTTACTGCAATGACATTTTAATTTCGTCGTCAAAACTAAGGATTAGATCTTTATACCATGATGTTGAAATTAAAGAATCTTCATAGATCTATTCTTAGATCTTAGAAGTACAAATTACAAAAGAAGCTCTTTCGCTCACGTATGTCAGAGGGTACATCTGTCGAGCACTAGGTGTTGCAGATGATTGCTGACATTGATCAGCTAGGTTAGCTGGACATTACCTACGTGGCCGAGACTACCAAAGATTTGATCTTATAGTCTCTACCTGAAAGCTGGGGCAGATTCATTATGAATCAAGAGTAAACTCTTGGAGAGTTGGTGGCTATGCTCAATGAGGCAGAGCCAGAGCTTCTAAAAGGGGCAAGGCAAAATCATCACAGTCTTCTGGGAAGACAAATGACATATCCCAAGATGTCTGCCTAAATTGTGGCAAATGAGGTCACTGGAAGCGTGACTACCGTATGGACAAGGCAAACGTGAAGGAAGAGAAGACGGGCAAGGCTCCGGCTTCAAGTATGTTTGTAAAAAATATGTTCAATACTGGTTTTAAAATTAGATTTTAGATACCGAAAGTGGTACATAAGCATATATACTGATGTGCAGAATCTGCTGATTAGTAGAAGACTGACTTCAGTTGAGATCGATCTGCGAGTCGGAAACGGGACAAGAGTCGATGTTTTAACCATAGAAACCTAAGTTTAGGAACTACCCTTTGGGTATGTACTTAAATTAGGAAACTGTTATAAATGTACCTAGTTTGACTAGAAACATTATCTATATATTTAAGTTTAACCCGTTGCGGGTATACCTTTATATTCTAGAACACTAAGTGTTTTATTTTATAAAGATGATATTGAGATAAACACATAAGATGTGAATAACAGTATTTATATTTTGAATATAAATGAATCTCAAACATATAATATGACGAACAAATAGCTCAAACTGAATTCATCAGATGAGACTTATTTGTGGCATTGTTGTCTGGGACACATTAACAAGACTCGTATATCCACACTTTCGAAGAGTAGGTACTATGACGGATTTGATTCTATTCAAATGGTGTCTACGAATCTAGTTTATTGGGCAAAGTGCCTAAAATATTTTTTACTTGGTAAACGTGTGAGTGCCACCGATCTGTTAGCTCTCGTTCATAGTGACGAAAGTGGGCCCATATCTAGCTAGGCTAGAGGTGGATATGAATAATTCGTAACCCTTACGGATGTCGCATCACGTTATGGTTATGTGTTTCTTGTGAAACATAAATCGGAAACTTTTGATAAATTCAAAGAGTTTCGACACGAAGTAGATAGACAGACTGGCTAAAGTATTAAAACATCACGATTGGACCATGATGAAAATACTTAAGCAATAAGTTTCTCAATTATTTGAAAGAGTAGAGTATTCTTTCAATATAGACTCTTCCCGGAACACCTCAATTTGAAGGTGTGTCCGAACAGAGAAATCGAACCTTGTTGGACATAGTAAGGTTAATGATGAGTCGCTCTGAGCTACCATTTTCCTTCTAGAGATGCGCATTAAACAGTGCAATACTTATTTTGAATAAGGTTCCATGAAAATCTGTTTGACAGACTTCATATTATATATGAACATCAAAAAAACCGGGTTTCTCATTCCTGAAGATTTGGGAATGCTAGGCATATGTTTGGATGATACCAAACTAGAACCCAAATCGGATAAGTGCCTAAATTGTAGGTTATCCTAGGGTAGCCAAAGTATAGTAATGTAATTGTTGCTCTCCATGCGGTTTTCCTAAGAGGAATACCTATATGCAGTGGTAAGTGGGAGGAAAGTAAAACTCGATGAAAATCGGAGTAATACTGTTCCAGACACCGATTCCTTAATGGAACATAAAAAGTTCATCAAGGATGAATCTGTACCAATAATCTTCGAATACACAAGAACCGCGTAAGTCGGAGAGAGTCAGAAAACAACCTGAGAGGTATGGGTTTCCGATCTCACCTCATGAAGATGTCAATCTTATTGAGGAATGCGAACTGGCTACGCATGAGGAAGTGATACAAGGTATCGACTCCCTATTATGGTAAAGTGTCATGATGTCTGAAATGGATTCCATGTATACCAACCAAGTTTGGACACTGGTTGATGTACCAGAAGGCATTGTGCCTATTGGTACTATATGAGTCTTCAATGAAGACATTCATGGATGACAACAAACAAACGTACAAAGCTAGGCTTGTAGCGAAAATGTATCGTTATCTAATTGTGTCGATTACGACGAAACCTATTACCTGTTGCCATGATTAAATCCATTTGGATAATGCTTGCTAATGCTGCATGTTTCATTTATGAAATATGATAACTGAACGTCAAAACCGTTTTCCTTAAACGGAAACCTTTTGGAGGATGTTTACAACATCCTGACGTTTTTCGTACCAAAACATGCAAACAAGGTTTGCAAGTTAATCGATCCATTTATGGATGGAAGCAAGCATTACGTTCTTGGAACTATCGTTTTGATGTAATCATAATGGTATATGATTTAATTTAAAACGAAAATGATTCTTGTGTATATAAGGAGGTTAGTGGGAGCGCACTGACAGTGATTCTCCTAAATAATGATGATATATCATTTCTTGGAAATGATATTCCCATAATACAATCGGTGAAAGCTTGGCTTTTATGAAAATTCTCCGTAGACTACTTGGGAGAGACAACCTTTATTCTAGGAATAAGGATCTACTATGTTAGATCTAAAAATTGTTGGCACTCTCCAAGAACTCGTACATTGAAATATATGTACGCGACCTGGTGTCTCATATGCTTTGAGCATATGGAGTCACAATCAGGCCAATCCAAGTGATAGTCACTGGATTGATGTTAAGAACATCCTTAAGTATCTTAGATGAACTAAGGATGCTTTCTTATACTATGGAGAAGGAAAACTTGAAGTGACTGGGTTCACCGTTGCAAGTTTCCAAACCAACAAAAATGACTATAAGTCGTAATAAGGGGTACTATATAGTTTGAATGACGGAACAGTGAGCTGGAAATCTTCCAAGCAAGATACTGTTGCCGAATGAACAATAAAAGAGGAATATTGCTGCAGCTGAGGCAGCAATAGAAGCGATTTGGATCTATAATAATCCTAATTAGATTAGGTGTAGTTCTGTTAGCGGCTGGGCTAGGCTACAGCACAAGCTAAAGAATTAATGGTCTCATCAATGATCCAAATATATACTTCAATTATTTCATCTGATTCGTCGGATCATACATCGTGGCAATGTGATGATCAAATAAATCGCATCAGATGATAACTATGCAAATCCACTGACGAAAGCAGTTTCTCAGCAGAAGTTTGAGCGACCCGTACATAGTTCAGGTGTAGGACACTTGAGTGATTTGCTATAGGTCAAGTAGGAGATTGTTGGACAATTATGACCCATAACATCACTATTTGTACAGAACATGGTGTTGTTGTACAAATTAACTATGTGACAAAGGAAATTACTCTTTTATCATTTGTAATTGGATTACCGGGATATATAAATGATAAAAGTCCATATGATTAGTTCTGTATTAATAAGACATGAGACAGTATTAATCCACTAAGGTTTAATCATTAAAATATCTCAAGTCGTAGTATTATTGAGATTGGACATCGATAATGCGGAATAGATTAGTATTGCACTTGTGCGCGTTGTGGGAGCATAACGACATAGTTCTCATATATTTAAGTATTGGATACTTATGCAAGTGTGATAGGAGGTTGTGTTTACCGATGGTACAGAAACAGCTTCGCTCTGGATAGACCCCTCGGAATTCCATTGGTAGTATGACTATGTGTCTATGGAAGTCCGATTCAGGGTAGGTGTATTTGGTTTTAACTTGAGACTTACATCGCTAATACTAGCGACAATCAATATACTTTGGTTTTGGTCGTCCAGGGCTTTAACAGGTTCTGTGTACGCCTCTTCTGGGTATATTGAGAATCGTAGTGTATTGGGTGTGATGTCAAGATGGAAGTATCACTTCAGTCATATGAAGATGATGATCACGTAGGATACGGAACTAGTACTCTTATGTACTGCAGTCATCAAGATAATATGACTAGGTCATGATTATCCGATTATAGAGACTAGTTACCAGAGATCCTATATATGCTTCATACGGGGCAGACACAATCCAGCCCCAGGCCTAGCATGTGACATCCGATACTGGATTGCAATACGCAATACTACGTATACTACGCCTGATACAGATTATATATTCCTTTAAGAATATTTCTGGAGAATTGGGTAGGTACGGTGCTTTGCTAGAAGCCAACCATGTCTCGTAAATCAGTAAAACGTAGTACTAGGTACGTACGTGTTCGGATAGTCCGACGACCAGATTTACTGCCAACATATCCAGGGATCTCATGGGTCGCTTCCCGAAGATTCCTATGACGTATGACTTGAACATAATTAATCTGGGATTAATTATAAGAGAGAGAAAATTAATCTAGGATTAATTACAGAGAAATTTTATCTGGGATAAAATACTATTTAAAAAGATAGAACGATTAATTTGGAACTAATCGATAAAATAATATATTCGATATATTAAACGAAATTAGATTTCGACGCGGAATTAAAATTGGATTTTAATTCGGGCGAACGAATTAATTTAGAATTAATTCGCGAGCGACGTGAATAGTAATTTTGCTAGGCATAATTATTTAATTAAATTTGAATTTAATTAAGTCGCAACGGAAAATTTGTTAATTCAGAATTAGCGAACCCTAGCCCGAGATGTGTTGCGGGCCCACTCGGATTTTGAATCAAGTGGGGCCCACATGTCACATCACCTAGTCAACTTTATCAACTTTTTGTTGAATAGAAGTAGGTGGGATTTTGATGGTTGCTTGTTTCTTACACAAGCATCATTCAAATTGATGTGAAAGTGACATATATCAATTTTTTAAGTTTGGTATATGGCATTATTGTTTTTATAAATCAATTACACAATTTGAAAAACACTCTCTTTCATTTTTTTCATGTCGTGGGCGTGAACTCCATCTTCTTCCTCTCCCATTTAGGTTGGCCGAAACTATCATAGAACAAGGAAGAAATTGTTGCAATTTTTTCTAGTGTTAGCACACTTAAAGAGTCATTCAAATGTGATAGGGAAACCAATCATTGAGCATGGAATCAACAACAAAGCTTGGAGCTTGGATTGAAGATCAACACAAGGAGCTTGGCCGAATTCCTTGGAGGAAAATATTTGTGTTCAACACATCCAAAATCTGATCAAAGTGAGTATTTTCCGCATTCTTACTTTGTTGTATTCATATGTTTCATTGCTTAATTGATATTGGTTTGACCTAGAAAACCTAACAATTTAATCTCGGGAAACCTTATATTTTCGTAGATTTTTCGGTAAAGAACTTTTTATGGTTTTTCTTGATTTTCCATTGATCCGGAACTCCGATTGATAAACCGTCAGTGACATTGGAACGGAAGGGGGAGATGGAGATTCAGCCACCGAAAAATCTGGATTCAGGCTGGTGTGTGGTGCTCATGCGTGCCTTATGTAGTGGCATGTGATGCCCACGCGCGGCCAGGAAGGGATGCGTGTGGCTCCCACGCGCCGAACAGAATATGGTCGTCGATGTCCCGAGTCTTCCTCTGTGCTTTCCCGACCATTCCGAGTAGTAACGGACCTCTGAATCTGGATTTTCATATAATTTATCGTTATATTGGGTTATGCATGTTATGTATCTCGGAACGGAATTTGCTTTAAAAGTATGATTAATCCACTTGCTTGGACTATTTAAATGATTACCTTGTGGTTGAAAGTGAAAGACAAATTTAATCAGAGAATATGGTAGAGTAAGATTATGTATGGGAAGCTATTGTAAGCCCGAGTATTGGACTAGTGATGTTGATTTAAATTGTGGATGTGTATGTTGTGAATCAAATATGGATGTAAGTTGATGATTATACGTTCTATAATGGAAGTCCCTATTTGCCGAATTTTTGTTAGGATTACGAAAGCGACTGAGTCATGTTTCTTACATATTCTCTCATCCATTCTAGTTAGGATTATGTTCCTTATCATAATTCTTTTATCTCTTTAGGTGATCGTGATACCGTAAGCAGAGGCGGTCCTGCTGCATAGTTCCTTTCTCTGTAGTCAGCTCGCCAAGTGCGTGGATAAGCTTGTAACATTGATGTTTTCCAAAGTATATAGTATGTATGTTTTCTTAAATGAATTTTCAAGGTAATGCATTAAATGATTTAGTTTTTAGAAATTTTTTATTTTGCTATAAAAGTATGGATCAAATATTGATTATATTGAAATCATGAGTTTGTGATATATGAGAAATTTGCATGATTTGAGATATACGAGCATGTGTTTTAGAAATGATTTTTATGCTAGGACGCACTCCGTGTACTTATACGTGCCAGATTATTTACCGTGAGACGAGGTCTCATGTTGCCAGTTTTTGCTCCGGATGCCTGTTATTGCCGTGGGGATGCCCCATATTTCCAGCTTTACCGTATTGTCACGAGAGTGTGCATATAGATGAATGAACAGATTTATTTTACAGAGTATTCTTGAGCATAATGAGATTTATGATAAATGAGATTTATGATTTCTAGTAAATATTGATATAATGATTTATAGCTTTATGTATTTATTTATATTATGAAAGACTTATTCGATCCACCTTGTTACTTGTTTATCCACGGCACTAAGCTGTGATCCATTGCACTAAGCGTGAGCTTACCCAATTTTTTAATTTTACAGGTTAAGCAGACTAGTAGATCACTATTTTTATCATTTGATGTTTCTTTATAAATTTTCGCCAGTAGAGAAAGGTTGTGCCAACAATAGAGTGTCTTTGCTACGTTTTAGGATTATAGTCCTAGATATGCATTCTTGAGTGGTTTTGTTATTTGGTTATAGGCACTGAGCCTTTATTTGGTACTGAGAATATTTATTTTTTTTATCATGGATATTCTTTTTGGGTTAGATCATGAAGATCCTATTTATATGAGGATATTTTTCAGATTTGATTTTATTTGTATTTTGGAGGATTAGTCCATTTTACAGGGGAAACTATGTCCGTTTACGTCTCTGTCTCACCATACCCTACCTAAGGGGACGGGTGTGACATTTAATGGTATCAGAGGACTAGGTTCATAGATTCTGTAGACCTTTCTTCTACTCGATTAGTTATTCTCTGTCTATTAGCAGTTGGTATCTTCCATGTGTTTTAAATGCTTCTACTTTTCAGAGTTTGAGGTGTAGGTCGAGTCTATATGCATAGGATAGCAGATGTTGGCCAACATTCTAGGGAACCTCCAGTTAATGAGGAGGTTAATTCTTATGTCGGGGAACCTTTTGAAGGGAACCATATTCTTATTTAGTTTGAAGATTCGCTTGCCTCAATTCTCAGAAATAGATTATTTGTACCTGAAGTTGAGAACTTGAAGAGAGAGATTATGGAAGAATCTCATTGTTCTGCATATTCTATGTATCCAGACAGTACTAAGATGTATAGAAATCTTAAAGAGAATTATTGGTGGAAAGGCATGAAGAAGAAGATAGCAGAATTTGTATCAAAGTGTTTAGTGTGTCAGCAGATTAAAGCAGAACACTAGCATCCTGCGGGTACTTTGCAGTCGCTTTCTATTCCCGAGTGGAAGTGGGAACACATCACTATGGACTTCGTGTCAGGATTGCCTCGTACGAAGAAATGACATGATTCATTATGGGTGATTGTTGACAGATTGACTAAATCAGCTCATTTTCTACCTGTCAGAGTAGATTATTCTCTGAACAAGTTAGCAAATCTCTATGTTGATGAGATAGTGAGACTTTATGGAGCTCCGGTGTCGATCGTATCAGACAGAGATCCGAGATTTACCTCCAGATTCTAGCCAAGTCTACAAGAGGCTTTGGGCACTAAAGTGAAGTTCAGTACTTCTTTTCATCCTCAAACATGTGATATGTTGAGAGCTTGTGTTATGGAATTCAGAGGTAGTTGGGATCAGCATCTATCATTGATGGAGTTTGCCTACAATAACAGTTACCATGCTAGTTTGGGCATGGCACCTTATGAGGCATTATATGGAAGGAAATGTAGGACTCTTGTATATTGGGATGAAGCAGATGAGAGGAAACTCTTAGGTCCTGAGATTGTTCATATTACTGTTGATAAGGTAGAAGTGATCATATCAAATTTGAAGACAGCTCAAGATAGACAAAAGAGCTACATATATCTAAATAGGAAATACATCGAGTACCAGGTCGAAGATAAGGTATTTTTGAAGGTTTCTCCTTGGAAGAGTGTCATGAGATTTGGAAAGAAAGGGAAATTGAGTCCTCGGTTTATTGGGCCATATAAGATCGTGGAGCGAATTGGACCAATTGCTTACAAATTAGCATTGCACCAGAGTTGTCAAAGATTCACAATGTTTCACATGTGTCCATGTTGAGGAAGTATAGATCAGATCCTTCACACATTTTGCAGGAACAACCAGTTGAGTTGAGAGAAGACTTCACATATGCAGAAGAACAAGTGGGAATTCTAGCCAGAGAGTTGAGACAACTGAGAAACATGAAGATTTCGTTGGTGAAAGTCCTAAGGGGTAAACACTCGAAAGCAGAAGCTACTTGGGAGCGTGAGGAAGACATACAGAATAAATATCCTCACTTGTTTTCACCCTCAGGTATATGAATCTCGATGACGAAATTTCTTTTAAGGGTGAGAGAGTTGTAACAACCCAATTTATTTTTCCCAATTTTAATTTAATAATTATGGGTGTTGAAAATTTAAGGACTAAATTGTTAGGATTGTAAAAGTTGGAATTAAAATTTATCAAAGGGACAAGTTTAGGGAGGCAATTGAAAATCCCATAGATTAGGGATTATAGATTCTCCCGAACTCTACAAATCTCCTAAGTTATATTCTATATATCATATTCAAAATCCCCTCTCCCGAGCGATAGATTCTAAACATTCATCATCTTAATTTGTGGCCAACAAACTAGAAGCATTAAACACAAGAGAATATAAATAAATTGAATTAAAATTTTATAATAATCAATTTGGCAAACAACACATAGGTTCAAGCATTTGGTACATCATCCTCTAGAATAATAGAGTTAGTTCATGACCAAATAATAAAACAATGAAAGCATGGTCATGAACCTAATAGAAATAATTAGAGTTGAAGAAAGAAACTAGAATATTAAACCCGAATCAAATCTCTTCGTATTCGGACGTCACCGCTTTCATCTCTCATTGTCGTTCTTCAATCTTCTTCTTGTGATCTCTCTAAAATATGTATTTTTAGTCATGAGTTGTGTATTAGTCTCCCTTTTAGGATTTTGGACTAGCTTATGTATTTAAAGGGAAGTCTTGGAATCCTTATGCGTGTAGAACACTGAAAACTGAAGATTCTGGACATCTGTCGTAGCGTCGCGACGCCGCAAGTGGATTTGCAACGCTGAACTCTCGGGAATCATGTATGGATCCTGTCTGGGCGTCGCGACGCCAGGCCAAAATTTCAAGATTGTGATTTCTGTGTATTTTGCTCTCCCACGTGCTTTCGATGCGTCCTTAAGGTCCCAAAATAAGTCCAATTTATCCAAGATCCATTTTCCAATGCTTCATATCAATAAAACATAAAAGAAACTACAAAATATATTAAAATGACATGGAATCTAATAAAATAGTAAGCTGAGAATGCAGGAATAAGTGGGTATAAACCGCACTTATCAAACACCCCTAAACTTAGGATTTTTCTAGTCCCGAAGAAAATACTAAATAAAAATAAACAAAGTAAAGTAATAAAATTAACTAAGTTAACTAGGCCACTTTCATAGGGATCACGATTGCATTTAGCGTATGCAATAAGCCTTTAAACCTCTTGATGGCCATAGTGGACTAGTTATACTCTCGTGAGGGCTTACAGCGACGACACCAACAAATATCATTCACACACATGCAATCATGTGAAAATATAAAAATCAAATAAAATAGTCTCGGTAGTTACGCATAATATTGTCCTCAAAGAATGTCTATCAATGAAAACAGAGAACCTTCAAAGTACTCAATGCAACTTAAATCCAATTTCTTGAATAAATCATCTAAGACAGACTCAAAGTGTGTGTGTGTGTAAAGGTTCAGTCACAGCTCGACTCTTAAGTAAGTCAACTCAATGATTTCGTCTCAAATATTTAGATCCGATGAGTCAAACAAACCTAGATATCTCAAAAGTACTATGTAATTGCCTTTCTTTGCTTCGTATGGTATGATTTTTTTTCTTCTTTCAATTTTTTTCAACACACCTATCCTTTAAGGTAGCATTTCTCCTCATGGTGGTCCTAACACCCGCCCATGGATAGTTTCACGCTTATCGGTTATAGGTGGTTTAACTTCTTTTTCATTTTTTTCTCTTGCTTTCATTCTTTTTCAGTCATTTTTTTCTTCTTCTTTTATTTTTAACCATACCATACATCATAACACTAGCAATTCGAGATAGACATCTAAGCAAACGATCATTCGTCGGCAAGCAATTTCTTCAACTAGTCACTTTGTCAATTACTTAGGTTCTTACTGCTAAAAACCTATTGTTAAATACTTACGAGTCTAACCTATATCACCTACTCAAGGCATAAGATAATAGTCAATTGGTCACTCATCATTTCTTAAGATTTCATCAAAAGCAAACAAAATTCATCATTAGACTTATGTTTTACTATCAAGGATTAAAAACCCAATTTTTTTTTAAAATTAGCAGGAATATCACTACATGCACACAAGAACTATCACTACATGCACATACCCCCAAACTTAAAACTTGCATTGTCCTCAATGTAAGATAAACATAAAGAAATAAAAGTAAAGAACAACATTATCGTGCATGGAGTTGATCAGGCTCCTGCAAGTCAGAATTTGGTTGTGCGGGCTGTGTGGTTTGCGCTAATACCTGCATAAATACACATGAAACTATTAAACAAGAAAATATCACACAATAAAATAAAAATAAAATAAAGGAAATAAAAATAAAAAAAATGCAAGGGTTGCCTCCCCACTAGCACTAAGTTTAATGTCTTCAGCCAAACGCAACCACCCAAATGGTCATGGTGGCTTCAATGCAGCGGATCAGGTAGTCTCATATGCCTTCTTCTTTGGTATCCATCAGTTGTTATAACATGAAAAAAATAGCTTGGCAGACTGTGGTAATTTATCCATGGATGGCCCCCAGGGTCTACTGATGGTTGAAATTTTTAACTGCACATATGGAAAACTTGGCTTGACTACCTTTTTAGCTATCCAGTGATCATCTTCAAGTGAACACTGACTCTTGATTTCCTCTTTTTGTGGTGCTTTGAGATCGATTTCAGGATTGGCTGTGGAGAATTTTATTTTATGCACGGCTGCATTATGCTCATATGATGCTGAAATATTGATTCACCCTGCGTGTTTGCAACTCTCTTCTCTACAATATCTACCATGTGATATTCCATATCACCTTGAGGACTCGATATAGCTTTGAAAACACTGAAGGTGACCTCTTCATCTTGAAATCCCATTTTCAATTCACCTTTCTGCACATCAATGATCGCTCTGCCTACTGCCAAGAAAGGTCTCCCAATGATGATTGAGACTTCATGGTCCTCCTCCATATCAAGAACAAGCAAGTCAGCAGGAAAGTAGAACGTATCCACCTTAACCAACACATCTTCTATTATCCCTTTCGGGTAGGTGATGGATCTATATGCTAGCTGTAATGTAACTATGATGGCTTCGACTCACCTATGCCTAACTGTTTGTAGATGGATAAGGGCATGGGATTTATACTTACACCCAAATCACATAGCGTCTTACCAAAATATCGATTCCCAATAGTGCATGGTATGGTAAAGCTGTCGAGATCCTTCAACTTTGGAGGGAGCTTGACCGGCGTAAACACACACGTATAACGCAAGCGCACGTATCGTTCAAGTAGTATAAAAATATCGATCCCACGAGGACTTAATTCCTACTGTTGTTATTAATTATTGAATCTATTTATTTACAAATATCTAATTAAAAGGGAGAATGGAATTGATTGCTTGATTGATTTGGTTGATTGAAGATTTGCTAAATAAATAAATAAAAAGATAAAAGAAAATACTAAGGAAAATAAAAGACACAAAGTTCTTAAGGTTGTGAATTCTTTTAATATCATATAAAAGATGAAGTGAATATTTTAAGTTTGTGTAATAAATCAGTTTACTAACCTGGAACACTAAATTATGTAAAAGCCTCTTCCGACGGTCAACTACAAATACACAGTATAACCCAATTGAACCATATTCCTATGTCAACCACATTACCTGGATTCATTAAGTCTAAGTTCCAATTATGGCTACCCCCGCCCGACAGGTATATTCCTATCCTGTAAGGAAATCTATTAAAGGGTTATCTATCCTCAAGGAAGATCGTGAGCTATTGAATCTAAGGCCTTAAACCTAAAATCCCTATGTCTAGTTCATTTTAAGTTTACCATATCAATCTTATTGGTGATCAGACAATAAGAAGCTTTAAGCTTAAGACTTAATAAGTAAACCTATAAATTACCCAAACTATAAAATAATCCCTTATAAACTAGTGATATTAAAAATCATCACAACCCCTAGATAACTAACACATAACTAGGACTAATAAAAACATAAAAATAAAAGACATAAAATAAAAATACTGAAAAGTAAAATAAAATAAAATGTTAGGGTAAAAGGAATTATTCCTACTATTACTTATTTAGATATCTCCCATTAAAATAATATAGAAACTTGTGATTAATATCAACCAGCCATAAAGGCGGAACCAAAATAACCAGCCATAAAGGCGGAACCAAAATAACCAGCCATAAAGGCGGAATATAAGTTTTATTAACCAACCGACCAATCTGGCGGTATCCTGATTAAGTCCAATTTAAATAGTAAATATATTATTTTTAAGGGAGATTAATCTAAATAGTAATAGTAAAAGAAATTACCTTTCACCCGAACATAAGGAAATTACCTCATCACGGTAAATAGTAAAAACTGTAAAAAAGTAAATAGTAAATAGTAAAAACTGTAAAAGAAAGTAAAAAGTAAAAATTAAATTACTATTATTACAAAAAGTAATTAAAAATTATTTACAAAACTAAAAAAAGTAAAAACTAAAGACTTTTAGAGAGAGAAACTCTCTCTTTAGAAAGATTTGAAGAGAGAGGTTGGTACATTGAATTCTGAAATCTCGAGCTCAATTTATAGGCGTCAGTAAGGGGTGGGCGTCGCGACGCTGGGAGTATAGCGCGCGTCGCGACGCCAGCTACAGTGGACACGTGTCACTTGCTGGTTCGACGGCTCAAATCTTATCCGATGACGTGGCACTGTTCATGACGTCATTGCTTACGTCAGACTGATGATGTGGCACTGTTCATGACGTCATTGCTGACGTCATGCTGATGTCACTGTCGGCAACTGTCGGCACCGTTGGATGGGTGACACGTGGCATCCGGCGCACGTTAGCAAGTCCGTTGTGATGTTGACACGTGGCACGGCGCACGTTAGCAAAGTCAAACTTTTCAAATTGTTGACCCGTTGACCACGGCGCATTTTAGTAACTTTGGTGCAGACGGGGCGTCGCGACGCCAAGACTATGCGCGGCGCGACGCGCAGAAGATGAAATTATTCCAGTTGACGTATTTTTGACCGGTTTTGTCCCAAATTGCTTCCAGTGCTGTCCAAACTTTATTTATCTGCAAAATAACAACAAAACACATCAAAACGTTCATAAATCTCGAGAAACAATACAAAACATTAGGTCAAATGAGTGGGAAATAGTGATATAAATACCACTCATCAGAGCTTCTTCTGTATTATGGCACTACACTCTTATGTGAGTGCTACTGTTTCAAAATTAGCCAGCTTCCTCTTCTTAGACATCATCCCCTTCATAAACTTCACATAATTTGTCATTTGTTCTAAAGCATCTGCGAATGGGATGTTTATATGGATCTTCTTAAAGATATCTATAAACTTGGCAAACTAAGCTTTCAACTTCTTCTTTTGAAAGCGCTGAGGGTATGGCAAATGTGTCTTTGGGATATGAGGTGACTTATATGGAGGAACTACTTCATTGTTCTCTTATTTTATCACTGTTTCCTCTTTAATTGCTGCTTCTTCGCCTTGACTGTCTTGGTCCTGAAAGGTATCTTTAGTCTCTTTTCCGCTCCTGAGGGTTATGGCTTGGCACTGCTTTTTGGGTTTCACTTCAGTATTACTAGGAAACACTCATTTCTAATGATTACCATGGAAGAATCAATTTTCCCAATCTTCACTTCTAAGGACTTCATCGTTGCCCCTATATTGCCCATATGTGTTTCATTGTTATTCAACCTTGACTCATTCTTCTCAAACCTCTCTGAAGTTTTAACAACAAACGTGCTCATAAGGTCTTCTAAGGAAAGTTTCTACTCAGCTCTTTGATTATTATAGCCAGTAGGAGGTTGCAATACATTCTCTGTATTGGCATATGACAAGTTCAGATGGTAATAGTTAGGCATAGGATTGCCTCTATAGTTGTTGAAGCTCTGATTGTTCACATATTGGACTTGCTCATATCCTCCGTCAGGTAAGATCATTCTATTAACAGCAGCAATTTCAATAGATGGTTAGCCATGTTGATTGGTCAATGCTACTAGATGGGTCGTGAGGGATGACATTTGAGTTGTAAGTGCAACAATAGGATCCACCTCTTATATACCAGTCACCTTAGGCACAGTAGTGCGTTCGTTTGGCCATTGGAAGTAATTGATGGTCATCTCCTTTAATAAAACATAGGCATCTTCAACAGATTTCTTGAACAGAATTCCTCCAGCAGCTACATCGACCATGGTCATGTTTGGACCATTCAACCCATTGTAGAGTAACTAAATCTAAATCCAGTCTTCAAAATTATGTTGTGGGTACCTCCTAAGTAGGTCTTTAAAGCGCTCCCAGGCCTCATTCAGATTCGCAATCTCCAATTGCCTAAATATGCTAATTTATGTTCTCAATTGCGCTGATTTAGCTGGTAGAAAGAACCTCGCAAGAAATGTTGTAGCCATATCTTGCCATGTCATGATGCTCCCCGTCGGAATAGATTACAACCAACCCCTTGTTTTATCCCTTAAAGAGAATGGGAACAAGCATAGACTGATGGTCTCTTTAGTGACTCTATTTATCTTTATTGTATCTATCATCTCCAAGAACATTCGTAAATGCACGTTGGGATTCTCTACAGCTGAACTCCCAAATTGGTTCTTTTACACCATGTTGATAAATGCAGGTTTTAGCTCAAAGTTATTGGCATTGATTGGTGGGTGCGCAATCCCAGAATAATTATCGTCAATAACCGGTTTAAAATGATCTCTGATTGCCAAATGGCGTGGGTTGTTCTATATATTTTCAGCCGCCATTGTTTATTTCTCAAATTTCCTTTCTTTCCTTAGTATCCTTGTTGTTCTTTCTATTTCTGGATCAAACAGAAGCGAGTCAAGACTTGTGGATCTTCGCATTCACTGAAGCACAGAAAGACAAGAAAAAGTACCAAAATAAAAATAATAACAAAAAAATAGTAATAAAAATAAAAATAAAAATCTAAATTAAAGCTAAGGTTATTTGGTAATAGTATTAATTTGAATTAAATTAAAAATCCCCAGCAATAGCGTCAAAAACTTGTTGCGATATTTTATATCGTACAGCAAGTGTACGGTGTCAAATTTTAGTAAAGATAAGTGAAAGAGTGTCGAACACACATGGATTGTATTCAACTCACACTAAGTACAATAAAGTAAACCTAACTTTATTTAGAAGCAATTTAAAATAATTTGAATCTAAAACTAAATAAACTAAATAAGAAAAATATGAAAATGTTAAATTTAGAAAAGATCAATATGAGAGAGATTCTAGAGTCTGATTTTACCTAGCTATCCCTTATATATTTGTTTTGTCAATCAATTCTTATTCAGTTGCATTGTTTATAAGCCAAGAACCCTAAATTATTCTAACTGCCTCTCTCGAGTGCCGAGTGAATATGTTATCAATTACAGACTTCGATATCCGTATAAAAATCTAATAATTAACAACTCATTACATTTTGTGATTCTTTGTTAACGACTTCAAATGGATTATAGATTCACCCGAACTCTACAAATCTCTTAGGTTATATTCTCTAGATCCTATTCAAAATCCTCTCTCCCGAGCGATAGAATCTAAACATTCATCATCTTAATTTATGGCCAACAAACTAGAAGCATTAAACACAAGAGAATATAAATAAATTGAATTAAAATTTTATTATAATCAATTTGGCAAACAACACATAGGTTCAAGCATCGGGTACATCATCAACTAGAATAATAGAGTTAGTTCATGACCAAATAATAAAACAATGAAAACATGGTCATGAATCTAATAGAAATCATTAGAGTTGAAGAAAGAAACTAGAATATTAAACCCGAATCAAATCCCTTCGTCTTTGGACGTCACCGCCTTCATCTCTCATTGTCGTTCTTCAATCTTCTTCTTGTGATCTCTCTAAAATATGTATTTTTAGTCTTGAGTTGTGTATTAGTCTCCCTTTTAGGGTTTTGGACGAGCTTATGTATTTATAGGGAAGTCATGAAGTCCTTATAAGTGTAGAACACTGAAAACTGAAGATTCTGGACATCTGTCGTAGCGTCGCGACGCCGCAAGTGGCATTGCGATGCTGAACTCTCGGGAATCATATATGGATCATGTCTGGGCGTCGCAACGCCAGGCCAAAATTTCAGGATTGTGATTTCTGCATATTTTGCTCTCTCGCATGCTTCCGATGCGTTCTTAAGGTCCCAAAACAAGTCCAATTGCTCCAAGATCCATTCTTCAATGATTTCTATCAATAAAACATAAAAGAAACTACAAAATATATTAAAATGATACGGAATCTAACAAAATAGTAATCTAAGAATGCAGGAATAAGTAGGTATAAACCGCACTTATCAGTTGCATGCCATAAAATTTCCCCCAGAAATATAATGAGCTCATAAATAAATACTCTTTCGAAGAATGGTTTTTGCCCTTATCTTTTGAATTTGGCTCATTGACTCTTTTGCATTTGAGACTCATGTAAAATATTTTTTTTTTTACTTTTACAAGGTGATAGCACAAGGTCATCTAGTCAAAGATCACACAATTTAGTGAGCAAAGTATGGTGGAAATTAGATTGCTGTCCAAAAACTCATACATACTACCAAGCCTTGACAACAATAAAAACGTGTATGTGAAATGTAAGCACAAGATATACCAAGGGTTTTTATCACACACACTCATGCACATAGAGCATTAAAAAAATAAAAACACATGAGACATGCATAACCATATATCCTACATATCAGGATCACATGAACACGATTTTCATGCTCTAACAGGCCAAAAAAAAAAATTGGTCTTTTTATTTTATATATATTGTTTTTTTATTTTTCAGTTTTTTTGACAAAAAAAAGTAAAGACACAACACGGCTTGTCAATATCCAATGGTACGTGGAGTTGTATCTCGAGTGTAGATCATACTACCGTCCATTCAAAATCGGCTATGAAATTTATGTTCGGATTTCCATCATATATATCAAGGGACAAAAACAAAGAACAACACACACACCCCCATATAAGGTAAAAAATAGACGTGCAAAAATAGAAAAACACACGCACACACATATGCAATGGGGAAATAAAATTCAACTTCTTAGAAGAGTTACACCGAAGTGCACTCACATCATGCCTTTGAGGATCAAGGCACTCAAAAGTAGATGAGAAGTTATCTTACTTCCACACCCAAACTTTCTTAGGAATCTTATCCATCTGAGTATTCCTAGTCAACAAAGCAAGTTTCTCACTAAGGAAAAATGTATGTTTAGTTAGTGCAAAAACTTGAGAAATTAGATTTAAAGAATCAAATCTATGTGACAAATTCTTAGGCCTTTTCTTTTATTTATGCAACATGAAGCACTTAGGCCTAATGTGTCATGTCTTGCCACAGTGATAGCATACAAGCACAAACCTCGGATGAGAGTGAGGTTTACCCACAACACCTTTGGATTGAGGTTGGGACACAAGATGAGGAACATAATTAGAAATCACACATTCAACAGGTTTCTTACCTAAGTCACGTTTAGGAGGAATTGGCACAGCTTTAGACGATGACGTCTTGTCATATTTTGACTCAACAGTAATCCCTAACATGCGGTCTATTTTATTATTCCTACTAGAAAATACAGACAATTGGGTTCTATCATCTTCAAGTTCAGTTTCTAAGGATTGGACTCTATCAACTACGACTTTATTCCTCTTCTCAATGTCATCTATCATTAAAAGGCTCTGCTCAAACTTAGCTTGAGCTTCGTTCTTTTCTAGCTCCACTTATTTCAGCCTCTTATTAACCTCTATGTTCGTCTTCTTGATAGCTAGGCTCTCATTGAACAATTCGATGTAGGATATCTGAAGACTATCTTCAACTACATATTCATCGTGAGATAATTCTGAATCAACATCACTAACATTATCTTCTCTCTCCCCAGAAACGCTAGCAACAAAGGCCATAAAATTTATCTTATCTTTAGGAGACTCATCAGAAGTATAGCCACCTTCTGAATCACTAAGTGAGGTTGTCATGGCTTTCTTACCCTTAGATTTTAGGTAAGTGAGACACTCAGATCTAATGTGTCAAAACCCTTCACACTCATGGTATTGAATACCACGGGGTTCGCTACCCATATCATCTCTAGACTCTCTCAGACTATGCCTACTCTCTCTAGGCATATCCTTCATATCCCTATCACGACCATTCTTCTTAAGCTTAAGAAATTTTAAATTTTTTTTCAAATATTGCCAAATCATGATCCGTGAGATTATCACTATCATCATCGCTAGACGAATCATAAGCAACTTCATTCGCGGTCTTCATCGCTATGGTTTTGGGCTTTTTATAACCAGGAAGTTTCTTCTCATATACCTACAGTTTTCCTATGAGGTCATCTAGTTTAAGAAGATCGAGATCATTGCTTTCCTCGATGGCGGTGATCTTAGGTAGGAACTTGTCAGGTATGGATCTAAGGATTTTCATAACTATCATACTAGTAGAAATAGTCTCACCTAGGTTAAAGCTTGAGTTAACAATATTGTTAATCTCAACATAAAATTCATCAAATGTTTCATCATCCTTCATTCTGGCGACCTCAAACCTAGTAGCAAGATCCTGGAGTCTATTATTTTTAACAGACAGTGTGCCCTCATACACAGTCTGAAGGATATCCCAAGCATCCTTGGCTATTTCACACATGAAAATTCTCATAAATTCAGTAGAGCAAACAGCACCATGAATGACATTAATTGCCTTGTTGTTCCTGTTGCTAGCATCAAATTCATCTTTAGTCCAGGTCAGTTTATCTTTAGGGGAAGAAACCCTATCAATCATAACCACGGGAGGTTTCCACCCGTACTCTACTATCATCCAGACTCTCTCATCTAAGGATTTCATGAAAGCTCTCATGCGAACCTTTCAATGTAAATATTATGTCCCATAAAAGAATGGGGGACAATTTAGGGGTTGACTTCTTTCCATAGTTATAAAGGTTAATGATCACGTTCAGGCTCTGATACCAATTGAAAGTTCGTATTTATCCTAGGTTCTGACCCGATGCGGAATTAACACAATAATTAAGACAAGTCCTAAATATTGTTACTTTGGTTTTTCAACAAACACCCTCAATTCTAATAGCAATAAATCAAAACAGAATATTTAAGCATAAAATAAATCAACTACACAAAATCAACACAAGTTATTTTGGTGACGAAGTGGAAAACTCATGTGACTAAAAAATCACTTCGGGTATCTCAGCTACCAGTCCAAATCTACTATAAAGAAAAAAAATTACAGTGATGGTAAAAGACCTATAGTGGCAACTCCACCGACTCTAGTACCTCTAGAATACAAGAACTCAAAGAACTCATCGAGCTCGTACCCCACGGTTTTCTTTAGAACCTATGAAGTCTCTGAGCGGATCAACTCTGCAACTCTGAACGCTGAAACTCCGACTGCCAATCTTCCTCATAGAGAACTCTGAAGGGTTAGGAAAGTTGGTTTGATTGTGTTGATGGCTTAACAAAGGTCAATCACACCACAAAAGCGAATACAAGGTAAACAATAAAGTCTTCAAGGTGAGAAAATAATAGGTTGAAAAGCCATGCAGGTTTGAAGCTTTGAGAGAATGTGTTTTCAACCATTGTGAATGTGGCTATGTGTTTCTTAATATAGGTATGGCAAGAGCTAAGGTTTCCTTGTGCTGAATTGGCTTGAAAACGCGTCCAAAATAACTCAATTATATATGGGTGTTCGAACGCCACTCGAACACATGTCGAACGCGTGCTCACTGGAAGGTTTCATTCGAACGCATACTAGAACACACTACGCACGGGAACCTTCTGCCAAGTTTCGTTCCAACCCAAACACGAACGTGACACTAACGTCACTCATTCGAACGCTTCAACGAACGTAGCACGAACATAAATCTGATTCCTTGATGCACAGCTGCCAAATACCAGTCCAATTGTTCCAAGTTCTTCAAGACTTGTTACAACTCGATTGAACTTGTTTTGTTACGGACATTACCAATAAAAATAGAACTAACACATATCATCGAATTCCTTCCACTCGATTCCATCCGCATGATGTCTAAGTATGCCCTCAGTACCGACCCTCTTTTTGTGATGCCACTTCATATCAGACAGTGTGTGTCGTGACATGTACAACCTCTGCAGCCTGAGCGTTAATGCAAAATTCTGTAATATCTTCTAAGGCATTTTCTTCCTAAGACCACGAACTTTGTATTGATTTTCACCACAGATCATACAATATTCAAGTGATTCATACTAGACACGAAATATACTGCTCACCATGAGTGTAACTATTACTCCCTTCACCGAAATCAATAAACCGTGATTGAGAATTATACTGCTCACCATGATAAATCCACGTACGATAAGTTGGTGATATTCCTGACATGTATAAATGATTGAAAACTTCATCTAACCATTTCCTTTTCCTATTCAAATAATTTGTACATGGACACCGAACCCGACCTTCTGCATCAATGTGTTGCTTTGCTGATTCCATAAACTCATAAACTCCATTACGGTATTCAACACTCAATCTATCCACCGAGCTCATCCAATTTCTATACATTTTAGTCAAATATCTACATATAAAAATATAATTATTAAATATTGTATTAAATAATCAACTAACAACAAATTAACTAACTAACACAATGTATATAATAAAGATAATTACAAAAAATTAGAACCCTAATTTTTTAGAGAGATTAAACTTAAATTAAGTGAGAGTGATTCGAATTGCGATTATAACAACCTTTTAGCATCGAACAATTTGTCTGACGCCAAAGGATCACTGACACTAGTATACGTGGTTATGTGTTGTAACAATACTTTAGCGTCAAATTTAATAGTTCGACGCTAATATTACGACTTTAGCGTCAAAATTTTTATTTCGACATTAAAGGGTAATGAGATTGTCGGTGGTTCAGGGATTGTAAGAATCATTTAGCGTCGAAAAAAATATCGACGCAAAATGTATGATTTTTAGCGTTGATTTATTTTCTTCGACGTAAAAGGGTAAAATTATTAGCTTTGAAATAAATTTTGATGCTTAATATCATAGCTTTTGCGTCGAAATAAATATTTCAATGCTAAAGATATAATATTTCGACGCAATAAAATTGATCCTTTAATATTGAATATTAGTTTTCGATATTGAAATGTCTCTTTAACGTTGAATTATTTTTCGAAGTTAAATTTTCAACGTTAAAAGTAACATTTTTTGGTGGTGTTAAAAGTCTATTATATTTTCAGTCCATTTCGATTTCTAATAATAAAATCATTCCACGTGGCAAAAATGTAATGAAAGTGGATGGTGATAGACGTAACTGAAGTTAAAGATCGTATCACAACTTTAAACCAAAATCAAATGCCCAAAAAGCAAAAAAGATGATTAAAGGTTTCCGTAAAAAGACACGCCACATGATTTGATCCCAAAATTACGTGTCTGTTTGAGACCCGGCAGCTTTTTTGCAACCCCGATAACATCTCTTTTTGCTGTGGTTGATTAAATATGGAATTAGTTGGTTGTTTATTAATTTTCAATGATACTGATTTAATTTATATCAAAGATAATAATATATCTCTTAATTATAATTGTGCATATATAAGGTGATGTTGATATTATAATGTTAGCAAAGACTTATTAGAGTAGTGTAAAATCTAATCTATAAAAATGTCTTTATATGTCGGGTTTTTTAAGATGAGTTATATTATATTTTTAATCATTGTTTTAAGAATCATACTGGTAATTGAATTGATAATAATAATAAAAAAATCAATTGATCACTAGTGTCCATCAGTTGAACCTACAAAATCTATTAACGTCATAAATATTTTTAATTAACTAAAAATTATATGTATATATTTAAAAAAAAAAATAAGTCAAAAATCGGTTGATTCAATTCATTGATTTTGATAATTTTTTCATCCATAATTTTAGAATTCAATAGGTTTGGACTCACAATCGACTATCAATTTGATCGGTTCAATCTGATGGTCCAATTTGAATTAAAAACGATATATAAATATTGTGATATTTTTAGGGGGTCATTTCTAAATGACATTCCAATGACATTCTTACTTCAAATAAATATATAATTTTTAAAAAAAAAAATTAAAATATACAACTATTTAAGATAAAAATATCACTAAAACGAAATTAAAAAATGTCCGCTAGATTGTGCACACATTCTCCAAAAAGGTATTTTTTTCATTTTTGGAGCTGTATTATTTATTCGTTTGATGTACGGTTTTGGCATGAAGCGGAAAAAACTGATCAATACTGACAACAAGGCAGGATTGCACATGGGGTGGGGGCTTTCTTTTTTCTTTAGCTGATGATCTGAACGACTTCTATTGATTGTGCGTTCGTTCTCATGATTATTTTGTGAACACGTGTACGGTGATGGCCCCCTGTATATTTATTTGTATGTATCATCGGTTTTATTTTAAGCCTAAACAAAAATCTGCTAAATATCTTGTTAATAGTGAGTTTTTGAGCTAAGAGGTCGGGTCGGTTCACATTTGTTACTCGACCTGAGGTAGAGATGCCATGAAAGCAAAGAGAGTTAATTCCTTGGGATCGACCCAACCTGACAACTCGGTAGGCCAGAGGAGCTGTTGCTTCGGTTTTCCGACCTAGTAGGGCATGTCGGATTTGTAACGACATGGTCAGGTCCGAGTAACGTGAGTCATGCATAGGAACTTGCATTCGCCGAAAAGTCTGATGTGACTGGGGCAAGTTACATGTTTATCTTCTGACACAAGTTACCGCGTTGGAGTGGTTGAAGTATGGGCTGACATAGGCAGATAACGTGTAGCAAAGGGTAAAATAGCATGGTTTAAAGAGGTGTCATGTGACAGAGTTACTTTCAGCAGAGCAGTTGGGGAAGAGAACCATCGCATTAATGGTGGATTCACGTGACTGACGTCATGAGATTGGTGTAATAGTAGAATTTACCCTAGTATATAAATGGGTTGAGAATTCATTGTAAGTGGTTGGCTAAAATTTATTCTTCACTTGTAATAGAAAGGAAAAAGCTTAAGTGTAAGAGTGAGCTTGTAAGAGGTCGGTCAGCCGATCTTGAGAGATAGGCAGGTCGGTCATTACCCGACCACGTAATAAAAGCTTTCTTTTCCATTGTTCCAGTGGATGTAAGTTGGATCTATTCCGTCGAACCACGTTAAAGTCTCTGTCTATTTTGTGTGTTTTCTCGTCTTTTTGCTAAGTTTGTATTTGGCCCCCAAACCAAATAAATTTACAGTTGATGGAAGATTGTTCGATGAGTGAGTTTACTGATTTGCCCTGGAATGAAAATCAACCGTCAACATATCTGTTACCCTCATTGTAACACGAATTAAGCATATATTTAAAAGAGTTTAAAATCATATTAAAAATAAATTTAAAATTAATTAAAATTTCTTAATAATAAATTCAAAAACACTAATTACGTGATATTCCTAAAACTCTCAAATTGATCCTAAGAAATCACTTGTGTGGGCCGAATTGGGGGTAATGATTTTACTACAGCCTCCCTCGTAAGAAGACATGAAAGTACGCGAGCAGTTGGATGAAATTTTTTAAAAAAATTGAAAATTGAATTTTTATTTCTCTAAAATCGTGACTGTTGAATCGCGATCCAATAATCACGATTGTATCACGTGGCACTGAAGCGTCCCCAAACCTTGTGTGGGGTGCTTTCATTTCATATAAGGTGGTTCACTTTTCATTTCTTGGTTCCTATGCTAGTTTAAGGAAAAGTAGAATGTGAAGCATAGTCTCCTTTTGTTGTATTTTAAGTATAACTTTTAATAATTAAAAAAATTATTTTGCATTAACTAACAAAATCTCAAAATTTGGGGTTATGAAAGTAAAACTTGAAAAGTTTTTTAAAATATTAAATTATCTACGATACTCTAAATTTTTTTTTAAAAAAAAAAAAAAAACTTATCTAATAAAGTAATTTTATATTTTTTTAATAAAAATACTCAATTACAACCAAACACCCAAATTTTTTTAATCAAAAGTTATACTTTTAAAAGCTATATTAATAAAAACTCTACTAATAAAAGTTCTACTGAAAAAAACTTTATTTGAAAAGTTAAATCAAACAGATCTTATGATGTGAGAAACATAAGAAAGTCTAATTACTAGCTTTTGCTTCCAATTTCATCACTCTCTTTATTACTACCCGACAACACAACCAAGAAGATGATAGATAGAGAGTTTATTATAGGGATCATACAAAATCCCAAATTCTAATTGATATTCAAGATTTTGTATGATTTAATATGAAATTTATTCTGAAATTTAAAATAAATTTTATCCAAATTTAAAAACTGATATAAAATTCTAAATGTTTTTTTAATTTCAAATCCATAATTAGAATGAGATTAAAAATGACAAATAATGAACTATCTATTTACACTATTGGCTGTGGGGTACCCACTACCATATACCAATAAAGTTGTGGTCCCGCATTTTGATGTGGGGTCTCATATTGTTTTTTTCTTTTATGCAACTTATTGGTAAGATGCATGTGACGTGGGACCCTTGATGCAACAAAGATGTCATTTTCAAATTTTACAGAAACAAAGGAATTGGGTACAGAGTCCTTTATTGTAATCATCTTGATTGGTAATATACCATATGCTCCCCAAAAAAAACAAAAGTATAATACAATTTTTTTACATTAGTTAAAAATCTCGTTGTCAAATCACCTATTTAGACTTAATCGGAACAGATAAAATTTCTTATTGTCATAGACTATTACAAGAAAAGTACTTCTGGGTTCGAACCAGGACCTCAAAGTGAGATTCTAAATCATACACCACCAAATCACGCTCATTAAGGACAATATCATACAATACAAACGTAGAGAATCAGAGAAAACATATCAGCCAATAACATCTTGACACGTAGGCCGTATGTCAAATCACGCTCACGAATGCATGTGATTGATAGGTGGCCCGATCTTTAAACAACTTAGATGGTCGCTTAAGACCTCATCCTAAATATAAGGTCTCATACAATTTTTTTACATATACATTCAAGTATTTTATAAAATTATTATTAATTTTTATGTAACAAAATTTCCTTATTAGTTAATTGTAATATAAAATTATTTAAATTACTACATTTTTGTAAATATTTATTTTGAACTTTCTTATTTTCCAAATAAATAATAATATTATTATCATTTTCTAAAAATATATATAATTTAACTAAATAACGGTAAAAAAATTTCGCATAAAGCCCCAACAAAACTTGAGCGGAATATGTGATTGTTGCATAATATTAATTTGTAATAGACTTGGTTGTAGAGGAGTGAATCCGAAAATATTAAAATTTGAAATATTGGAATCACTTTGTGCCTCCTGGGCTTAGCTCTTTCTCCTCCACTTTGGTTTATGGCTTAAAATAAATCCCACTTTTGAATTGATGATTACCTTTAATTAGTTTAATAATTAATGGTCATTAATATTCTTAATCACTTTTTTTTTTTTTAAATTATAAATTTGGTAATTTTCATGCAGCTAACACATAGGGTGGCATGCTCCACTTTGAGTGCACAATGAAAACTATGTTTGGGCTCTTTATATAATTATTAATATATAAGATAGGATAATAAAAGCACCTCTGTTTTGGTCGTTTGCTTTTTATTTCTTTTAAATTTTAAATTGCAAGTACCCATTACGTTATGCATTATGCATGCATATATTTTTATGGGATATTTTTTGTGTGTAATAATTTAGTAATATTCTTCAAACAATTGTATATTTTGGAGATAAATTAAAATGTATAACTGCTTAAAACATGAATGTCATTAAAATACACAACAATAAAATGAATCTTAGCGTCCAAACATTTAGCGTCGAATTTTTTTCGACACCAATAAACCATTTAGCATCGAATTTAAATTTCAACGCTAAAAGATAACACTTTAGCGTCGAATCCTAGTTTCGACGCTAAAGGGTCAATCATTTAGCGTCGAATTTAAATTTCGATGCTAAATGTTCTAACCTTTAACGTCTTTAGATTCGTCGTTAAAAGTTTATATTTTAGCGTCGAAATAATTGTTTAACGCTAATGGTTGACGCTTTAGCGTCGAATTTATATTTCGACGCTAGTGTCGAAAAATTATTTGCGCCATTTAGGGTCGAATTTACATTTGACGCTAAAAGTTTCACCATTTAGCGTCGAAAAATTTGTTGGACGCTAAAGGGTCAATCTTTAGCGTCGAATCTAAATTTCGACGCTAAAGGTTAATTTAAAATTTTTCAAGTTCCCCCTTCTAAAATTTGAATTTATCGCCTAATAAAATTAGATTTAAAATTTTGACATTCAGTGATGAATTTTCGACGCTGAAAGTCAAAAATTTCGACGCTAAAGGTTAATTTTAAAATCTTCAAATTCCTGCTTTCTAAAATTTGAATTTATCTCTTAATAAAATTAGATTTAAAATTTTGACATTTAACGACGAATTTTCGACGCTAAAAGTCAAATATTTCGATGCTAAAGATTAAAATTTTAACGAAAATAATTCCCACTATTTGAGGACCTTTAGCGACGAAAGCCTATTTCGTCGCTAGATGTTTTTTTCCTATAAATTCACTTGCTCTTTCATTTCTCATATTCTCACTTTCTTTCTCTCATACTCTTATTCCCTCTCTAAAATTAATTTTTCCTTAAGTGTTTTGTTTGTTTTGTTTGTTTGTTTTTTTTTTTTTTTGTATTTTATATTAACATCTAATATTTATTTATTTATTTTTGTAGGGGAATATGAAGATGAAGAAATGGTGAAAATGAAGATAGTGAAGAAAATGAAAAATAAATGAATGTGAAGATGAAAAATATGAAAGTGAAGATGGAGAAAATATATAGAAAATTATATTTTATCATTTTATTTATTATTATATATATATTTTTTGTGATAAATTTTGTAATTTTAGTTTTATATTAATAAAAATATCATTATTATAAATTTTTAAATAATAAATTTATAAAATTTTTATAAAAAATTTAATTACTTTTGTAATGAAATTAGTTTGTATCTAGTTTGTAATAATAATTTTCTTATACTCTTTAGCATCGAAATATTCGACGCTAAAGGTAATAAAAAAAATATTTTTTAATATTATATCATCTTTAGCGTCGAATATTTTGACGCTAAAGGTCAACTTTTTGGCGTCGAAAATATTCGTCGCCAAATACGTGAGTCGAAATATTTTTGACGCAAAATGTTGTACTAGTGTCAAAATTTTTTATTTCGACGCTAATTGTCTTTCTCGCCACGTTTTAGCGTCGAACATTTTCGACGCTAATAACATTTAGCGTCAAAATTTTGTACTTTAGCGTCGAAAAAATTCGACGCAGACCTTTTTTTTTGGGTAGTATATATCACAAAAAATATCCCTAAAATTATTGTTATGCATGCATGATTAGCTATGCTATTATCTATATCTATATATAAAATTATAGTTTGATGTGGCACCGGGTTTGACCCGGACCTCTTGTTAATTTACACTCAAAAAAATTTACCAATTGAACTAGCTCACACTCACAACTAGACATGTTATTCTATCGTTTACAGATATATTTATATATTATATATCTAAAACTTAAACTGTAATTTCTATTCTCTCTGACAAGTGAATGAGTCACATACATGTTAGTGAGAGTAATTATAATTCGAAATTTTATTAAAATATTTCATATAAATTAACAAAAAAACATAAATTATTCGTAAGATAATGTTAAATTGTTTCGCTAAAATAAATAATATCTATCACTTTTATTGAAAAGTAAATTTTATCTTCATCGAATCTAAATTCTCGCTTTGTCATTGTCTCCGGTAAATTATCAGTCTCTTATTCATGCTAAAATTTTAAAGGCCAACAAAGTTGGAGTTAGATATAAAAATTTAGACGCTAAATAATAAAAAATATTTATTTATTTTGAGTACTAAAATTAGAAGAAAAAATATCTAAATTTAAAAAATATCTAAAAATATCTAAATTTATTTATTTATTAGGACACGTGGTGCAATCCTTGCCGTTGTCCCAATTACTTCAATTTGCCAATCATATATAAAGGGTGCTTAGGTTGAGAATTAGAGAAGGTTTTTCATTAATATTTTTCTCCTAATTTTTGGCTAAGTGTTAAGCCTTATTCCTAGTCCAAGTTAGTGTAATCTTCAATTGGTAATTTGAGAGATTGACACTTTTAGAGATTAGAGTTTATTGAGTGATTTGGGGAGATTAATATTTGTAAACGGATTCAAGATTCTTGTGTAATCTTGAAAGTGATTAGTGCAGCGAGCTCCTTGTTCCGGAGTTCAACGTGGATGTAGTCGGAAATTTTTCCGGCGAACCACGGTAAAATCTTGCTTCTTGATTGATCGATTGATGTGCTTGACGAACGAATTTTGCGACTAAATTCAACAATTGGTATCAGAGCTTATTAAAAGATCCAGTGGGCTGAATTGAAAAACTGATCTGTGACTGCAGAGAACAAAGCCCAAAAACGCAGCCTTTCATTCTGAAAAGAAAAAAAAAACACAGATCGACGAAATCAAGAAAAAAAAAAGACGATAGCTGCAGATTCAAGATCAAAGAAATCCCAGGGACAAGCCGATCAAAACCCTAAAACACAGACTCCAAGAACAAGCCAAAAAAGACAGAAAACCTCAAGAGCAGTGGTGCCGATTGAAGAACAAGAAGATCACTTTGCCAAGAAGATCATTTCGTGACCAAGTGCAGAGAACAAAGCCTATAATTTCCCACGAATCCGACGACCAAGAACTGACCTATTGCCGATCTTGAAACTGACTTCATTCTTCTAGGCTTGCCGAGTGGTGCGTTGAGCGTGGATTGCCAAACAAGATCCTCAGTTTTGTGGGTTGCCAAAGAACCCCAGGGTTGCCGACAAGCGAGACTTGAGTTTTCATTTTGAACCAAGCCTCTGAAGAACAGAGTGTCACCGATTACACCTAAGGCCTGAAAATTCAGAATTTCCGAATAAGGGACGTGAGTTGCAATTTGGGAAGTTAATTTTCTGTGTTGCGGTTTCTTGGGAATTAAGTTCTGTTGGAGTTGTGGATTTGGGTGAGAAATCTCTTTAAGACTCTGTGCAGCCGAGTGCTGTTTGATTGACCAAAAAGGTGTGTTGCCAAACTGAAAGTCCCGGTGATTAGGATTGTGTAGTTGGGTGTGCAATTTCCGAGAGAACACCAATTTTTGTTCGGGTGAGTAATCTGCCAAATTGAGTTTGGGCTAGATTGGGGGAGTATTTTCCGAGAGTATTTGCAGAAGTGTCGTTGGGTGATTACTTTAAAAGAAAATAGAAATATCGACTATGAGACTCGACATTGGGATATTTGACGGAAAATGGGATTTCACCACTTGGAAAAAGAAAATGAGGGTTTTGCTTTCTCACCATAAGGTGGTTTTGGCGCTGGAACCGGATCCAGAAAAGTGGCCAAAGATGGAAAATGAAGCGAAAGACGAAATCCTGGAAGAGGCGTACAACTTGATCTTCCTCCACTTGGGAGACTCAGTCATCAGAAAAGTTGATGGAATGGACACGGCCATTCAACTCTGGGGTAAACTCGAATCTCTTTATTATGTTATTTATGCACCAAATTTAGTGTTCTTAAAAGGAAATTTGTTTAATTACAAGATGGACACTAATAAGTCAATAGATGATAATTTGGATGAATTCACGAAAATGACTCAAATCCTTAAAGGAACTGACCAAGCCCTAGGAGACTCTAGCGAAGCTATGATTCTATTAAATGCACTGCCTGAAGAATATAGTGTCGTTAAGAACTCTCTACAGTACACATGAGTTGTACCTAGGCTAGACTTGGTGATATCTGGTATAAGGGCTTAGAGAGTTAGAACTTAGAACCAGTAGGAGAGGTGGAGCGAACTTATTCGTGAAAGGAAAAATGAAAGGAAATATAATGGTCCAAATAATCATCAGACTAATAACCAAGAACCTAAAGGGAAGAAAAAGAATAAACATGATAAGAATAAGAATAGTGACAAGAAGTGCTATCATTGTGGAAAGATGGGACACCTTAAAAGGAATTGTTATAAGTTCATTAGGGAACAGGAAAATGAAGGCAGTGCTACTGTGGCTGTCGAAAAGGGGTCGATGTGCCTATCTGAGGCATTGACTGTGTCTAGTGATCACATTAGTAGAGAATGGATTCTTGACTCTGGGTGTTCCTTTCACATGAGTCCGTATAGGGACTGATTTGTCAACTTTAGAAATTCTTACCAAGGCACAGTGTATATGGGTAATGACAATACTTGTAGGATACATGGAGTGGGGGACATAACACTTAAACTCCATGATGGTAAAGTTAGGATACTTACTGACGTTAGATATGTACCTGACTTGAAACGGAACCTGATATCACTAGGAACACTAGATGAATTAGGTTTCATATATAAATCACACAAAGGAAACATGCACATATCTAAGGGTAATAAGCTAATCCTAATTGGTATAAAAAGAAATAGATTGTATGTTCTAAATGGCCAACATGTATTCTCGGAAAAACCCATTTCTGCTTTAACTTCTAATGTTGATATGACTAATATATGGCACTTGAGACTTGGCCATATAGGCCAGAAAGGAATGCAGGTACTCAGCAAGCAGGGACAATTTGGAAAGGACCAGTTGAAGCCACTTGAGTTTTGTGAGATCTGTGTGTTGGGCAAACAGCACAGACAGAGCTTCCCAACTGGAGTTCACTTGTCAAAGGCGAGTCTGAAGTATCTACATTGTGATTTGTGGGGACCAGCAAAGGTCCAGACTCATGGGGGTAAGAAATATTTCCTATCTATTGTTGATGATTACAGTAGGAAGGTATGGACATTCTTACTAAAATCAAAGGATGAAACTTTGACTAAATTTAAAGAATGGAAAGTATTGGTAGAAAATCAAACTAGTAACAAAGTAAAAGTCTTGAGAACTGATAATGGCTTAGAATTTTGTAATACTGAGTTTGATCAATACTGTACTAGTGAGGGTATCCTAAGACATAAGACTGTTAGAAACACCCCTCAACAGATGGCAGCGCAGCACTTAAGAGCACTAATACCGTGTCCTACGTGACATCATCTCCACTATGTCTGGAGTGATACTTCCGTCTTGACATCACACCCAATACTCTACGATTCTCAATATACCCAGTATTGGCGTACACAGAACCGATTAAAGCCCTGGACGACCTCAACCAAAGTATATTGATTGTCGTAAGTATTAGCGGTGCAAGTCTCAGGTTAAGACCAAATACACCTACCCTGATTTCGGACTCCCATAGACACACAGTCATACTACCAATGGGATTCCGAGGGGTCTATCCAGAGCGAAGCTGTTTCCCGTACCATCGGTGAAACACAACCTCCTGCTACACTTGCATAAGTATCCAATGGGTATAGGTTATGGGAAATGGAGTCACCTGGAGTCAAAATCATAGTTAGTCGGGATGTTATATTCAATGAACTTTGTTTTCCATGTAAATCTACTAACAAGAATGCAGATGCCTTAGAAAAGGATCTAGCAGATTTTGATCTTGCAGGTGGAACTCAGATGTAGGTGGAGCCAGAGACATCAATGACCACTGATCAAGTTGGTGACATGTCAGGCACGGAGACATCTGAGGACACCAGCCCAGGAGGAATAACCTGGAGGAAAACAGAAATGAAGTAGCAGAGATACAAGAACAAATTGAATAGGACACAGTAGATCAACTGGATCAAACTGAGTAGCATGATGAAACACCACAAGACACATTGGCCAACTACCAGCTAGCGAGAGACAGAAGTAGGAGGCAGGTAAGGCCTCCTACCAGGTATGATTACTCAACTAATGATTTGTATTTCTGTGCATTAATATCAAGTCATGAAATTAATGGGGTTGAACCTGCTAGCTTAGGAGAGGCATTAAAGTCTACCCATAAACTTGAATGAGAAGCGGCTATGGAGAGGAGATGTCTTCTCTTAGGAAAAACCAAACTTGGACTTTAGTTCCTAAACCTAAAAATCAGAAGTTGGTGAGTGTAAGTGGTTGTTTAAGTCAAGAATGACCATTGCCTAGTGACCCTGTTAGGTTTAAGGCCAGACTTGTAGCAAAGGGTTTACTCAACGGGAAGTGATAGACTATAATGAAATTTTCTCACATGTAGTTAAATTTAAAACTATTAGAATGATGTTAGCTCTAGTAGTGCATTATAATCTTGAATTGAACAATTGGATGTGAAAACTGCTTTTCTACATGGGGAATTAGAAGAGAAAATTTACATGTCTCAGTCTGCGGGTTTTATAGATAAAATCATCCTGAGTATGTTTGTCTGCTTAATAAATCTTTATATGGTCTTAAACAATCACCTAGGCAATGGTATAAAAGATTTGATACATTTGTGCTTAGTATTGGATTCATAAGGAGTAAATATGACAGTTGCTTCTATTTCATGCTTGATGAAAAATGTCCTGTGTATTTGTTGTTGTATGTTGATGACATGCTTCTAATCTCTGAATCAATGAATGCTATTAATAAACTTAAGAAGCAGTTAATAATGAATTTTACATGAAAGACCTAGGAAGTGCGAAGAGAATCCTAGGTAATGACCATTGAATAGAGATAGAAGTAAGAAGTGTCTTAAAATACATCAGTCCACATATTTGCAAAAGATAGCATCTAGATTTGGTGTAAGTGGCTGTAAGCCGGTTAGTCAACCTTTTGCGAGTCACTTTATTTTGTCTAAGTCACAAAGTCCTACTAATAGGTATGAGATGATAAAAATGGAAAATGTACCTTATGCAAATGTTATTGGTTCTGTGATGTATGCCATGATTAGTACTAGACCTGACTTGTCTTATGCTGTATCTTTATTAAGTAGGTTTATGTCTAATCCAGGTGGAGCACACTGGAGTGCTTTACAATGGTTGTTAAGATACTTGAATACTACTATTGATTATGTCTTATGTTTTAACAAATCTAACGCTTTAGATTGGTAGAGTATGTTGATTCTGATTTTGCAGGTGACAGAGACTCAAGAAAGTCAACTACAGCTTACTACTTCACACTTGGTGGAAATTGCATCAGCTAGAAGTCAACCCTGCAACCGATGGTTACACTCTCAACTACCGAAGCGGAATATATAGCCATAACCGATGTGTTCAAGGAAACAATTTGGCTTCAGGGTATCTTAACTGAAATACTACAACTGCAGGGTAAAACAGTTGTGTATTCTGACAGGCAGAGTGCAATACATCTGAGCAAGAATCTAATACATCATGAGAGAACCAAGCATGTAGATGTGAAGTATCATTTTGTACGTGAAATTATCTCAAGTGGTAAGATTGAGATTAAGAAGGTTCCAACTGAAGATAACTCATCTGACATGGGGACAAAAATTGTGACTGCAACCAAACTCTCTGACCGGCGTAAACACACACGTATAACCCAAGCGCACGTATCGTTCAAGTAGTATAAAAATATCGATCCCACGAGGACTTAAATATCATCTATTAATTTTATGAGGTCAAATGATTACTAGTATCTAACAGGTTGATTGATTGATTTGAAATAGTGACGATTCTAAATTTAAAAGCAAGTAAATAAAATTGTCGAAAATAGGTTTTAAGAAAATTCAATATTAAAAACTATCTAGGGTTGTGATTTCTTCCAATATCATTTTAAAGATGAAGTGGTTATCTTAAAGTTGGGTAATATATTGATTTATTAACCTGAACACTAAATTATGTGTAAGCCTCTGTCGATGATCAGCAACACAAATACCTAGTTTAACCCATTGAAACCATATGTCTATGTCAACCAAATTATCTGGATTCATTAAGTTTAAGTTCCAATTATGGCTACCCCCCGCCCGACAGGTATATTCCTATCCTGTAAGGAAATCTATTAAAGGGTTATCTATCCTCAAGGAAGATCGTGGGCTATTGAGTCTAAGGATGAAACCTAAAATCCCTATGTGTAGTTCATTTTAGATTTACCAGATCAATTTTTTAATGGCCAGTTAATGAAAAAGCATTAAGATTTAGACTCAATAAATAAACCTTTATATTACCCAAGCTATAATCTACCCCTTATAAAACGGTGATATTAAAAGTCATCACAACCCCAGATAACTAATTTAGTACAACACATAACTAGGGCTAATAAAAACTTGAAAATAAAAGACATAAAGTAAAAATGCGGTAAAGTAAATACTGAAAAGTAAATTACAATAAAATAAAATGCTAAGGTAAAAGGAATTACTTTTACTACTACTAATTAGATATCTCCCATAAAATAATATATAAACTTGTGATTCTTTTTCCACCACCAGCCATATAGGCGGTATCCTGATTAAGTCAAATTAAGTCCAACCAGCCATTAAGGCGGTAGTATTTGTCCATAAACCAGCCATAAAGGCGGAACCAAAATAAATTACCAACCGACCAATCTGGCGGTATCCTTTATTAGTCAGGTTTAAACCAGATTAAAATGAATTACCAACCGACCAATCTGGCGGTATCCTTTTTAAGTCAATTTTAAATAGTGAATATATTATTTTTAAGGGAGATTAATCTAAATAGCAATAGTAAAAGAATTACCTTTCACCCTAGCTGGGAAGTTATCTCCTCATGGTAAATAGTAAAAAAAGTAAAAAGTAAAAAGTAAAAATTAAATTACTATTATTATAAACGTAATTAAAATTAATTACAAAACTAAAAACTAAAAGAAGTAAGAGATGAACTCTCTCTTTAGATAGAATATAAGAGAGAGAGTGGTGCCATGAATTCTGAAATCTCGAGCTCAATTTATAGGCCTCGGTGGGCTTCTAGCGTCGCGACGCCAGGGCCTTCAGCGCCGCTACGCCAGCTTTTATCGACGTGGCACGCTCTGGTTCACCGGTTTGAAGATTCTGGATAAGCTGATAAGGTGACACGTGGCGAGGTGGTTGAACTTCAATTATTGTGACACGTGGCGGCTTCTGATTGGTCGATGAGATTCTTATCCGCCACGTCTCAGATAAGGATTAGATACTCAATGATTGATGCTGACGTGGCGACACGTGGGAAAGAGACTGTCGGCACCGTAGGATTGCGACACGTGGCACTTCCTGATTGGCTGATGATGACATGGAGGTGAGGTGGCAATGTTGACTTATTGACTTGCTGACGTTGCTGATGACATGGAAATGACCTGGAGTGACACGTGGCACACGTGGCGATGGCGACTGTCGGCACTGTAGGATGCTGACACGTGGCACGGTGCATGTTAGCAGATCGGATGTGATGGTGACACGTTGCACGGCGCATGTTAGCAAAGTCAAACTTTTATCAGATTATGATTTGTGGACCCGGCGAACGTTAGCACTTTTCGGCGCATGTTAGACGTCGCGACGCGGGAAATTACCAAATGCCCTTTTCGTCCAATTTTCACTGTTTTGGCCAAACACCTCCAGAATGTCCTGAAACGTTATTTATCTACAAAATAACACAAAACACATCAAAATATTCACAAAACTCAAGAAACTATACAAAATATTAGGTTAAATGAGTGGGAAATATTGATAGATTTACCACTCATCACACCCCCAAACCTAACATTTTGCTATTCCTCGAGCAAACATAAAATAACATAAATAAATTAACTAAGCCACTTTCGTATGGATCACGGTTGCATTAGCGTATGCAACAAGCCTTTAAACCCCTAGGTGTCCCTAGTGGACGAGTGTAGTCTCGTGAGGGTTTACAGCAATGAACCCCCACAAATATTTTACAAAATATAATCAACTCATTTTTGCCCACAACAGTCATAATGCAGTGATAAGAGAGTAATATTTTTATCCTAAAGTTCTATCAGATTTCACACCTTTTTGTAGCAATGGAATAATTTTTCAGATTTTTCAGATTTTTTTCTTTGATTTTTTTTTCTGTTTTTTATTTATATACAATATCTTCCGTCTAGTAGCGAATGTTGGGTCGGTGACTCCAAACCAGTTGGCTTTAGGGCACCAGGTGTTAAGACACCCCTACGAACTTAATTACTCAGACTTCAGATATATATATTTTTGCAACATCTTCGATCCATGTAACGAGCTTTGGGCCAGTGACTCCCAAACCATTGGCTTTAGGGCCTAGGTGTTAAAACACCCTTACAGACTTAATAACTCGGATCTCAGACGTTTTTTTTTTTTTTTTACTCCATTACTTTTTGAGATGTTTCCTCCAATTAAACTAGAGCACTGAATATTACAAACTTTTCAATTTTAGCTCATGTCCGTATGTTACTATATATGTTGATAATATCTGTCAATTGAGCATATGAAGATTCCTTTTAGTCAGTATTATGGAGAATTCAAAAATTAAATAATTCAAAATGAAATAAACAAAAATTGACTTATTTCGAAAATAGGCTTGAGATACGTCTCAGGAGTGGAAACTCTTTACTCAGCTATCTCTTACCAATTTCACATTTTTAATCAAAACAAAAAACACAAAATATTTTTGTAATTTTTGAAAATTTTCCAATTTTTTTGTATTTTTCGAAAAATTTTGGACTAAAAATAAAAACAACATACAAACTAAAAACAAGGTACTAATCAACTAATTTCCTCCCCCAAACCTAAATGAGACATTGTCCCCAATGTCTTAAACAGTAAAAGAGAGTTAAGAAGGTCGTACCTGGTTAGCTGAAATCTACAGGAAATTAAAGGTTAAGATCCAGATTAATCCTACGCCTCTTACCACGATCGTCCTCAGAACCAATTTATCTTTGAAATGATAGGGTCAACTTGTGGTTCATAGGCTATGAGTTGATCTAGATTCAGAGCAGTTCTGGCAGTGAAGAGGAGTTCTTTCAAATGTTTTGACATGAACCCATTTCTCCGAGCATCATCAAGAAACACACAAAGAAAATCATAAAATCCATCAACGTTAAACAGTCCAAGTGGTTTCTGGTGTATGTTCAGGTTCGCCCAAGATAGTACTATAAAAATTTCCTCCAATGTACCCATGCCACCTGGCAAAGCGATAAAAGCATCAGCACAGATTAATCATTTCTACCAGTCGTTCAGACATACCTGGCACGATCAGTTCCTCTCGTTTGATGATCCAATAAGATTTGCCTCTGCCAAGGGTTTTGGGATGATTCCCAAAACTGACTGCCTCATTCTGTAAGCCTTTGAAACGATTCCCATAAGTCCAAGATTTCCTCCGCCATATACTAAGTGCATATTCCTTGCATCTAAGACTCGACCCAATTCTTGTGCTGCTTCTATGTATTGTGGTTTAGTTCCAACACTACTACACCGCAAAACACACAAGATGTTTTCAACTCGTCTTCTTGAAGTGACTTCCATTTTTATGTATTTCTTTCTTAACTCTGGATGCCTTCAAAAGTGCAATGACGGGCTGAATTTATAGTACCTAAAAGGGTGAGTAAAAATAGCACAGTATCTTCCAGAGGACGATTAGTAGCGAATTAATATCGTGATAGTCAAAAAGGTCTGGATCCTGTCGCAGAAAATAAAAGAAAACAACAAAACAAATCACAATTATTAAGAAAGAACAAGAGATATATATTTACAAGAAAAGTAACGGCTTGATTGACGTCTATGCGTCAGGGACAAGCTTCCCATCCATTTCTTATAAACTGGCAAACTGGTCTTTTTGAGTCAGATTCCCGAGACTTAATAGTTGTCTTTCCTTTTGGAATTGTGCATATAACATGCGAATTTCATGATACACACATCCACTGGGATGCGTCTCAAGAGTTTTAAAATATGTCATCCAAAGACTCCTTACTCAAGCCATCCCTAATGAAGTTAATCTTATCTTCGCGGTTATCGGACACCATTCCTAAATAACGACAACGAGTATTACAAAATATGCGAGCACATTTATAACAAACACACATCCTTTTGGCTCTTCTCTTTTTAGCATATGTGCTCTTTCCTAAGCCATGTAGATGTGAAATAAAAGAGTCAGAAAACTCACCTGCCAATCGAACCCGTGCTTCAATTAACCAACGAATGTCAGTAGGAATACCTTTGATCATCAGTAGTCTCATCTGTTCTAAGCGAGCTTGTAAACTTTCATCAGAGATTTTTGAGGGAGAGAAGGAAATTGCTTGTGAAGATTTGCGAGAGCATCTTCCATCTTGAAATGACTAAACCTGCAAAAATTAAACACACAAAAATAGAACACACCAAATCAAATCCCATATACACAAATTGCATGGGTTGCCTCCCTGCTAGCGCTAAGTTTAAAGTCGTCACCCAGACTTGACTTCTCGAACGTTAAGCTGGATCTGAAAGTGTAACACTTTCTTTTTGTCGCTCAAATGATTCTCCCCAGTAGTGCTTCACACGCTTATTTTTAACCTTGAAAGTTTTGTTAGCGTCAGGATCATTATCTCAACGACTCTATTTGGTAAAACTTTGGTGATCACAAATGGACCTGACCACCGTGATTTTGGCTTCCATGGGAAGAATTTCCCCTTGATTTATTTAACAGTACCTTCTGCCCTGGTTCCAGTTGTATGCGCACTAACTTCTCATCATGTCTTTTCTTGCCATTTTCTTTGTACAATTTGGCATCATCAAAAGACTGATTGTGAAATTCCTCCAATTCGTTGAGCTGGTGGAACTTTTTCTCTTCTGTTCTTGTAGTGCAAGAATTGGCTCTTTCAGTACAAAAGAACGCTTTATCTTTAGGCTTACAGGCAATTGACATGTTTTAAGTTTGTCAGTAGAACTTTGTCTTTCATCAGAGTTCTGAATGGTACTGTGTATCACATCGAGTTTGAAACATTCCTCATTCTTTTCATCATCTGGGAAATTCCTGGCCTTGAAAACATTGAATGTTACTTTTTGGTCATGTACCCTCATGGTTAATTCTCCTTTTTGTACATCAATAATGGTTCGACCTGTAGCCAAGAATGGTCTCCTGATGATGATTGGCACGTCTGCGTCTTCCTCCATATCAAGGACAATAAAATCTGCTGGGAAAATGAATTTGTCAACCTTGACCAGCACATCCTCAACTACGCCTCTTGGAAATACCAGCGTTCTATCAGCAAGTTGCAGTGAGACTGAAGTTGGCATTGTTTCTCCAATCTGTAATTTCCTGAAAATAGAAAAAGGCATAAAGTTAACACTCGCACCTAAATCACACAAAGCCTTACCAAAGTTATGTTCTCCTATGACGCAAGAAACATTGAAACTGCCAGGATCTTTCAATTTCGGGGGAAGTTTCCTCTGAATGATGGCACTACATTCTTCTGTTAATGCTACTGTCTCGTAATCTCCCAATCTCTGTTTTCGTGAAAGAATATCTTTCATGAATTTGGCATAGGTGGGCATTTGTTCCAACGCTTCTGCAAATGGAATGTTGATATGCAGCTTTTTGAAGATCTCCAGGAACCGAGAAAACTTTTTGTCCAATTTGTTCTTCTGAAGACGTTGAGGAAAAGGTGGAGGTGGAATGATCTGTTCTTTTTCCTTTGCTTCTTTTTCCTCCATCTGTTGCTTTGTTTCTTTTGGAACTTCCTCAGCAGTTGTTTTGGCTCCAACATCTTTTTTGATTTCAGTACCACTTTTTAACATGATGGCATGACATTGCTCCTTCCCCATGTTCCATGGATTTGGCTCTGTGTTGCTAGGAATGGTACCTGGCGGTCTGTAACTCTGAGCATTTGCCAGTTGTCCCATTTGATTCTCCAGTGCTTTAATAGAAGCAGATTGACTTTGAATTAATGCTGCTTGGGATTGAAACATAGCATCATATCTTGCTGCTTGAGAGTCGTGTTTTGCTTCTATATTTTTCAAATAGGTCAACACTTCTGTTATTCCTGGTTCATTTGCCTGCTCCTGGCTTTTGTTATGTTGCTGGAATTCAGGTGGTGGATAGTTCTGCTGTTGGCCTGAATTGTTACTCCATGAAAAATTGGGATGATTCCTCCACCCTGGGTTGTAGGTGTTGGAATATGGATTGTTCCCTTGTCTGTTGAAATTGTTGACAAAATTTACCGTTTCTTCAAGTTGGTTCGACTCTGGTGCTCCTCCATATGGTGAACTTGTGGATCCAGTGGTAAGAGTCTCCATAAATTTACATATCTGATCCAGCTTGGCGTTGACTGCTGTCTTGGCTCCACTTTCATAAATTCCTGTAATTATTTGGATCATGCTCATTTCTGTTGGCCACAAAGAATTGTTGTTGGTCATTTCTTCGATTAGGTCCCAGGCTTGATCTTCTTATTTTGCCATCAAGGCTCCTCCAGCAGCAGTATCGATTGTGGTTCTCATTATTCCAGAAAGTCCATTATAGAATGTTTGGACTTGAAGCCATTTTGGAATCTCATGGTGAGGACATTTTCGGAGTAAATCTTTGTACCTTTCCCAAGCTTCGCAGATGGATTCTGAATCTTGTTGTACAAAGGATTGAATTGTCATTCCTCAGCTTTCCGGTTTTGGCTGGTGGAAAGTACTTTGCAAGAAATTTGGTGGCTAAAGTGTTCCAAGTTGTGATAGAACCTGCAGGTAGTGAATGTAGCCAGCTTTTACTCTGTCCTTCAAGGAATATGGAAAACTCGCAGTCTCATTGCTTCTTCTTCCGCTTCTCGGTTGTAATTAAAAGTGCCGTAAACTTCCAGGAAGTTACTGATGTGGGCATAGGATCTTCAGTTGCATTCCCCCTGAACTGAACTGACTGCTGAATCATCTGAATGCATGTTTTGATGTCACACACATTTGCTGGTAAGGAGGAAGTATAATACAGGAAATGAGTCTGTCAACCACCGGAATGGTTCTGTCTCGAATGGGATGGGTGGTTCAAACGTTCAAAGGTTCAGGTTCCATGTTGACTAAAGCTTCTGGCCTTCTCGTCTTTCCCTTCTCAACTGTCTGAGGGTTCTTTCAATTCTTGGGTCAAGCGATCATAGTTCAAAGCTTCTGGTTCGTCTTATGAAGTTTCTGAAACCTGAAACACAAGAAAACAAAATCAATAAGTAAAAGAAAATTAGATACAAGTAACGTATCTAACCCCTAAACTAATAGTAAAAGATAAATAAGTCCCCGGCAACGGCGCCAAAACTTGACCGGCGTAAACACACACGTATAACGCAAGCGCACGTATCGTTCAATTAATATAAAAATATCGATCCACGAGGACTTAATATCTAATCTATTAATTTTATGAGGTCAAATGATTACTAGTATCTAACAGGTTGATTGATTGATTTGAAATAGTGACCATTCTAAATTTAAAAGCAAGTAAATAAAATTGTCGAAAATAGGTTTTAAGAAAATTCAATATTAAAAACTATCTATGGTTGTGATTTCTTCAAATATCATTTTAAAGATGAAGTGATTATCTTAAAGTTGGGTAATATATTGATTTATTAACCTGGAACACTAAATTATGTGTAAGCCTCTGTCGATGGTCAGACACAAATAATACCCAGTTTAACCCAATTGAACCATATGTCTATGTCAACCAAATTATCTGGATTCATTAAGTTTAAGTTCCAATTATGGATAACCCCCCCCCCCGACAGTATATCCTATCCTGTAAGGAAATCTATTAAAGGGTTATCTATCCTCAAGGAAGATCGTGGGCTATTGAGTCTAAGGCTGAAACCTAAAATCCCTATGTCTAGTTCATTTTAGATTTACCAGATCAATTTTATTAATGACCAGTTAATGAAAAAGCATTAAAATTAAGACTCAATAAATAACCTTTATTTACCCAAGCTATAATCTAACCCTTATAAAACGGTGATATTAAAAGTCATCACAACCCCGATAACTAATTTAGTTACAACACATAACTAGGGCTAATAAAAACTTGAAAATAAAAGACATAAAGTAAAAATGCGGTAAAGTAAATACTGAAAAGTAAATTACAATAAAATAAAATGCTAAGGTAAAAGAATTACTTTTACTACTACTAATTTAGATATCTCCCATAAAATAATATATAAACTTGTGATTTTTTCCAACCAGCCATATAGGCGGTATCCTGATTAATCAAATTAAGTCCAACCAGCCATTAAGGCGGTAATATTTGTCCATAAACCAGCCATAAAGGCGGAACCAAATAAATTACAACCGACCAATCTGGCTGTATCCTTTATTAGTTAGGTTTAAACCAGATTAAAATGAATTACCAACCGACCAATCTGGCGGTATCCTTTTTAAGTCAATATTTTAAATAGTGAATATATTATTTTTAAGGGAGATTAATCTAAATAGCATAGTAAAAGAATTACCTTTCACCCTAGCTGGGGAAGTTACCTCCTCATGGTAAATAGTAAAAACTGTAAAAAGTAAAAATTAATTACTATTTTATAAACGTAATTAAAATTAATTACAAAACTAACAACTAAAAAAAAACTAAAAACTAAAAGAAAGTAGAGAGAGAAACTCTCTCTTTAGATATAGAATATAAGAGAGAGAGTGGTGCCATGAATTCTGAAATCTCGAGCTCAATTTATAGGCCTCGGTGGGCTTCCAGCGTCGCTACGCGCCAGCTTTTGTCGACGTGGCACGATCTGGTTCGCCGGTTTGAAGATTCTGGATAAGCTGATAAGGTGACACGTGGCGAGGTGGTTGGGCTTCAATTATTGTGACACGTGGCGGCTTCTGATTGGTCGATGAGATTCTTATCCGCCACGTGTCAGATAAGGATTAGATACTCAATGATTGATGCTGACGTGGCGCTGACGTGGCGGTGACGTGGCGACACGTGGGAAAGAGACTATCGGCACCGTAGGATGCTGACACGTGGCACGGCGCATGTTAGCAGATCGGCTGTGATGGTGACACGTGGCACAGCGCATGTTAGCAAAGTCAAACTTTTATCAGATTCTGATTTGTGGACCCGGCGCACGTTAGCACCTTTCGACGCATGTTAGACGTCGCGACGCGAAAGGTCTTGCCGTCGCAACGCGAGAAATTACCAAAATGCCCTTTTCGTCCAATTTTCACTGTTTTGGCCCAAATCACACCTCCAGAATGTCCTGAAACTTTATTTATCTATAAAATAACACAAAACAAATCAAAATATTCACAAAACTCAAGAAACTATACAAAATATTAGGTTGAATGAGTGGGAAATAGTGATAGATTTACCACTCATCACTCTCCCACTGCATGAAGCTGTTGCATGTGGGGGTTGGCTGATCTTGCAGCCGACATGAACGATGATGGAAGTAGGTGAGTTTGCTGTGCTATCTTGACCTTAATGTGTCCTTGTGTATGATTGGGAGTGATGGATGTTTTTGGGCTTCAAGGTGGAGATTGTAAAATGTGAAGCCTTATCATCTGTTGGATAAGGGACACGTGGCGCAATCCTTGCCGTTGTCCCAATTACTTCAATTTGCCAATCATATATAAAGGGTGCTTAGGTTGAGAATTAGAGAATGTTTTTCATTAATATTTTTCTCCTAATTTTTGGCTAAGTGTTAAGCCTTGTTCCTAGTCCAAGTTAGTGTAATCTTCAATTGGTAATTTGAGAGATTGACACTTTTAGAGATTATGGTTTATTGAGTGATTTGGGGAGATTAATATTTGTAAACGGATTCAAGATTCTTGTGTAATCTTGAAAGTGATTAGTGCAGCGAGCTCCTTGTTCTGGAGTTCAACGTGGATGTAGTCGGGAATTTTTCCGGCGAACCACGGTAAAATCTTGCTTCTTGATTGATTGGTTGATGTGCTTGACGAACGAATTTTGCGACTAAATTCAACACTAATCATACCTATTTAATTCTTTATTCTGCATTACTGATATTATTAACTTCAGGTAATCTACTAACCCATCATCACCGTTCTTAAGCCTAGGCTTTTTTAGGGTCACTAATATTTTATAAGTCTATTAATTGGAATTAGTAGTTAACTAATTTTCTTCTCATGTAGCTTTTAACTTTCTTTAAGATAAGGTTCTCGTATAATATACAATTTTTTTTTTTGAAAACATTGGAACTCCCGCCGCCAAACCATCTAATCCCGACTTGAGTATGGCAGATAAAATCTCTGACTATCTCTGACTATCTCAGACTCTTATAAGAAATACACCATCTGGACACAAATCCAGAACCTGACAATCAAGTTTTAAGCCATTTACCACACTCATTGGAGATATAAAATTTCATTATAACTAACACATTATAGTTAAAACTGTTGATTCAATTTCAGATGTCTAGCTAACATCGGGGCAGCCCAAAATTGTCCTGAATTTGATGGGTCATACCAGTGGCGTATCCAGAAAACCAAGTCAGTGGGGGCAAAATTATGAATACTAAATATAAATAAAAAAAACATACAAAATATTTATATTTATATTAAAATGTGAATATTTTATACATTACAACTGTCCACGATAGGGATGACAAAATTCGGATCCGGATCCGGAAGCATTTTCATTGCCCTGGGTCCGGACCCGGGTAAATATACATGGGTTCAGACCCGGGTCTACCCGGTCCAGATCCGGATACCCGTTTTTTTATTTATTTTATTTTTAAAATTTTTAATTGTATTTTTTTTTTATATTTAGATTTATATTTTGTCAAATTTATTAGTTTTATTTCAATTCTTTTATAATTTTTAATTATAGTCTGTTATCTATTTTTTATATGCATATTTTTTTTTGTATTTTTTATTATATTTTAATTTATTATATTTTATTATTATTATTTTTTGGGGACCCATGTGATCCCGGGTGCGAATCGGATTCACCTAGGTCCTAATTTTTAAGACCCACGTCCGGATATTTTAATCACGGACTCGGGTCTACCCGGACCCGGATCGTCCTGGTCCATGCAGATCCGGGTCTGCCTGCCATCCCTAGTCCACGACGTGGTTTCATATTTTGGAAACCTTACATGATAGTTTCATTATCATTGTTCCAAAATACATATTTTTCTATATATGTAACTAAATTATCACTCATTCATTAATCTTCCATCATATTACGTAGTCTAGTCTTCACAATATTTATAGCTGAAAATACTCTCGTTACAGTGACAATGACAACCTATAAAGTCAAAATAATATCAAAAGTAAGTAAATTAATAGATATACCTTATCCTTTTTAGTTTGAACCAATGTTACAAATTGAAGCTAATGAGTGAGGTTTTGTAATTGGCTTTTGGGGAAATTGATTTTTGTAAAATATATATATATATATATATAATAAATTTAAAAAAAAAATAAAAAAATTATTAACTTTTGTGGGGCCAGTGGGGGCAACTGCCCCCACTCGCCCCTTACTACATCCGCCACTGGGTCATACACAAGTCTTTAAAATAGAATATTTACCGATAAATGAGAAAAATATAAAAGTCTTATTATATATTTAAAAATCAAAATATTATTTTAATTTTTGGGTCATAATTTTGTTGCATAATCAACCGCATATATGGACTGTTTCAAAGACAATCATACATCACACGCAAAAAAATAAATTCTAGACCTAATAAATAAAAAGCCTATTACCTTTTAAAATCACCTATTAAACACCTAAATTTCCTGACTTTAGTAATTATTAACCCTTGATTGCACATTTAGTAATTTTCACATATCACGTAGATTTCAAGCCTATTCAAAACGTGTGTTACTTGATTTAGAGTAGGAGATGAATATATTGTCTTCTTTGATAGCATAAGATTTGGTATAATAACTTTGTTCGCGGCTGATTTTAGTTCCAGGGATAAATCGGGAAAATTCACTCCTCGAACAATCCTCCATCAACTGTGAATTTGTTTGGTTTGGGGACTAAAGGCAAACTTAGCAAAAAGACGAGAAAACACACAGAATAGACAGAGGGTTTAACGTAATTCGGCGGAATGGATCCAACCTACGTCCACGAGCACACGGGAAAAATGAAGTTTTTATAACATGGTCGAGTATGTCTGACTTGTCTATCTCTCAAGCTCGGCTGACTGACCTCTTACAAGCTCACTCTTACACTTAAGCTTTTTGCTCTCTATTACAAGTTATACGTGACTGAATTTGGCTAACCTCTTACAATAAATTCTCAACCCCTTTATATACTAGGGCAAATTCTATTATTACATTATCCTCGTGACGTCAGCCACGTGAATTTACCATCAATGTGATATCTCTCTTCCCCAACTGCTCTGCCGAAAGTAACTCTGTCACCTGATATCTATTTAAACCAAGCTATTATATCATCTGCTACATGTTACCTCAAGTCTGTAATCTGTCATGTCAGACCTCTTTGAAATGTGTAAGTTCCCATGTAGGGCTTACGTCATTTGATCATGATCATACCATTATTACGACTTCGGCCTACCCTACTAGGTCAGGAGACAGAAGAAACAATTGTCCTGACCTACTGAGCCATCAGGTCTGGTCGTTAATGATGGACCACCTCGGATCGGCCTTCACAGATACTCACATTGTCGAATCTGATATCTTCTCATCAGGTCGGGTCGACAGTCATTGACCACTTTGGGTTGGGCATGAAACGCAAACAAGTTCGGTCTCTTTGTTGGGTCAGACGTCTCTGCTACCTGGGCATGGGTCCCTTATCTAGGAAGTGAAAATCCATGTATATCCTTCCTCGAGGTTCTGACTTCTTGGGGACCGAAAACCACCATCAACATCTGTCCCCTAGTTCTCGATATCAACGAGTAACGAATTGGTGTCAGGAACTATAAAAAGATGGTGGTGCATGAAGCCGTAGACTGACTTGGCATCCTCGGGCCGATCCATGTTCTTGATACGCTATCATCCCAAAGGGATATGATCTGCGAGGATCTGTAAAAAAATATAAAACATGTCACGAGGGAAAACTCACCTCATCGGGCTATCATTAGAGTAACAAGGCCTCGGGGGAGAAACTCTGACCCTGAGCAATCACAAGTCAACTGGCAGCAATGTAATGAAACCTCATTGCGCCATCACACAGTAATAGGACCTTGGCATGACGTAACCCAGACCTGAGCCGATGAAATAACTTGGTCATAAGGGAAAGATCCGTCCTTGTTCCACTCAACACTTGGCCATGGGGGAGAAACTCTGACCCAATGCCAATAAAGTTAATAAGGCCTCGGCTAGGGGTGAGCATCAGTTCCGAGTCTACCCAGAACCGGTTGGAATCGGACCGGAAATCCGGATTTGGAACCGGAACCGGTTGTAACCGGTCCAGTTCCGGTTCCAAATATAAGGAACCGGTTGTAATCGGTATGGTTCCGGTTCCAGATAATCGGAACTGGAACCGAACCATAAAACTGGAATCGGAACCGCATTTGAGAACCAGATTTGATACCCGATTTTGATTGCATATCTTCTTTTTTTTTTTTCCTCTTTCAGATTTATAAAGGCTCTTCTGTTTATGCTGGTTCTATAGCAAACAAACTTATTGAGGCTATGGATAAATAATATGCAGCAATTCCACCAACCAGTTGTGCGTATTAATTAGTATTAGGATTGGAGAAGGCCATCATCCTATTCCTAGTATTACTCTTCCTTGTCTCTCCGTGAGTTCTTAAATTTAGCATATATAGATGATAGAACATCAATTCGCTATTTTACCAAATACACGATTTATGCATTTTAGTTTAACTTACTGGAACCTCGTGAGCTGTTTAATATAACTATTCATTTCTCTTTACTTTGGCATTTTGACATACAAATCCAAGATTATGTATAATATCACCATCAATAATTCACATTGAACTCAAATAATTAAACTAAATTGCATTGCGCGGCTAATCTCGTATGTGTGAACAAATTTAGTTTACATACGAAGATAATCTAACATAACAACAAGCTTCTCCCGTGGGTTAGAATCCATGCTAAGACCAGACAATATTAATCTTGTGTACTCAGTTACTTGCTATTAAATGACAATGTTATATAAATAGGGTAATTCGGAACCGGACCGGAACTGAATTGGAACCGAATAATAGGGTACCCTATTTAATTAGGTAGGTTCCGATTCCACTTAATTAGGAATCGATTTTTTCCGAGTAGGTTCCGGCTTCATGCGGAACCGGAACCGAAATCGGTTTTGCTCACCCCTAGCCTCGGCGGGACGTAAACTGATCCCGAGCCAAAAATGAACGTTTGCATAGCCAAGTCTATAGAATGGGATGGCCAGATGCCACGTGGGCATTCTCCCTCCCCGAGGTCGGCATACCCGGTGGTATAGAATGGGATGGCCAGACGCCATGGGGCACTCTCCTTCCCTGAGGTCGGCATATCTGATGGTATAGAATGGGATGGCCAGACGTTATGAGGGATTTTTCCCTTCCTGAGGTCGGCATACCCAATGGTACAGAATGGGATGGCCAGACGACAAGGGGGCATGCTCCCTCCCTGAGATCGGTATACCCGATGGTATATAATATGATAGCCAGATGCCATGAGGGCATTCTCCCTCCTCGAGGTCGGTATACCCGATGGTATAAAATGGGATGGTCAGACGCCACAGGGACATTCTCCCTCCACGAGGTCGGCATACCCGATGGTGTAGAATGCTGAGGCCTCGGCGGTAAAAAGCAGACGCGAGCCATTAAACACACACAATAAGCAAGCATGGATAAACAAGTTTTTATCTGAGAATGGAAGAATTTTACTCATATTCTTGTGATATATTGTCTATCTTACAACTCTTTGCGGGTCATTTTAAGAGAGACTCTATCGAAAATATCTCATTAGCACCTCATCATTCCAAATACCCAACCCAACGGCATTCGCTATCAGCGCTGGTCGACCTCCGTAGCCACTTGGTCTATGTACTCGCTCATATAGCCATTTTTTCTAAGTCTTCCATCTGCTTCCGTAGGTCTCTACATCACTATGTGGTGTGCCCATTTGCATTATGGTGTATACAATAAGACCAATTGTATTTCTTCTCATTCAGAAACTTCCTCGGGGCTCTGTCAATATGCATTTATCTTGGACCTTATAAACTATCTGGGCCAATGGTCTGTTGATTGGGGTGTACACTGTTCCTCCGGTAACGAGGTTGACCAGGGCAGGCGGCCTTTTCTCATGTACTTGATTACTCGGAGGCACCGGCTTGAACTTCTTATGCCTCGGGACCGGTCTCTTCATGTCTCTAACCACATCCCGCCGACTTTCCAGCCTGAGTATTTTGGTCCTCTGGGTGCCTCCTCCTCAGGCAATCTTCTCTTCTTCCTCCATTAACACAAACTCTATTGCTTGTTCCAAAGCCGCAACATAATCTGGTATCTCTTAGATCCGTATGTGGGACCACAATTCCAGACCCTGAGAGCTTCCTTAACTGCTCGACCCCATCGTCTTTCTTGGTACACATGTCCCTTTGAAATACCGTGCAAAGGATCTCCTCAACTGCTCGAAGCTGTTGACACTCCATGGGGTCAAATTCCTGAACCACAGGTTGGCTGACCCGCCCAAGGTCAATGAGAACACCTTGTAGATGGCTTCTCCGACCATTCCCTGAATTTCCATCAACAAAATAAACTTCTCAATATGAGACTTAGGGTCCGAGCCGCCTTTATAAATATTCATGGAGGACATGATGAATCTTCTTGGAAATTCCATCGCCAAAATTTCCTTCGTGAAAGGGGACACTGTCCCTATGTCCTGGTCTCCCCTTGATATTTCTTTCTTACTTTCCTCCCAATTCCTCATCTCCTTCTGAAACCATCTCTTCATCTGGCTCTCGGAGCTGCCATCCTCTCGACCTCAAGCTTCCCGACGTCTTCCACCCGGGCACGGTGTCATTCGTAATTGGGGACTTCATTCCCTTCCCCCGGATATCGTCCCAAGTCACTCTTCGTGAAGCATGGGCTGTTGCTGGAGGATTCCAGAGTCTGTCTGCCTTCCTCTTCTTCCCACAGCTCTCTCATCGGCATGACTTCAGCAACGACTATAGATCTCACCCCACGGATATTTCTCTTCCTATTATCACCATCTTCATCTGCTACAACGATCATTTTTCCCTTTATTATCTCTTCTTTTCTTTGGATGGGGCCCGTTCCCCATCTTTCACCATTTTTCTCTTCCAACTTCTCCAACATGGTCTTCATGAAGACCTAAGTTGATTCTCTCTCCTTTCGAGTTTCTTCCCTTTCTTTTCATGCATCTTCTCTCTCATTTCGTATGGTTTCTTCAATCTTCTTCATCCACTCCATCGTCGAAGCCTCTGAAGATCTATGGTTCCTGTTTCCCACCATCGTCACAACATGTTTGGTGCTTTTAGTACTGGTCCCCACAGACGGCGCCAACTGTTGACGGTTGATTTTAGTTCCAGGGGTAAATCAGGAAAACTCACTCCTCGAACATTCCTCCCTCAATTGTGATTTTTTTTTTTGTTTGGGGACCAAAGGCAAACCTTGCAAAAAGATGAGAAAACACACAGAATAGACAGATGGTTTAACATGGTTCGGCGGAATGGATCCAACCTACGTACACGGGCACAAGGGAAAATGAAGTTCTTATAACATAGTCGGGTGTCTGACCTGTCTATCTCTCAAGCTCGGCTGACCGACCTCTTACAAGCTCACTCTTATACTTAAGCTTTTTGCTCTCTATTACAAGTTATGTGTGACTGAATTTGGCTAACCCCTTACAATGAATTCTCAACCCCTTTATATACTAGGGTAAATTCTACTATTATATTATCCTCATGACGTCAGCCACATGAATTTACCATAAATGCGATGGCTATCTTCTCCAACTGCCATGCCGAAAGTAACTCTGCCACCTCACATCTCTTTAAACCAAGCTTTTATATCCTCTGCTACACGTTACCTCCAACCTGTAATATGTCATATCAGAACTCTTTGAAAGGTGCAAGTTCTCATGTAGGGCTTACGTCATTTGATCTTGATCATACCATTATTACCACTTCGGCCTACCCTACCAGGTTATGAGACAGAAGCAACATCTGTCCTGACCTACTGAGCCACCAGGTCGAGTCGTTAGTGATGGACCACCTCGGGTCGGCCTTCATAGATACTCACACTATCGAATCTGATATCTTCTCATCAGGTCGGGTCGGCAGTCATGGACCACTTTGGGTCGGGCATGACAAGCAAATAAATCTGGTCTCTTTGTTGGGTCAGACGTCTCTACTACCTAGGCCTGGGCTCCTTATCTAGGAAGTGAAAAAACATTTATACCCTTCCTCAAGGTTCTGAATTTTTGGGGACCGAAAACCACCATCAACAAACTTGGCCCGTTGAATCCCCAAGGTTTTATTATGCTTATCAAGGATTTCAAGCCCTTGACCCTTATGCATTCAACTAGTTAAGGAAGTCCATTACTTATAAGTATATCATCAATATCTCTCAATGTGAGATGTCACAATCTATTCCTTTGAGGTCCCAACGTCCTCGTTTCTGTTGGCAGTGACATCCGATTTTGGGATCCAATGCATCATGTTAAGTATGAGATCGATATAAGTGTTGCTTCGTGATCGTGGTTGTAAATGGGGCCTTCTAGGGAGAGTTGCTGCTTGAAGACGGGATTCATGAAGCACCCAACTGGGTATAATGGGCTGCCGTTGACATCGGTTGTGAAGTATGGTGGAATGTTATGATTCCAAATCCTACATGGATTAAAGAGAATAATATAAATGAGAATATAAGTTTATGAACATTCTCTTTCCTTATAACTCGATTTTTAAGAATGAGTGATGAACATTAAAATTGCATATTCATTAAAAGGAAAATTAATCATTTTACACTTATAGTTTCATTAATCTCCTTAATTTAGCATAATTATGAAATAATAATTAAATTTATGTTTTATATATTTTTATTTTTATTTTACACAAATACTGTTTTGGAAGCTAAACATAAAAAATGGAATGAATTATGAATTACAGGACCCGGAAATCTAAAAAGAGCGTGACAGCTAGATTCAAATCGAACTTGGAAAATATTCACCATGTTTAGATTGCCAATAAAATGAGCTTATAATGTATTAAGTCACACATGTATTCTAGTATTGTTATTATTAATATGTGTGTGTGTGTGTATAACGTATTATTATAAAAAATCAAACAAAATAAAAAATAAAAAATAAAAAATAATAATAATAATTGACAATTGTTTTCCACTATTGCAAGCTCAACTTGCAATTTGCACAAGAGGTGTTGAACACCTTTATAAATTGAGGTGCTCAGCATCTCATTTAAGCAACAAAATCTCATGGATCTCTCTTGAGATTTTGTGAGATGAGCTCTTATTTGTATTTTTTCTTTTATAATTTATTTTTCTTTTATTAATAAAATTATGAGTGTTTTTATTTATATATTAATCTGCTAATTTGTATCTTGGTAGGGTAAAGGGTGAAGCAAGTGGTATGAAAATATCGATGATTTTTATTTTTATTATATTTTATAAATTATGATTATTTCCGAGATAAATTTGTACTCTTTTCAATTTATAGAGGACTCTTGACTAGCTGTAGACAGTCCCCGATTGACACATATAATACTTGAATCTCATAAATATGAGAGAATGAATTATTAAAAATCTGAATTAGTTATAGACAATATGGTTTTACATGTTTCGATATATTTATTATCTTGACATGACTAATTATCGACAGGACGGATTACATGTGTTGGCATAATTAATATCTGATAATCATGAAATAAATTGATTGTGAAATAATTATAATTTATATTTTATAAAAAGTAAAAATTATTTTATATTTGAAATATAAAGAGTGGATCCTCTAACCCATAGTATTTTATTTTATTATTTTTATTTTATTAGTTGAATTATTATTTTATCTTATTAAATGTATTCCATGTGGATCGACCCCGGATTCATTGAGTTATTTTATTACTTCGACACTCTTATACTTGGGAGTAAAGTACCACTTTGTGAGTGTGTCAAATTTTTGGCAACGTTACCGGGGAATAAAATTTAATAGATAGAATAATAATTTAATATTACTGTATTTTTCACTTTTGTGTTATTTTATGTGTTTTAAAAAATTATTTTTACACTTTTTTTTTGTTATTTTGTAAAAAAAAATAAATCTTGCTAAATTATAATCTCGGCAATCTCACTTTAAAAGACTTTGTTTGCCAATTTATAAGAACATTGGATGTGAAGCATATCCTCGACCCATAGAGGGCGTTCAAGCCGTTACTAGACGTAAAATCAGAGGAAAATGTGAGCCACAATCAAAACTACATTTCAATTTACTGTTTTGATTTTCTTTTATTGTTATAAGTTATATCATTTCTTTTTAGTTCCAGTGTTGTAAATTCAATTATCATTTCCACATTAACCAGGTGATGTCTTCTAAACTTTACTTCTTCTTATTCAAATATTAGGAATAATGTTTCAATTTGGTTGAGGTAAATGATAGTTGACTATAATGCTTTTATTTTTTTATGTTATTTTCTTTTAAAAAAAATTATTTTGTTTTTTGTATTAAAAAAGTTGTTTTTTGTTTTTATGTTATTTTGTAACAAGTTATTTTTATTTTCATAATATTGATTAAAATTGATCTCCATATGCTCATTTGACAAGTATTATCAACACACATGGTAACATATGATCATTAGTTGTAAGCGAAAAATTTGTAATATTCAATTTTTTAGTTTGTTGGAAGAAGCACCTAAAAGTAATGGAGTTTGTCTTTTTATTTTAAAAAAAAAGCAAAAAAAAAAAAAAAACTAACTCAGCTTTTACTTAGTAACCGGACATCTTGCCTCAGTAAGCAGTGATTGTTCGCACTTGAGTTGGTTAAAAAAAATACTCATAATAATGATCAAGTTTTTACTTAGTAACCAGACATCTTGTCTCGGTAAGTATTGATTGTTAGCGTAAAATGGTAGAGCTTGAGTTAGTTTAAAAAAAATATGTGTTAATTGTTAGCGATATAGTCGCATGATGGATTTTGATGACGTCAACAGTAGAAGTCTTCGATGCACATTAGCGAGACATTACACAAAGATGTCAAAGCACAATGGTGGTGAAGAGCGATGAATGTGAAGACTATCGGCAAATCAAAGAAAATCTTTCTAAGTTTTAACTAAGGGATCTAATTGTAAAGTGAAATTATTTATCTAAGTACCTAAGCTCATAAGACACATGCACATTCATATAGATATATTCGGGTCATGTGCAAAATATATAGAGCTTCAAATCCTGCATTTTGTATTGAGACCTGCATATTGGTACCATACCAATCACCATACCGGTGGACCTACTCTATTTGTAAGTTCTCTGGAACTGGCACATCCCATACCGGCCTACTATACCGGTCATCCTAGAGATTGCATAGCCACTGGAACCGGTACGCACCCATACTGGTCACCATATCGGTGAGCTTAAACCTTTGCATGCTTACTAAAACTGACAGGTAACATACCAGAACCTATACCAGTGTACATACCGGTGAGCCCTATAATTTTACATGCTCACTGGAACCAGTTAGGATCATACCGATACCCATACCAGTTTCCATACCGGTCCCAACGGGTATATTCAAACAGTAATATAGCTGGAGACTGGCATACCGGTCTCAGCCAGGCAAGTTGGGGAAGTTTTCATTTTACTATAAATTGAGCCCCAATTTCATTTTTGCAACTGATTTTGAACCTTCATACATATTATTCTAAGCCAAAAACAGAGTTTTTAAATCCTTCATATTCATACATTCTCATACATCAAGCTCACACACTACACCATCATATTCATAAGTAGTGAGCTTAGAACACTTAGATAAGCAACTCGATATCTTAAATCTTCATTATCTTTGTGAGTACCCAAGTGAAGTTGTAAATCTTTTTTATCAAACACTTGAGGTTGTGAAATCCCTTTGTGAGTCAGAATACTCAATAGGGTAAATTATAAAGGTTAGTGAGTGAGCCTATTGTTAAAACTCATTGTAGAGGTTTTTGAGTGAGTCTATGTCTAAAACTCATTGTAAGAGATTTAGAGTAAACATTGTGTGTAAAACTCTTGGTTGCGGGTGAGCCACGGAAAACTCGGTTGATAGTGGAAATCTTCAAGCGCGTCTTGAGGGAGTGGACGTAGGCATTGTTGGTCGAACCACTATAATCACGGTGTTTCTTCTATATCCTTAACTCTTTACTTATTGCAAGCTTTCATTTATATATATGATTATTACTTAGAAACTTGCATATATATAATATATTGAAATAGAGAAAATTGACCTAAGCTAAATTGGTAAAACTAGATAAAATTGGTAAATATTTTAAATTTCGCATTATTAGACAATAACCCAATTCACCCCCTCTTTGGAATATAGAGTTTGGTTGTTGTATGCTTGTAGGGAATTTCAATTGGTATCAAAGCGAGGTTTTCTCAACAAAGACTTAACCGTCCGAGAAATCGATCATGACATCTACAAGCAACTTATCAAATTTTACCGATGGATTTTCAACCACTAGAACTCCATTCTAAATCGGAACCGACTACAATTATTGGAAGATGAGGATATTAAACTACCTTTTAGTCGTTGATGTGCAATCTTTCAAAGTGATCACAGAAGGTACAAGAATGCCAATAAAAATGGATAACAATGGTGTTGAGATTCCTAAGCCACATCCAGAATGGACCGATGGGGATTTCAAGCAAGCCTCCTTAAATGCCAAGGCACTCAATCAACTTATTTGTGCTATTGATCAGAGTCAAATTAACAAGCTTTCGGATTTTGGAAATGCACATGAATTGTGGAAGTCTTTGGAAATTGGTCAATGAGGGCACAAGCCAAGTGAATGAGTCAAAAATCAACCGGTCCATGTGCGAGTTGGATAGCTTCAAAATGGAAGCCGGTGAAGAGATTGAGCAAATTATTTCAAGGTTTACAATGATTTCAACTTAGTGCTCAAGAGAAAATTATTGACCCAAATGATCAAGTAAAGAAAATCCTTAGGTACTCTCTAAGGAATATAGAAATTATACTTCCTCCATCAAAAAAGCAAACGATATGAACACCTTGAAGTTGGATGACTTGGTGGGAACATTATTAGAATACGAGATGGAAATCAAGATGGACCAAAGGGAAGCAGAAGAAAAGAATAAGAAAAGATTAGCTTTTAAGTCATCTGTGAGAAAATGGGATGATGCTAGTTCAAGTAATGAAGAATCAGATAATGATGATGAATTAGCACATATGACAAATAAATTCAAGAAGTTCCTCAAATCAGAAAAGCTTAAAGGAAAATCAAGAATGGATGAGAAGAAAGAAGAAAAATAGTCGCGGAAACACAAGAAATTAATTTGCTATGAGTGTGAAAAACCGGGTGATATAGCTACCGATTGCCCACTAAGGAAACTCAAAGTAAAATCCAAGAAGAAGGCAATGATAGCAACTTGAAGTGATAGCGACTGCAGCTCATCCGAGGAAGAAATTAAAGAAAGAACAAATCTCGTCTTTATGGCAATCGAGGATGATGACTTCTTCTTTGAAAACGAAGAAGAAAAGGTACATGACTCTCTTTAATATAATGAATTACTTGATGCTTTTAATAAATTACATGAGTTATGTGAATTGCTTAAAAAGAAAAATAAAATGACTAAAAATGAGCATTTATTACTAATAAATGTCTATGCATCAATTGTTGAGAAAAATAAATTACATGAAAAAGAAATTGCATGTTTAAAAGATGAAAAACTAAAACTTGAAAAAAGTATATCTCACATGTCATCTAGCTCAAAAACATGTGATTGAGAATCTATTTTTGAATGAAAATGTTGCATTAAATAAAAAGGTTATAGATTTACATAATATTATAACAAAATTTACTTTGGGGGAGAAAAATTTTAATATGTTAATTGGATCCCAAAAATGTGCTTTTAAAAAGAAATGATTAGGATATAGGCCTTACATTAAAAGAAAATTTTTGAAGAACTATTTTGTTAAGGCATCAAATTCTCATGCAAATATTACTATTAATGAAAATATCACATGTCATGCATGCAATAAAAAAAGGACACAAAATATTTGAGTGCATGGACAACAATGTGAATGTAAATGCATGGATTCCCCAAAGAATCAAAATTAACCCTCATGGACCTAGAAAGTTTGGGTACCAAAATGTACTTAAATAATTTTATAGGGGGAGCTTTAGGAATGGTTAATCAATGGGAAATGCAATTGATCCCAAAGACTCAAAGATATATGAATTTTGATAATTGGTGGATTTGTCACTATGTGACTACGGTAAAAGGTAAAATCCGTACTTACGGAAATATTGGTACCGTTCCTCCAACTTGTATGTGTATGCATATTTTTATTGTATAAATTTTTTAAGCATACTAGTGATTAGGTAAATTATATTACAAATGATTTTCATTTGGTATCATCATATGCCTAAAATCATATAATTAACCCTTTTAGTATTAATTGGTGTCACATGAGATTTATTGAGTTATATGACATGTTTATGTGATTTTCATTTGGAATACCCGTCTCATACAGGCAAGTTGAGGCAGTTTTCATTTTACTATAAATTGAGCTCCAATTTTATTGAGTAAAATCAACAATGAAATTGAAGCTCAATTTTGCAACTGATCTTGAACCTTCATACATATTATTTTAAGCCAAAAACAGAGAGTTTTCAAATCTTTCATATTCATACACTCTCATATATTAAGCTCACACACTACACCTTCATATTCATAAGTAGTGAGTTTAGAACAATTGGATAAGCAACTCAACATCTTAAATCTTCATTATATTTGTGAGTACCCAAGTGAAGTAGTAAATCTTTTTTATCAAACACTTGAGGTTGTGAAATCCCTTTGTGAGTCGGTATACGCAATAGGGTAAATTATAAAGGTTAGTGAATGAGTCTATTGTCAAAACTCATTGTAGAGGTTTTTGAGTGAGTCTATATCTAAATCTCATTGTAAGAGGTTTATAGTGAACCTAGTGTGTAACACTCTTGGTTGCAAATGAGCCACGAAAAATTCGGTTGATAGTAGAAATCTTCAAGCGCGGCTTGAGGGAGTTGACGTAGACATTGTTGGCCGAACCACTATAAATCACGGTATTATTTTGTCTATCCTTAACTCTTTACTTATTGCAAGCTTTCATTTATATATATGTTTATTACTTAGAAACTTGCATATATGTGATATATTGAAATGGAGAAAATCGACCTAAACTAAATTGGTAAAACTAGATAAAATCGGTAAAGATTTTAAATTCTATATTATTAGACAATAACCTAATTCACCCCCTCTTGAGAATATAGAGTTTTTTTGTTGTATGCTTGTAGGGAATTTCATTAATAAGTTTGATTTCTTAGCCTTTCTAACTCGAGTAATTAAGTCCGTAGAGGTGTTTTAACACTTAGTGCCATAAGACCAACTGGTCTGGGAGTCACTGGCCCAAAGCTCGTTACATGGGTTAAGGAGAAAGGTTAAGAAAACCAGATATTTTTTTATTTTTAATATCTGAGATCCAAATAATTATCTTTGTATAATTTGAAAATTTATTGTTTTGTAGAGTTTCTAGGCATTTTACATACAGCAGGATTTAAAGCATTTCAACAATAATTAGTGAAAACAGTTTTTTCACAAAAACTTAAAGAAAAATGTGTCATGCAAGTAAATTTAGCAAAATTTTCTCTATTTTTAGCATCAGAATATTTAAATAAATATAAAGAATTTTTACCTCTACTAGATGAAACGTACATGTCCATTTGAATTTGTTTTGCATCAAGTCTGATTTCAATGGTATGGTGTTTATCCAAGTATTTGTTCATATTTCCATGGCCACCAGTAAATTTGTAAGATACACCACAATAGTTGCATATTACTCTTGGACCATCATTTTCAGTGTCGACTAAATGAAAATAAATTTTGAAAATATTAGAAGATCGAGACTTAACTTCTATTCTTCATGTACAAATACTTTGGCAGCTCTATAGGGTTAGGACATTAGTTTTGTCAGATGAGATTGATATTTTTTTTAAAAATATTGGAGAACTACAGAATTAAGACAATTGGAGAATTGGAAATTAAGAGAATTGGAGAATATTTGAGAGAAATAAGAGGATTGAGAGAATGATAGAAAATATTTGTGTGCATAAAAAAAGAAAGAAATATGTAGGGTATTTATAGATTTTTGAGAATTTTTTGATACCTAAATTGCCCATAAAACTAGTCGTTTTATTAATATTATTAAGGATAAATTAAAAATTTAACAAAAAATTAATTAATTAAAAAAATTACAGGGAGCTGTCGGCAACGGCTCTCTGCCAAGCCAAACGGTTAGTAGCTGTTGGACCTACTCATGGGCGGTTAATATACATATATTTTTCATCCATTTATCTTAATATTTTATGCTTTGTTTCGAGTTGTATGAGCACTTTGATTTGTTTTGGGTATGTTTTATAGGTTAAAATTATATCACCACTCAAACAGACTTAAAAGGGATAAATTGGCAATTTTGGAGAACATTTGAGAAAAGTTTCAAAGTCATCAGTGCGTCGAGACGCGCACATGAAGTAAATTAAGACACAATGCACACCTTGTGGTGCGTCAAGACGCCCACCATGGCGTGTCACGACGCGCCGATCTTGAAAAATGCACATTGCGACGTGCGTTCCCCAATTTGTCTCGAATCTGATTTTTAATAAGGAAAAACCCCCAAACCTCCTATATAAGCATACGTTCATCCCAAAGCCTGAAAACAAAAGCCTCATAAAATAATTTAAGAGTTTCAGAGCATAGAAAAACGCCTAAAGCAAGGCAATGATGACTTCAACTGGTTCTAGAGATTAAAGGCGAAGACTACAAACGAGAGTTCTCTCTTCATTTTTTTTCTCTAGTTTATTTTTTTATGAGTTCTTATTTTGTATCTATAATGATCAGGATTTTTTGATTGAATATCATAAGTTGCTAAATCATTACTATATAGTTGTAATGGATCTTTAGCATGTTATTTAATTAAGTTGAGTATTTTTATTTTCTTGGGTTTGTTATTTATTATTTATTATTCTCTGAACTTTGATGCATATTTTATTTATCTGGCCAACAATAGAATAGTCTTGGTAAATCCTTAGAAACTCGACGGAGGTAATTTGGGTTAACCGTGAGAATAATAGCGCATGATCTAGTTCTTTTAAATAGATTTCCCTACATGATAGAAATATACATACAGTACATGTGTAGCCAATATTAGAACTTGATATTAATGAATTTGGTTTATATTAATTAACATAGATGTATAGCTAATTGGTTTAATCCGAATATATCTACCCGACCATCGAAAGAGGCTTGTAGATAGTTTATTATTCTAGGTTAAGAATTCATAACAACAACCCAATTAAATGAAAAGTGCATGATCTCATTTGTTTACGTGCTTAGGTGAAGTTACAACCCTAGGTTCTTATCGCATATAAAGTTTATCTCCAAAATTTTTGTTTGCTCTTTATTTAATGTTTCTATTAATTTTAGATTAATCAATCTCTCTCACAACCAATAGTTTAGTTTAAGTTAAGTAGATTAGTTTTAGTATTAATAAGAGAAATAATAAGTCTCTGTGGGTATGATATCTGACTAAAAGTCATTGTATTACTTGAGCGATACGTGTGGTAGAAAATCATGATTAATTTTTTGACGCCGTTGCCGGAGACTTATTTCATTTTCTGTTATTAATATTAAGACAACATTTTACTTGCTTAGCTAAACACCTTTCTTTTTTATCTTTTTTTTTTAATTTTTATTTGATTCCATGCATCATGAACGAACAACAGCGTGAACGACGAGAAGTAGCAGCGCCAATCCCAATTCGAGATAGGACGATACCGATCATTGATAGGCTCATATATTATATCATCTCACCACTCTTCAGGCCAATGCGTGCGACATCAAGACCTGTATTCAAATGATACAGTAATCAATACAGTTTGGGGTGGCCCGAATGATGATCTTAAAGCCCACGTACATAATTTTCTGGAAATATGCAACACTTTCAACTTCAACAGTGGGGCAGAAGAAGCAGTTCGCATGTGAGTTTTCCCATATTCATTGAAAGATAGAATGAAAAGATAGCTACAGTCACTGCCAGAAGGATTCATCACTGTATGGGCAGACTTGGCCACCAAGTTCCTTGCCAATTATTTTTCTCATGCTAGAACAGCAAGACTGCATAATGACATCACATCATTCACGCAATATGATTTGGAGTCCTTATACGAGGCGTGTTAGAGATATAAGGACATGTTGCGCAAATACCTACATCACGACATTGCGAAATGGTTGCAAGTCCATACCTTCTACAATGGGCTTAAGGAATGATGAAGACTACAGTAGACACATAGGCTGAAGGTGTGCTAATGGCCAAAGATGAGAATGTCATATGTGATTTACTAGAAAAGATGTCGAATAACAACTCTCTATGACCGACTGAAATGAGTATTCAGTTGCAAGCAGCAACAATCCATGGATTAAAGCTAAACACGGCCGTAAATGCCAAGCTAGACCAAATCTGCAAATGTCTAGATATCCTCAGTATGTAGGCTAAGAACAATGCTGGAGCGATAAGTGCAGGATATAGGGGAGTGCAGAATGGGGAGCCCTATGCTTCACATAGCGACTCTTTTAACTATATTAAAAACTACAATAGACAAGGCCACAACCCCTACTCAAATAGTTACAGCGTTCTATAGAGGAATTTTTGGGCAGATAGCTGAGAGGAATATGAACAACGCAAAGAACACTGACAGATTAGAAGGGTTGTTATAAAGTCAAATAACCTCCCTACAAGCATTGGAGACCCAAATTGGACAACTTGCAATTAATCAAAGTCAGGCTACAGTGAGCTTGCCTAAGTAACACATGCGATAACCCGAGGAGGGAAGGAAAAGAATTATGCAACACTATCTGAGGAATAGTGCATCACGTAAATGTCTGATGAAGAGCTTGATGAGGAAATTCTTGAGTGCAAATATTCCCTTGATGCTTCACCTACCTTGAGACCTAAACTACAACCTCTACTGGAGGAATCCACATATAAGAGGACAAAGAGAGCAGCAACTTCACTCATGAGCAGCACTGTTAAAAAGAAAAGGCTCACAGAAGTGTGTAGTGACATATAGCAAAGACCGACTGCAACCAAATGCAAAGATCATGGCGTGTTCACCATAGACTGTACCATTGTGGATTTTGAATCAAGAGCGTTTTGCGATCTAAGGTCAAGAATCAATCTAATGTCGCTGCCAATAGCAAAGAGATTATGGTATTATAAGTTAAAGCCCTCTTCTGTGACCTTGTAATTTGCTGAAATAACTTTCAAAAGGCCCAAGAGGAAGATAGAAAAAAATAATGGTATAAGTGGGGGAGTTAAGCTTGCAACAGATTTTATAGTTCTTGAATGAAGGAAGATGTTGACATACCCTGTATTTTGGAAGACCTTTTCTGGCAACAGTAGAAGCATTAATAAACATACAACAATGCCTCATTACTTTTCGAGTGAATGAAGAGACGTTAGTTGTCAGAATGTTCGACTTAAGTCCAGAAAATAGAGCTTTAATGGAGCCAAGAGAAGGAAAACTTGAAGCGAGAGCGGAGAAGAAGACAGATCAGGTGACTGATGAAGCAAATGTGTGTGAGGCCTTCAAGGTGGATTTACATGAAGAGCACTACAGTATAGTTGTGGTGTGCCATCAATTTCACACTGCATTATATCATATCACTACACCACTGAAATCGCTAGATCAAAGTCCATCCAAGCCAAAAGGGAAAGTATAATCAACAAATGCAACCTCTATAGCCACCAGCTTATGGGTAAGAGTGACAGATAAAGGGAAACATGATAATGCAAACCAATCCAAGTATTTATTATTATACCGAAGGAAATAGTGTAGCCAGCACCTGATTTGAGACCATCATAAGTATTTGGGTGGTTACATCTGGCTGAAGACATTAAACTTAGCGCTAGCGGGGAGACAACCCACACATTTATTTTTTTATTTTCTTTAATTTCGTTTTATTTTATTTTTGTGTGCTATTTTCGTGTTTAATAATTTACATATTTATTTATGCAGGTACGAGTACAATCCACACAGTCCTCTTAGTTAAAGTCTAACCAGCAGAAGACTGATCAACTCCATGCACGGTTGTGTTGTTCCTCATTTTTTTCCCTTTACGATTATCATATATAGAGGACAATGTAAATTTTGAATTTGAGGGTGTGTGCATGTTAGTGTTAGTCCTGCTATTATTAAAAAAAAATCGAAAAAAATTTAGTCATTGGTAGTAAAACATAAGTCTAATGATGAGTTTGTTTGCTTTAAGATGAAATCTTAGAAACGATAAGCGCCATATTTACTTTTATCGGATGCCTTGAGTAGGTAATCTAGGTTAGACTCGTAAGCACTTAAAAGTAGGTTTCTAACAGTAAAAACCTAGGTAGTTGACGAAGTGACTAGTTGAGGAAATTGTTTGACGATGAATGACTGTTTGCTTAGATATATGTCTCTGTTTGCATTTATTTATGATGTATGGTATGACTATAGCAGAAGAAAGAAATATCTTTTAAAAAAAGATGAATCACCTATAACTGATAAGTGTGAAGCTACCCATGAGCGAGTGTTAGGACCACTAATAGGAGAAATGTTACCTTAAAGGGTAGGTGAGTCAAAAGATAAAGGAAAATAGAAGTTGTATCATATGAAGTTCAATAGGCAAATACATAAAAATTTTGAGATATCTAAGTTGGTTTAAACCATCAAATGCCAATTTTTGAGACGAAATCACTGAATTGGCTTACTTAGGAATCGAGCTGTGACTGGACCTTTTCACACACATACACACTATGAGTATGGCTTAGATGATTTATTCATAAATTTAGATTTGAGCTGCATTGGGTACTTTGAAGTAGACCTGGCCAAGGTTCCGGTTCCAACCAGTTCCGGTTTCGGTTCCCGTTTCGGTTACGGTTTCAGTTCCACTTAAGTATATTTTTGCATGATTATATGTGCATGTGAATGACGTTTGTGGGTGTCGTCGCTGTAAGCCCTCACGAGACTATAATTTGTCCACTAGGGCCGCCTAGAGGTTTAAAGGCTTGTTATATATGCTAAATGTAATCGCGATCCCTACAAAGTGGGTTAGGTTAATTTATTTTTAGTTGTTTATTTTATTTTATTTTTATTTATTTTGCTCGAGGACTAGCAAAATATTAAGTTTGAGGGTGTGATGAGCTGTTAATAAACATATATTTTCCGTTCATTTATCTTAATGTTATGTATGTTGTTTCGAGTTGTATGAGCGCTTTGATTTATTTTGGGTATATTTTACAAGTTAAAATTATGTCACGACTCAAACGGACTTAACGAGAGATGAATTGGCAATTTTGGAGCAAAATTGGGGTAAATTTCGGAGTCACCAGCGCATCGAGACACACACATGAAGTAAATTAAGGCAGAATGCACACCTTGTGGAGAGTCGCGACGCCCACCATGGCGCATCGTGATGCTCCAATCTTGAATAATGGGTGTTGCGATGCACTTCTGATTTTTAATGAGGAAATACCCATAGACCTTCTATATAAGCATAAGTTTGTCTCAAAACATAAAAAGAAGCCTCATAACATAATTTTGGAGTCTCAGAGCATAGAAGAACTCATAGAGCAAGGAAATGATGAGTGCTTTAACTGGTGCTGGAGATTGAAGGCGAAGACTGCAAACGAAAGTTCTCTCTTCATTTTTTTCTACTTTACATTTTATGAGTTCTTGTTTTGCATCTATAATGATTAGCATGTTTTTATTGAATGTCATGAGTAACTAAATCATTACTCTATGATTGTAATGGATTTTAAGCATGTTATTTAATTAAGTTGTATATTTTTTATTCTTTTGGGTTAGTTATTTATTATTTATTATTCTCTATGCTTTGATGCGTATTTTATTTGTCTGGCCAACGATAGAATAGTTTTGGTAAATCCTTATGAACTCGACGAATGGAATTTGGGTTGGTCGTGGGAATAATAGCGCATGATCTAATTCCTTTGAATAGATTTCCCTAGAGGATATAAATATATATGTAGGATATGCGTAGCCAACATTAGAACCTGACCTTAATGAAGTTGGTTGAAATTATTCAACAGAAACATATAGTTAATTGGTTTAATTCGAATATTTCTACCTGACCATCAAAAGAGGCGTGTAGATACTTTAGTGTTCTAGGTTAATAATCCATAAAATTAACTCTATTAAATGAAAAGTGTATGAGTTCATTGTTTGCGTGCTTAGGTGAAGTTACAACCCTAGATTCTTCTTGCATATAAATTTATTTCCAAAATTATTGTTTGCTCTTGATTTAATCTTTCAATTAATTTTAGATTAATCAATCTCTCTCACAACCAATAGTTTAGTTTAAGTTAAGTAGGTTAGTTTTAGTATTAAGAAGAGAAATAATGAGTGTATGTGGGTACGATACCCGACTATAGTCATTATATTATTTGAGCGATAATTACGCTTGCGTGTGGTATTAAATCGCAATCACGTGCGGTTCCGGTTGGAACCGGTGGAACCTTACGGTTCAAACGAACCGTAATGTTCCAATTCCAACGGTTGGAACAGTAAAATTCCAACGGTTCCGGTTAGAACGGCTGGAACCGTTTGATTCCTCTGATTCGGTTGAGGTGGAACCCTAAACGAACCGAAAGAAATCGATTATGATTCTGATTCTTGAATTGAAATCGAAACCTTGACCGAGTTTACTTAGAAATGAACCAATGAATTGAAATGGGTTAAACGTCATGGCTTCCTTTAAATTGCCCAGTTGTGGTTTAATTGAGAATTAATGTTAATTATCTAATTTGGATTATTGAAGATCTTCCAAAATTAATATTATCCGATTTGAACTAATTATTATCATCCTAATTGAAATTTGTTTGATTGGGGCCCTTTTTCATCAATTATTTAAAATCTTGCGTTCTTATATCTCTGCAGTGGGGATATTGATTGAAAGATTATAAGCATATCATTTATTTTAGAGATGTGCTACTTTGTTCGAGAAGGATATCTGAATTGGTGTCCGAAACGGATAAAATAGTTCTTTTGTTTAGTTTAATCAAAAGTTAATTAAAAATTTAGATTACTAAAAGATTAGTGAAAGAAGCACTAAGGTCTTCATCAATGGTGTCACTGTCAGAGATCAAATAAGCCATAAGCTATATTTTGCTTGGCTTAGCCGATCTTTCTATTTTGATCTTGGAGATTGATTAATTTTATGAATTTGGAGTGATTTTATAACACAGCATATAAATTTTGGGGTGAAATACTTTATATGTACTCACTGACATAGACATCATACTAATTTAATATGGACAAAATTTTATTTTCATAAAAAAATATTGTATATTTTTATTTCAATGGAGATAATTAAAATTATTTTATTAAAAAATAAATTATATTTTTATTAATTTATAAAATATATTTTAACAAATTTTCGAATGAGCGCCGACAACAACAAGAGTCTCCACTAACTTTTGTTAGAGGCTCCTTCACTTATGAATACCAGTATGGGTGTTCAAATTAAGGGTCAGGTAGCATTTTAGATTTTTTTTTTTTTTTTAAATATCGAAATTTGAAAATGAACAGGAGACTTGAGGGGGATTGGGTCGGTTGAATCAAATTTAGAATTGACTCAAGCTAATTTTGTTTAAAAATAAAAATATATCGGACAGTATATCAGGACAGCTTGTAGGTAATTTTATTCACTTTTAATATATATTTATAGTCATATCAGATCAAACACAATGAATTTTAAATAAATTTGGGACTTGACCCACAATTGAGAATTTTTTTTTCATAATAAATTAAACCTTTTGGCCGGCCTATTCTGAGTAGTTATAATTATTATCAAATTCACAAATTTTCGATTTAAATTTAGATTGTAGGCATATATACTTGTGATGTTGAAACTTTTTGAAATGCAATATTTGAACTTTTATATGTTGGAACACAAGTGACCACTTAATTATTATGAACTTATCTAATCGAAAGTATTTTGACTTTTATTCACTAATTTGCAAGAAACCAAACCTTGTAACCGATAAGAAAATGCAAAAAATAGTATAGCTTGAAATTAGAACTTCTCGTATTATATACCCACTTTTATATTCCTAAAACATGTAACTATTATATATATATATAATGTGGTTCCGGTGAGATTTCTCTGTCTTTTTCCTTGATTCTCACTTTATTAAAATGAGGACATCTTTATTGCAAACTCACTTCTGTGTATAAGTATATGTATACGCACATGGTCATTTTGTGGTGCGGTCTTTGTGCAGATATATAGTAAAGTATATGAATTTTATCGTATAAAAAAAATACACAACAAAGTATTAGTATTTTATCGTGCATCCGCATGAAAAATTAACGAGGGCATTCATACAGTAGAAAGACTATATATATAATCTTAGGTAATGACATGATTCAGATGTTACTAAAGTAAGGACATACTTAAAAGATAAGAAAAATATATACTCCAATAAGGATGACCTCATTTAATAAAATGAGGACTAAAGAAGCAAACAAATAAACATGAAATCGACATTACAGGATAAAAAATATTACATTAGAGTATATATTTTTCTTATTTTTTAGAAAATGAGGACATCCTTACTGGAACTTCATTGTATACATGTACACACACATATTCTCTTAGGTGATGTCATTCTCATTTTAAATAAAAGAAGAATGCATTCTAAAAAACAAAAAAAAATAACATTGAAAATTGTATTTTTTTTTTCTAAGAGTACATTTTAAGTTCGCATTTTTTTTTAAGCAAGATAACTTCATTTTATAAAATGAGATACGTTCACTAGAAAATACTATGTGTTCGGATCGGATCGGAACAGATCTGTTCCCTGAATTCGATCAGATTGTGTTTGTTTGGTTCGTCAAATTTCAGATCGGATCGGATAAATTTGATAACTATCGGATCGAATCGGATTTTTTTATCCGATTTGATAATGAATCCGAATCCGATAGAGAATCTGATTTGATAATGAATCTGATAGTAAATTTGATTCGATAACAGATCTGATTCGATAACGGATCTGATTCGATAAAATTGATCTAAAAATTTATAAATTGATATCAATTTTATCGAATCGAATCAGATAACTTAAAATTCAAATCAATTTTATCGAATCGGATCTGTTATCGAATCAGATCTGTTATCAAATAGAATCCACTATCGGATTCTTTATCAAATTGGATGCTCTATCGGATTCAAATCTATCATCAAATCGAATTTATCTGATTCATTAATGTTTCAAATCGAATCGAATAAATCTGATTCAATTCGATAGTTATCGGATCAAATCCTATCTGATTTGATAAGGACTCAAAATCCAATCGAATCGGATCAGATTTAGATTCGGTCCGATCATATCTGAATCCGATAGTGCCCACCCTACTAAAGAGTGTGCATTTATTAAAATGAAAATTAATCATTTTACAATTGTAGTTTCATTAATCCCCTTAATGTAGCACATTTGTAAAATAATAATTAAATTTATGTTTTATCTTTTTTATTGTGATTTTTATTTCTTATGTAGGCAAAATACTGATTTGGAATCTCAACAGGAAAAATGGATATGAAATCTGAATTTCAAGACCGAGAAAACCCAAAAGAACATGATAACTAGATTCAAATCAAACTTGGAATATATTCACTGTGTTTGGATTGGCAACGAAATGAGCTTATAATGTATTTAGTCACATATATTATTATTATTATTATATTATTATTATTATTATTATTATTATTATTATTATTATTATTATTATTATTATTATTATTATTATTATATTATTATTATTATTATTATTATTCGGAGGTCTTACCGAGATTTTATATATATATATATATTATTTTGGAGGTTACAACAAGATTTTATGTGTATATATAATTATAATTTAATAATATATAATTATAAAAGAAAAAAGTCAAATAAATAATTTTCATTAGATGACAATCTTGTCTTCTAATGATAATTCCAAAGTTGCATTTGCAACTTGATTATTATTGGGAAGAGGTGCTGAAGCTATAAATAGAAGCTCAACACCTCTTTTAAAGCAGCTTAATTTCCATAATCTCTCTTGAGACTTCTGGAGAATAGTTCTTGCATGTTTTATTTTTCTTACAATTTATTTATTTTATTAATAAAATTATGAATGTTTTATTTATATCTTGATTTGCTAATTTACATCATGTTGGGGTAAATGGTGAAGCTTTTAATATGAAAATATATGTGATTTTTATTTATATTATATTTATAAATTGTGATTGTTTCCCAAATAAAATTTGTACTCTTTCCAGTTTATTTAGGACGCTTGACTAGCTGTAAACAATCTCTGATTGACACATATAATACTTGAATCTCATAAATGCGAGAGAGTGGACTATTAAAAATCTGTATTAATTATAGACAATACGGTTCTACATATTTTGGCATATTTAATACATTGATATTGACTAATTGTAGATAAGACGAATTACATGTGTTGACATAATTACTACCTGATAATCATGAAAAAAATTTATTGGGAAATAATTATAATTTATATTTTATAAAAAGTAATAATTATTTTAAATTTGAAATATCAATAGTGGATCTCATAACCCCTAGTATTTTATTTTATTATTTTTATATTATTAGTAGAATTATTATTTTATCCTATTAAATCTATTTTATGTGGATCGACCCCGGACTCACCGAGTTATTTTATTACTTCGACGCTCTTATACTTGGAAATAAGGAACCATTTTGTGAGTGTGTCAACCTACTGCGCCAAATGGGATGCGACAATTTGTTTACTTTAGATACCCTAGTTTATGGGAGCTTATGTTGGATATTCACCAATAACATCAATCCGGAAATGATCCAGAAGCACCAATTTCAATTTTTGACTTGATTGTTCGGACGGAGGTTAGATATTACGTCTGATCATATATGTGAGGTCTTGGGGTGCCCGACTGTGGAGGATATGCAGTTTAGCCCCCATAATGACTAGTGTAGATATTATATTTTTACGCATAGCTCGATGACGAGTCTCTTACGAGGACACCCTCTGAAAATTGGGAAATTATAAGGATGAACGCCAAGAATGAAACGAACTCTATGGAAAATAGCTAAAAGCCAGACATACATCACTTATGTCTTCCTTACTTTCTCTCTAACTAAAACATCCGGTCGGACATACATTTAAAACCCTAATTCCGGTCGGATATGACACAACTGTCAGTGAATGAACATATTGTCAGTTCTGAAGTTTAAGGATCTGATTATTTCTGGCTAGACATATAATTCAAATTGTATAGCCTGAAGAACATCTATCAAGCTATCGGGAACGTACAAAATTAAATTAGCTGGAATCACGGGCTTGATTACGTCCGATCGGATATACATCTCAAACCCTAAATCCGGTCGGTAATGGTTCGAGTTGTGTCTGCGTTTTGATTGCCAATCACTCAGGACAGATTGGAAGATGATGGAAGATTTTTCTCCCCCTTCCATCCTCAGACCCCCTCCGTTTCACTATTAAAAAAAAATGGATATTTTGGAGTGTTAATGAAGTTCATTTAGAGAGGCTAGAAGATTGAAAGAAAGATAAAACCCTAAGAAAAATAATATTAAACACCTACCTCCCTTTGGAGTTCCATACGTTCTGGTGTGAATCCAGCAGAGACCCAACGATCAGAAGCTTCTTCAGAGTCAACTACATTGAAAAAATATACGACCGGATGGTGTCCTTTTTAATATTTTTTCGCATTTGAGATTCTGGTTTTGAAACAGTATCGCCGGACATGCACACACATCTTGAAAAAGACATGCACACACACAGATTGAAAAAAAGACATGAGGAGCAAGTGGAAGAATAGGTAATTGAATAACGTGATGATGGTTTCCAGGACGTGATATTTGCAGGAACGTGGAGAAGCAGTTAAGATGAAGGATTATAAATATAGAGATGATAATTCAAAGATGACCAACAACAATCATCACAACTCAACAAACAAACACAAATGCTTCCAATAGTAACAACAAATATGCCTTAAGTAGTCTAGTTTTCTTTAAACTCGTTTCTAGCAATCATAGTCATTTAGAATTCCTTTATCTCAAGTAATCTTTATCTTTTTATCACTTCCAGCAACCTTTTGTAATCACAATTTCAGTGCTTTCAGCACTTTGTTTATAATTCCAATTCGACACTCATTTATTTTACAATATCGTGTTAGAATTTAAATTTTTCATCCCTTTCCGACTTTAAAGGACCCATTTCACAAAGTTTCGATTAGAAGTTGGATTTTAACTTTGAGGACCCGCTCCTCGGACAAGCCCAGGAACACCGAATATTTTTTAGAGCCAACATATAAATTGCACATCTAGTGGGGCCCACTAGTAGGATGCTGCCAAATACAATAAGTAATTTTAGAAAAGACATTGCCACATCTCAGGATGATGAAGCTCCACCTACAACAGTAGGGCAAGAAAGAAACGTTTCACACTTAGTGGAGAAAATTGAGAGGAATTCAGTGTTAGAGCTCGTGTTCGGCGCCCCAATTTTTGAAATATTTATTGTAAATATGTTGCACTTTTATATTTTATTTTGGATAAAATTTAGTACTTTCATCGATATAATATTTTGAATAATGGTAAAGACGTAAATAGTCCATAGAATGAGTTGTTGTAATTAGAGGTGGCAATTTGGGTCAGGATTTGTTTATTCATTCGATTCGCTTTAAAGCGAATACAGGTTTGAAAGAATGAATTCGTTTAATAAATGAGTTAATTCGATTCGATTCGTTTATTAAACGAATCGAATACAAATTTAAGCTCATTGATTCGTTTATTCATTTAGGATTCGTTTTATTATTTTTATTTACTAGTTCTTGTTATTTTTCAATTAAGAATCGAGAAATTAGAGCTAATTACCAGAGAAAAAGTAATATTTTCGATATTTGGTGGGGTATTTTTAATAAATATATTAATTACATATTTCATATATATATATATATATATATATATATATATATGAATAATTAATGTAAATCAAGCGTGGTAAATTATTTTATTAAATAATATCATAACTAAACAAATATTCGTATTCGATTTATTTAATAAACGAATCGAATATGAATCCTGATATTAGGATTCATTTAATAAACGAATCGAATACGAATCCATCATATTTTGATTCGATCCGTTTAGGATTCGATATAAATTTGATTCGTTGATTCGTTTTGCCACCCCTAGTTGTAATGTAGTTGCAAAAGCGTCACAATGGACACTGAGAAACATTACAACCTGATTCATTCTTTAAATAGCTCTCAGTCAATGTTTACATACATGGTCGGTTAGTAAACCCTTGAGGCTGGTACATGTCGTATATTGGAATAGTTCTAATGGCTCATCTCAGTTAAGCATGAGTCTTAGATAGACTCATATAGACATGTAGGTATTTATTAGATAAATATCGAACGACTCACTTAAAAATTCCTAATATATGGTACACCAACGTCAAAATGAATTTTCTCGAGTCAAGTAGCATATTAGCTCATTTAACTTGAGATACCATTGTGGATATGTAGGATATCTTCCACACTTTGATAACAGACACGTCAATGATCTTTTAAGATCAGACCTTCACAAGTTCATTGGGTGTGGACAGATACTTACGATATCATGTGTTGTATCCAGAGAGGATTTATCAGTCCCGTGTACGAGATTTAGGTATCCAATCAACAATTCTTTAAAATCATTGGCTGATGTATACTGCGGAAATGAGTTCCGAGTATTTATTTGGAGAATCATGATTATGTCGCGATATATTAGAATTGTTCATAGCGGAGATTTGACGTTATTTTATATCTTCAAAACGATTCAGATAGCCTATGACAGATGGATTAAATATATGCAATGATCTCGATTTGTATGGTTCAACTCGATTATCCATGGTCGTCGTAATTTACGAGTTGACAAATTACGAATATGAAAATGGTTTATATGATAGATAAACTTGAATTAGAGAGTCTCACAATATGAAGTGTATTCATTAAGCACTTAGGCAATTTAATTATGGATAATTCAGATTATTCATAATTTACACGTGCACGTTATATTTAATGTGTATTTATATACAATACATAATTTAATTAGATACACATTAATGGCCTATTGATTTTTGACACTTGTTGTATTATGGTTAATTGAATCAATTAAATGTTAATTAATTATTAATCATGATAGAAATAAATATTCTTGGAATATTTTTCATAACCTTATTTTGTCATTTAGTGAAAGGAAATTCAAATTAATTAAATTATTGATTAATTTTAACTTTCTAGAAGAAATAATATTCTTGGCATATTCTTAACATTTGGCTAATTTTGATTGGCCAAACCATGTGTGTGTGTGACACATAGACTCCACTAACTCAAAATTACTTAATTAATCTTATTAATATAAGATAACATGTGTGTAATTTTTTTGACCATGTATTGGACCTGGTAAATGACCAAAAAGGCCTTCAATTTTCGAAAATGGTGAATAAAAATGGAAATTGTATTTTCATTTTTTGGTTAGCCATTTTCTCAAAGTGTTGAAAAGAAAAGAAAAAGGATTTGGAAATTTTGAAGTAAAATCAAAAGTTTAATTGAATTAAGGTTATGTTTTTAATTCTAATCTTGGAAATTATTTTTCCCTAGCATGTTTATATGTATTTGATATATATATATTACATATTTCAAGATGTTTTTGATTAAGCATGTGTTAATTTGAATTAATTTTTGAATTGGATTCAAGATGTGATATTTCCATTTTAGAGTGTCGTAGCCACCCATATGATGCCTAGAATTATTCTTGAGACTTCATTTGTGGTGATTTTAAAATGATGTAGATTAATTTTATTAATTTAGTGAGAAAATGGACTTTTGCATGTTGATGAGTAAAATATGATGTTTGGATGTGTATTGGGTATTAAATAAATATCGGAAAATATTCTGAGTCGAAAATTCGCGAAAACGATGAAATTACGTAAAAAATTATTTACCGTGTGGGGTTGTCCAAGTAGTGAATTGTTCACAGTTTGGACAGTCCAGGGGCTGACCGGTTACTGTCCGAGTGACCGGATCGACCTGGCTCGGTATTCGGTTGACAAGTTTGGCCGATTACCCGTTTTTCTTATAATTTATTCGGAATAGGTTTTCGTAAAATCTTTGCTGCCCTTTGTGATTAGTTTATTTTGTTAAGCTGTTAACAAATAATATGTTTAGGTAACATACGATCTAATTAGAGCTATTGGATATCAGCTAATTCGTTTGGAAAATTTTAAAATGTTTAAAAACTAATTTTGCCTAAAACCGCGCTTCTGCCACCAAAACGCCAACATCAAGCTCCTCTAAAAATTCACAGTCATAGGAATCAGACTCCAAAAGAACCTGTTGTTAGAGCCTCAAGTGATACAAGCTCGCCTACTAATTGAAGTGCTTATCTGGTTATTTTTACAGATACAATATTAAGGAGGATGGAGGCAACCCAAGATGTAATAATAAAGGGTCAAATGAAAATCCTGCAAGCTTTAGAGAGGGTAGAGCAACTCATGTTTTGTCAGACTTAATCCAGTCCTAGGAATGAAGGCCAGGAAATAATTTCTAGATTGGTTAGGCAGGAAAAACTTGGGGGACGTTCCTCCGGAAGCTCTCATGAAAAACATGGCTTATCTATTCATTTTGTTCTTGATCCTCTTCATCTTTCTCCTATAGTGGAAGAAAGATATTAGACTCCTCACATAAAGGAGAAAATTGGAGGCTTTACCAGGATTTCTACTACCAATAGTCGCCATTTTGGGCATGGTATGCCTATGACTCCTCAACAATTCATTGGAGCCATAAATCTAAACAATCTTTCTGCAAATTATGAAGAATGAACACACACATGAATGGGCCGGGGGGGCATTCCTCCAAATCTCAACAAATGAAATCCTCCTCATTAGGAAAAAAAAGGAAAAATGAGGAGGATTTGTAAGGATTCCTACCACCAACGGCTGCCAATTTGACAATGACAGCCCTATATCTTCTATGGTTTCACAAAAATTCATTGGAGCCATCAATCCAACCACTCATCTTATAATTTATGAAGAGGGAGTGCATGTAGGAGTGGGCTCAGGAGGCATTCCTTCAATTGTCAACAGGGGAAATCCTTCATAAATACACTGTAAGTATTATAGTTCATGAAATCTTGCAATTATTTCTCACTGTGAGTTTAAAAATATTATGCAAGACATGATTAATATAGACATATTAAAGTTTCCAGAGAAGAATGAAATTATTCCTTCAATATCATTTGTCAATATTGGAATTTTTAACCTGTAGGATTTGTCGAATGCCAAAATGAGACAAAGAGGAAAGACTCCAAAAATCTATCCAAGAAGGATAATCCGTAAGGCTTGGGTTCCCAAGAAATATTTGGTGCAGAAAGACAAAGTGGGATGGAACCCTAGGATTGAACATCAAATGAACACATACATGTGTATATAAGTCCCCGAGACTCATGCTTCATTAGGATAAACCATCAGATCAAATCTCAATATACGACATGTACTGGTCTCAATGGATTTTACTAACCGACCTGTGTCAGTAAATCTTATCCATGAACTTTATTTAATAATATACTTCTAGTAGTGACATTTCCTAATGTCAATTACAAACCTCGTTATAAATGTGCATTACAATATATACTCTCAGGTCTTTGTCTAATATATACATCTCTAAAACCCTTTTTAGTTTCAACCTAATCATGAATCAATCATAAATACAATCCAGATTATCGCTCAGAGCACCAATCCCAACAATTTCTATCAATTGCTCTAATGTAATCCATGGTATCGTATACTCATCTCAATATATATCTTATACTCATTGCCCTCAAGAGCTCACCTAGCACTCAAGAGGTAGGCATCCAAGAGTTGGTATGCTATATCACTATGAGTTTGTCTAACAAACTCATATGTCTCATTTGGTCAGCATTACTCATACTATGTAGAACATAAATTCTACATTGACTATCCTCATATGCAACAATAACATTGCACTTTAGCTACTAAGTTATTTAACTATTTAATGATCTAATTCAAATATCCAAACGACAACCGCAAGCACAATATTACTATCAAAACTTCTAAACTTTGAGGTCACTTTGCAACTTCCTAAGTCAATACTTCATTAGTTGTAACTAATTCTACTTATACAGTGATATCAATCATGACATTTCCACTATAATTTTTTTGACTCTATATGATATAGACCATCTACCATCATAATTAGACTCAAATCTAATCTCGACCCTAATGGTTGCAGACTAATCTCCATGAATTAGAAACTTGTTCTCAATATCTAAAATATATTATAGAACATATCTCAAGGCCATCTAATGAGTTACATCATATCAAAATAGCTCGTAACAATTACGATTAAATTGATAGTTATAATCATACATAATACAATATCCATTATGTCATCATCTTATGATGCATAAAACTAAGCACAAAACTCATCTCGGCACCGAATCCAAATCCCATAAGCCTAACTTGCAATGCCCACGTCTCTTCTGACGATAATTTGTAATTGAGAAAAGGCTATTGGAGAAAATCTCACATCGATTATAAAGCAAATGAACTTAAAAAAAATAAGCTTTGAATAACCCCAAACTCTAAAGTTAGTTTTTGAGATAAATTAAATCTATGAATTTTAACATGATATCAGAGTCTCATATAAAAATGAGCTTATACTACTTACTCACATGTAGGACCGTACTACTTTATCACAGTGATATAAACCAAACAAAAGATTAACGTGAGTGAGAGACAATGTTGAAGAAAATCTCCCAAATGACTTCAACAATGGCCAACGTGATTGTATTTGCAAAGCTAAAGCTTTGAAGAAAGTGGGCTTTATTCTTTATAAAACGCTGAAAATGAAAGATGTCAAAAACAAAGCAAACAGCAAGGGGAAAATTTAATAAAGAACATAGAGGATTTATTTGGTTTGAGAGTTGCATTTATTGTGTTTGATATAGAATTTGATGAGTTTATTAGTTAATTTATACTATCAGCTCAATACTTATAAATTAATTTATATTATCAATCAATACTCTATATCAAACGGTATCGAACCTATCTCCAGGTGAGAAGAGAAGAAAAATTTCCACTATTTTAGAATAATTACAATGAGTGTTTTTTGTGCATGAGCAGTAAGCTTGGTTGTCAATCAGATGAGAATTATGGAACTTAACCTATCCTTTTATAGATGTAGGTTATTTTATTTCAATAGGGATTGTGATTTATAAAAATAATAATAATAATAAGATTATGTTTTTTTCTTATAGTAAAATTATACTGACCTGACTTGATAGAGTTTGAGTTGATTGGATAAAAGCGTCAGAAATGTTTCCTAATAGACCGAGTCTTAGCCCTATTAGAAAAACTATCATCTAAGACGTGAACAATGATTTATATTAGGGGTGGTAATTTGGGTTAGGATTCGTTTATTCGTTCGATTTGATTCGCTTTAAAGCGAATATGAGGTTTGAAAAAATGGATTCGTTTAATAATTGAGTCAATTCGATTCGATTCGTTTGAATATGAATTTAAGCTCATTGATTCGTTTAGGATTCGTTTTATTATTTTTATTTATTAGTTCTTGTTAATTTTCAATTAATATTTGAGAAATTATAGCTAATTATCATAGAAAAAGTAATATTTTCAATATTTAGTGAGATATTTTTAGTAAATATATTAATTACATATTTCATATGTATATATTTATGAAGAATTAATGTAAATCAAGTGTGTTAATTTTTTTATTAAATAATATCATTGACTAAACGAATATTCGTCTTCGATTCGTTTAATAAACGAACAATACGAATCCATCACATTTTGATTATATTCGTTTAGGATTCAATACAAATTCGATTCGTTGATTCGTTTTGTCATCTCTAATCTATACTATACATTTCTAGGTATTGCTGTTAGAAAGGAAAAAAAAATGAACAGTAATATCTCACAGTCCCGCACTGGTTTCACTAACTCACCTCAGCCAGGTCTCATTTGATTATTAAAATGACCTTCAAATTACATAAAATGTAAATGAATGATGATTGATTTTGGAAAATATAACAAAAATGCTACACATACATAAATTCTTACTAATAATTTCTACACCCTTCTTATTGTTGATAAGATTACACCATCAAGATGAGAAAATAAAGGGAGAAAATCAAGGGATCTCAATTTTAAAATATTTGTAATTATGTCATTTATCTAGTAGTTAATCCATTCCTTTTATTGTAATCTCTTTCCTATTTTAAATTTCAAACAATGTGTATATATAGTGCTCAATGGCATTGTGAATGATAAGAGAAAAATATATTCTTCAACTTGTCATCCTTTAAATCTCTTCATGGTATCAGCGCCAATATTCATTCTCTAATATTTTTTTCTCCTCAAACCCACTTGCCAAATACTTCTCAAGCACCTCCATCCCCTGTCCCAATGGCCACCGACAGTACCCAAAATGTCATCCCCAATGCCCAATAACCTACAGAACCTTTGATCATTGTTACAATCCATAACTTCATCAAACTCACATCAACAAATTACCCCTTCTGGAAAACCCAAATTGAAGCCATTCTCATCGGCTATGACTTACAAAAATACATTGATGGAAATCATCACACCCCACCACGTACCATCACCACAAATAATGTTACCTCTCCTAATCCAGAATATCGCACCTGGCTCCGACAAGACAAACTAATTTTTGCAGCTCTTGTCGGCACCCTTTCACCATCTCTAGTTCCTCTCATCGCCCAATCTAACACCACCTATGAAGCTTGGCAAACCATTGCAAACACCTATGCTCGTCCATCTCATGGTCATATCAAACAACTCAAAGATCATCTTAAACACATCACCAAATGCCCTAAAACAATCACCGAATACATGCAATCCATCAAAACCACAGCTGATCAACTTGCCGCCCTTGGAAAACCTCTTGACCATGAAGATCTAATTGAAAAAGTGCTTGATGGACTTGACGATAACTATCAGTCCATCGTTGACTCTGTCAATGGCCGTGATTCCACTATCCTCTTTGATGAACTCCATGAAAAACTCATCAACAAGGAATTATCTCTCAACAACAGGACATGTTCCTCTTCCCACCCGGCATCCGCACATCCCACCAATGTTCGGACCTACAACCGGCCTCATCCCAATCACACTGCCCAGTCCGGTCGGTTTGCACCCACCACCACCCCCCAACTTACCAGAAACTCTCGCACCAACACTTGAGCCGACCGACCTCTTCCTCGTCCCTTCCTTGGTCGGTGCCAATGGTGCCACACTCAAGGCCATGTGGTCTCCCAGTGCCCTCTCTTCCGCCAACACTTCCCACGTGTACAACCACCATCTCGCCCCACCAACTCGTCCAACCCTCGCACATCCAATCCCTGGCAATATCAAGCAAATGTTACCACCACCTCTTCATCCAACCCCGCCTGGCTTCTTGACAGTGGAGCCTCACATCATGTCACTACTGATCTCAACAACCTTGCTCTCCACAATCCTTATGACGGCACAGATGAAATAATGATCGGTGACGACACTGCACTCCCTATTTCCCACGCGGTTCTACCTCTCTTAATACTCTGACTCACTTTTTTACCTTATCTAATGTTTTATATGTACCCACTATGAAACGTAATCTTATCTCCATTTCTCAATTTTGCAAGTCCAATAACACTTCCATTGAGTTCTTACCCTCTTCTCTTAATGTGAAGGATCTTCGCACTGGGGTAATTCTGTTGCAGGGTCGGACTAAAGATGATGTATACGAATGGCCGACCTCCCCCACTCGGTCCCCTCTAATCGCATTTTCAAGTGTCAGAACTACTATACCTGAGTGGCATCATCGGCTCGGGCATCCTTCATCGTCGATCTTCAAAAATATCATGTCTTCATTTAATTCAGATGTCTCTATTTCCTCTTATCTAAATTTTAATTGTAATTCGTGTCAATGCAATAAAATTCACAAGTTACCGTTCTCTTCATCTACTCTTACTACATCTACACCTCTTGAGGTTATATTTACTGATTTATGGACCTCTTCGGTCTACTCATTTGATAACTTCAAATACTACATAATCTTTGTCGACCCTTCACCCAAATACATTTGGCTTTATCCCCTAAAACGAAAGTCAGACACCCGTGATGTCTTTGTGCGCTTCAAGGCGCGAGTAGAAAAATTCTTCAACCGCCCAATCATAATTATCTACTCTGACAATGGGGGGAATATCAAGCCTCTCTTCCTTCCTCACAATCCATGGGGTCTCCCATCTCATTTCCCCTCCTCACACTCTTGAACACAATGGGTACTCTGAACGTCTTCATCGACATATCGTTGAAACATGTCTTTCTCTCCTTACCCATTCATCCATGCCTCTCTCATATTGGCCCTTTGCCTTTTCCACTGCCGTCTATCTTATAAATCGCATGTCTACACCAACCTTACACCACAACTCACCTTTCTCCAACTCTTCGGCCATATGCCGAACTACTCGAAACTGTGCAGCTTTGGCTGTCTCTGCTACCATTGGCTCCGTCCTTACACATCTCACAAACTCGAGTCTCGGTCCTCTCCCTGTGTCTTTGTAGGATATTATCCCACTCAGAGGGCTTATCTATGTCTCGAGCCCTCCACATATAGACTTTACACCTCCCGATATGTCCGCTTCGTTGAGTCAATTTTTCCCTTTGCCACCTCTCAAATGTCTCCTCCTCGTGCCACTCCATCCACCATCTCTGAATGGTGCTCCATGACCTTACCGGTACTGGACTCACCATCGCCGAATACCGACCATGCACCCCCATAGAATTCAACACAACCGAAGCTCCGATCCAACCCCACCCTCCATTACACAGTAATCCCACAAGTACCACAACTTCACAAGTACCAGCCGATCAACCAATAAATATCGAGCACAACCAACCTAGAGCATCACCATCCCTTACCGAACACATCCACACCGACCAACCACATACACACAACCGAGTACCACCCCTCCCCAAACCCACAACCCTCACCGACCACATGTCCGATCGCACGCACCACCCAACCCCGATCACACAGCCCCCGACCGCCCACAAGACCGCCCAAACTTATCACCCCTCCCCGACCACATTAATCCCGACCAACCACATGAGCACTCAACTTCAGCACCCCTGCCCGACCATACCAACCCCAACCGACCACATGACCACTCAACTTTACCATGAGTCATCGTCACTCGTTCCAAGAACAACCTCCATAAACCAATTCAAAAACTTAACCTCACCGCCCAGCTTCAGAAACCTACCCTCGAACCCACCACCATTACCCAAGCCCTCAAGGACCCTGAGTGGCGTCAAGCTCTTTCGGAGGAGTATAATGCTTTACTTCGCAATGGGACATGGGAACTAGTGCCACCCCGTCCCGACCAACACCTGGTCGGCTGTAAGTGGATCTTTCGCACCAAATTTAATGCTAATGGTTTTATTGACAGGTACAAAGCACGATTAGTTGCCAAAGGCTTCCATCAACGTCCTGGCGTTGATTATTATGAAACCTTCAGTCCAGTCATCAAGCCGACCACTGTTCGGATTGTTCTCAGCCTTGCGGTTAGTCAAGGATGGTCTCTCCGACAACTTGACATCAATAATGCCTTTCTTCAAGGCACTCTCACTGAAGATGTTTTTATGTCACAACCTTCGGGCTTCATTGATCGCGATCATCCCCATCACGTCTGCAAACTTCGCAAGGCCATCTACGGCCTTAAACAGGCCCCTCGAGCATGGTACCAAGAACTGCGCCAATTTCTTCTCCAATCCGGTTTCACCAACTCACAGGCCGACACCTCACTGTTCATCTTCAACAACCGCCACACCACTCTATACATGTTAGTCTATGTTGACGACATCATCATTACAGGAAATAATGTTGAAGTTGTCCAAAGATTCATTGACCAACTCTCTCAGCGCTTCTCCCTTAAAGATCTTGGCCAGCTTGCTTATTTCCTTGGGGTAGAGGTTATTACCCACAACAATGATCTTTTCCTTAGTCAACGCAAGTACATTGCCTATCTGCTTACCAGAACCCACATGATTGACGCCAAGCCAGCCCCAACACCTTTTGCAACAAACCCGGTACTCACTTTACAGTCTGGATCTCCTTTACCTGATCCGACCGAGTACAGAAATATTATCGGCAGCCTCCAGTATCTCTCTCTCACTCGACCAGACATTGCTTATACAGTCAACAAACTCTCACAGTTTATGCATCAACCTACCAGTGACCATTGTCATGTCGTCAAACGTCTAAAGCGATATCTCTGTGGCACTCTAGACCATGGCATATTCCTCCGCCGTAACTCCCATCTAGCACTCCATGCCTTTTCCGATGCTGATTGGGCTGGTAACAAGGACGATTTCACCTCCACTGGTGCTTACATAGTATATCTGGGTCACAATCCTATTTCCTGGAGCTCCAAGAAACAACGCACGGTTGCACGCTCATCCACTGAGGCTGAGTACCGATCAGTAGCCTCCACTACTGCCGAAATTAGACGGATTTGTGCTCTTCTTACCGAACTCGGTGTCACTCTTTCTCTCCAACCAGTCATCTACTGTGACAATGTTGGTGCAACCAATTTATGCTCCAATCCTGTTTTCCACTCGCGCATGAAACACGTAGCTATGGACTACCACTTATCCGGGAACAAGTTCAAAATGGTTTACTCCGGGTCTCACACACTCTGGAGCTGATCAACTAGCAGACGCCCTTACCAAACCTCTTGCTCGCTCTCCTTTCAACACACTCAAATCCAAGATCGGACTCTCTCCAAGACCGTCCATCTTGCGCGGGCATGATAAGATTACATCATCAAGATGAGAAAATAAAGGGAGAAAATCAAGGGATCTCAATTTTAAAATATTTATAATTATGTCATTTATCTAGTAGTTAATCCCTTCATTTTATTGTAATCTATTTCCTATTTTAAATTTCAAACAATGTGTATATATAGTGCTCAATAGCATTGTGAATGATAAGAGAAAAATATATTCTTCAACTTGTCATCCTTTAAGTCTCTTCAATTGTAGCTACAGTGATTATTGTAGCATCACTGTAGTTACAGTGAGAGAATTGTAGAAATTATTAGTAAGAATTTATGTATCTCTATCCTTGCTCAAAATATAATGTAAGCATTCAAAAAAATAAATATTAGTTTTTGAAAACTTATCCAAAAATGTACTGCAAGCTAAGACATTCTCTGCACAAAGTACATATTACAGTACAAACTTGCAGGCACAACTTCTTTTTAAAAAGAATATTGCAGAGATTGGGCCACGATGCCATAATGACACAAATCACAAAGTGTCAAATTTTCAAACTTCCTCTTTTGCCCTTTATATCATTTGATTGGACCAACGAACCTAACAAGTCAATATTCATATCCAAACGCCGTCTGTTGCATGACAGAGGGTGCTATATTAGGAAAATTGATCATCCCGATACTCCCCTCCTCTTTGTCTCATTGTCAACTTACTAAATTACCCTTCTCATTATCAATTTTGACTTCTTCAATTATTATACATTACAAAATTTATATATTTATATATATTAATTTAAAAATAATTATATACTAATTATATCTCAATTTGTGATTTTAATAATTATTTTTATTTTATAAATTTTTTATTTTCAGGTTAAATTTGCTGAACTTACTTTGGACACTTATAGAATGTTGCAATGTTTGGAGTGGGAGCCAACTGGATCTTTTTATGTTCTACCCAATGATCATTCCGGTGCTTCAATTGATCATTCTTGGATCTCCGGGGTGATAGATATAAACTTTGTGGCAGATATGACTGATCCAACCTTACCTCCAAATCCTAGGAAGGCTGTTCTTTATCGTCCATCAGTTACACATTTGTTAGCGGTGGGTTTTTATAAACTAGTTAGCTTGCTTCTGCATCTGATTGAAATCATTTTTTGGTGATCTATCTGGTTGCATATGTAGATCTTCTAGCAAATATATGTCATACAGATATTTAATATTTGTTTATGAAAAATAAGCTATTATATCTATCGGCCTCAGGTTTTGTTGCTTCCTTGTTTCTTGTTTAAAGTTCAACAAGTTATACGTTGCTTCATTTTCCTCATTTTGTCCTGACGACCGCAATTATCTATTCTGCAGGGAAGGCTGGTCATAGCAATGCTACTCAGGTGGAATATTCTGGAGGATCAAGGAAATCTTCAAATAACAAAACTGTTTCTTGGATCTCCCAGAAACAGAATCACTTCACTCCTGAATATCATATAAATGGCAAGAGAGAGTCAAGTGACTACTATGAAAATTATCTGTGGTTGAGTCCTCAAGGAAATGGGGGTAGGCACCTAATTTATGCCATATCTTGTCTGTGTTGTGAGTTTCATGCCCATTGCTTTCTCTTATGCTACAAAGTCGATTAGCTTTCTATATATATTCATGGTTCTACTGGATTTTCAGGTCCGAATAACCTCTACCCTGGTGATATACTTCCTTTTACCCGGAGACCTTTATTCGTGATTATTGAAAGTGACAGCAGCCATGCATTCAAGGCAGGTTTGTCATAACTTGTGCTTGCTTTTCTGACAATTTTGATTCAATCTACAGTTATATATAATTTATGAGGCAGATTCACTAGTTTGATTCGTGACTAGTTCAGCTACAACAACTGAATTAGATGCATATGCTTATTTGCAAATGCAGCTGCTATTATCTCACTCTCCTTCTTTCTTTTTGAATTTGAAACATCTTTGAAGAATTATATGGCCAGGATAATAGTATGAAAATCTAAATGAGGAACGAGTTTGAGAAGGATGTGACTTCTAGTTATTTTTTCTATTTCAGGTCATGATTCTTTGTCAGTTTGGGGTTTTATGGACCGTTTGTTATTTTAGAGAGTGGTTCAAGGATAAAGAATGGCATATATTAGCTTACTACCGAAATTGAGTTCTTAGGTATAGTTTATCTAGTTTATCTTTTTCCTTAAAAAGTTAATTTACTAGAAGTAACCTGAACAGATGGTTGTTGATAAAGCGAGAACTTGGGAAGAGGAGTATAACCAGACCTTTTGGGATTCAAACTATGTAAAGGGCAAAATAATACATGATATGTGTTCTTGTGGGTGGTCGCACATATCTTGATTGGTTGTGCATCTTCCTGGTGACCTTAATTAATATTTTGCATTAAATCAATTAAGAGAGGGAGGATTGGATGACTAATGTGTGTTCTCACTTTATATATTTGTAAACATATGTATATGTACAAGATTTAACGCAAGTCTCTATCATTGGTCATTTATTGAACTATCTCACAATAATAAATTGGCATGTTGCCCATTAATTGTATGTTGCTCGCTTATTAGATTTCTTTTGTTTTTTTTTTTTTGCAAATAGCCTCACTATTAAGATGTTTCTAAATGCAGTTCTTACTACCAATAAGGTCATATTTGCATGACACTATATCTGCCGAGGGTACTTTGTAAAGCAAATAGATCATGGTCTTGCAAAACTAGTAGGATTTTCTGATATTCTTGTCTGTTTATTTACTTCATCTTTGGCCTTTGAAAGCTTTCTTAATCTGTAATGTTCCTTGCATGTGGTTTTTGAATGATTTTTCCAGATCATACACGGTGCAGAAAAGGGAGAAACTGCTGCTCTGCTGCTTTCACCTTTGACGCCAGCATTTAAGGATCCATCGAGTGCTGATACAACACAATATGGAAGTCAGTTTACGTTTTTTCTTGACAACACAATATGCTGTTAGGATATTTACAATGGTGCGGAGAGCTTGCTCTCCACTTCGTTCTCTGAGTGGGAAGTTATTCTCTGTACATCAACTTGCTTGGATTTGGTCTGGGCACAAGTTCTGTCTGATCCATTTCTACGGCGGCTTATTCTTAGGTAAAGAACTTTTTGACTTATGCAGAGTCGTAGTATCTGATTGGGTAATTATTGGTTTTGCTTACATTTTACTGATGGGTTCCGAGACTAAAGCCTCAGCTACGAATTGCTGGATGAAATGACAAAGGGCTTTTTGTCTGAACAAGATATTCAGGGCAAAATCTGTAAAGATATAATGCCACAGCCAAATGGTGGTCAAAGTTTCATCGAGTAAACAGTATTTATATGCTCCTGGAAGTCAGACCGTTGGCACTTCTGGGCATGGATTACAGTATTTATATTATTTTTCCTAAATGATGCCACCGGTTCACTTCGATTCCGGTTCAATTTTTTTTTTTGAAAAAATAATTTTAAAAAATAGAAATTAAATTTTAAAGAAATTTATAATTTGATATTATTATCAAATAAATATAATAATTTATTTATTTGAATTTTATTAAATTAAATTAAAATTTAAAATAAAATAAAAAACTTAAATTTATTTGAATTTATTTATATACAAACAATATCTATTCCCGTCCCGTTCAATCAAAGGATATGCAAATTATCATTTTACCTGATCCTAACGTACCGGTCCCCGCGGATCCTATTCCTATGAGGAATTTTGTCATTTGTACTTCCAAGGACACATATGAAGTTGGGCAGTTTAATAAAAAATTAGTAGTAAATCTCTCCCACAACGATTTGAACAATTTGTGATTAATCATAATTAAGGATTAATTGAAAATGATAATATTCACATTTCATGGGTTAAGAAAAAAAAATCAAAATTCATCTCTCAATATTTTCTAAATAAAATAATAATTAAGAACAGATAATTTTTGAAAAATCGAAAATTGACTCGATGATGTCGGTTTAAAACAATTAAAATGGACGGGATAAAATTGTTTTTTAACAGCCACAATGGCACAACTCAATAGAACTAAACTCTTGCTTCCTTCTAGCCAATAGAAACCAAGTAATTAGTATTGAGGATCCGTGTCTTCATTCTAAAAATCACATCTTGACCGTCCACTTAACCCAAGAAAACACAACTTAACCCTTTTCCCGCCGTCCGATTTCGTACAGAAAAACATACGGATAGCGCATCGTGACCGTCCAATCCCGTTATCCCACCACCCCCACCTTCTTGTTCATCATATAAGCTCCTCAATTCAATTTTGAAAACTACTACTCCCACCCCTCCTGACATGCGCCCCCCTCTTGTCTCCCCGGAAATTTCAAAATTGCCCCTATGTGAGTGAAAAATTTCCTTCCCACTGACATAGTTTTGCGCCCTAGCAAAACTATGACATAGTTTTCTTGCGCATTTAAATTTCAAATTTGTATTTTTTCTATTTTTTATTTGTTTAATAAATATTACAAATTTACTATTTATTAATTTAATTTTTTGATTATTTAAAAATTCACAAAATCAGTTTATAAAATAAATTTTGACATAGTCTATTTGATTCTGATTCTGATTTTATTTTTACTTTATTAAAAATTGTTTGTCTTATTTAATTTCGTGAGTCAGTATCCATTCTTTAGCATAATTCAAAGTAAACGTACTTTGCTTGTTATTTAAGAAAATTTAGGCAGACAGAGTAAGTTAAAGCAAAGTAAACGTACTATGCTTGCATCTTTGAGATATTTTTTTTTGTCAAAAACACGTATCTTCTTTACTAGCACTAGTAACTTATTTAATGGTGGTGGGAACATTCATCATACGAAACTAAAGAATGAGCAACTCGTTATAGGATTCGTAATCACTTATGGTACGAAGTATTGGGTATCTCACTAAGTGCGCTTGGAGAATATTAGACTTTGGAGGCAACATAAATTAGAATTTGTGTTTTTATATTTTTAAGTGTAATTTTTTATGTTGTTATTTGTACTTTTTTTTAAATATATACTTCTCTAATATACATGAGAATATTTTTATAATACATAAGTAGTGTTGAATAAATTAAAAAAAATCACACAAATTAAATGAATAAATGAACACAAAATAATTAATAATAAATATGAAATTTGTAATATTTATTAAACAAATAAAAAAAAATTAGATATATAAAGAACAAAAAAATATAAATTTTAAAAAATAATAAAAAAAATGTAAGTTTTGTTAAATTAATCTATATAATAAAGGAGAATGGTGTTGGAGGAAAGAGAGTGCATCCAACGGCTCTCTTTATGTGACTTAATTAACGGCTCAGATCATTACATTGGTAATTGGAGGAAAGAGAGTGAATTGATTGATGTAAATGGTCAAAATTTTTAAATTAAAAAATAGAAAGATAAAATAAAATCATTTAATTCTGTAACACCGTGCCGTAGGCACGGGCCAAATACTGTAACACTATGCCGTAAGCACGGGCATCATTTAATTAAAAAATAAAATCATTTAATTATGTAACACTGTGTCGTGCCGTAGGCACGAGCATCATTTAATTAAAAAATAAAATAATTTAATTCTGTAACATCGTGTCGTAGGTACGGGCTAAATACTGTAACACCGTGCACCGTGCCGTAGGCACGGGCATCATTTAATTAAAAAATAAAATCATTTAATTTTGTAACACCGTGCCGTGCCGTAGGCACGGGCATCATTTAATTAAAAAATAAAATCATTTAATTCTGTAACACCGTGTCGTAGGCACGGGCAAAAACTAGTATATATATAAGTAGTGTTAAATAAGTGTATATATATATATTGAGGGAGTGAATTTTTATAAAAAAGGGGGGTAATTTCGACATTTTAAATAAGAGAGAATATGGGAATTTTAGGAAGGTGGGAGTAGTAGCCCTCTTCAATTTTTAACCCAAAAATCTTGAGAGAGAGAGAGAGAGCGAAGAAGAAGAAGAAAAAGAAGAAGAAGATTTGCAGAAACTGAGAGGTATGTTTTCCTGTCTCTATACATAAATTAGCCGCTTTTTATCTTCTGTTCTTGCTTTGGTATTATTATTGTGTTGCCTTTCTCCTCGTTTTGGCAAATTTTAGGGTTTCTAGGGTTCTTGATCTGATCAAGAATTGGTCTGGAATTAAACATTGAATGTAATTTTTGTTCAGATGGCCCGTACTAAGCAAACTGCTCGTAAGTCAACTGGAGGAAAGGCTCCTAGGAAGCAACTCGCTACCAAGGTTTGTGCGAATATTCAAATTCTCTCAATTTTGCTTGTTTTGTTGAATAAAGAAACGAATTTTTTCCCAAAAATTTTTATTTTTATTCTATGGTTCCTTGTTTTCAGGCCGCCCGTAAGTCTGCTCCGACCACCGGTGGAGTCAAAAAGCCTCACCGTTACCGCCCTGGAACTGTCGCTCTTCGGTTCGTTAAATTTTAACCCTAATGTTGATTTTTATCATATCTTTAATTTCCCTTATCTAAAATCATGATAATTTTGCACAGTGAAATTCGTAAGTACCAGAAGAGTACCGAGCTGCTGATCAGGAAACTCCCATTCCAGAGACTTGTTCGTGAAATTGCCCAGGATTTTAAGGTACTTATTATTAATTATATTCGTAATGCATTTTATTTGATTCATTAAATTAGCAGAGGATGGTTTTATAATTATTTTGTTATGTAGACCGATCTGCGTTTCCAGAGCCACGCTGTCCTGGCTCTGCAAGAGGCAGCTGAGGCTTACCTCGTCGGCCTCTTTGAGGACACTAATCTCTGCGCAATTCACGCTAAGCGTGTGACCATTATGCCTAAGGATATCCAGCTTGCCCGTAGGATCCGCGGCGAGCGTGCTTAAACGGATTCCATTCAATTGACTTGAAGGTGTATCAGATTAATTTGTTTGTGGCTTAGAAATGGTAGGTAGGATTCCAGTAGTTAATTAGAAAAATGTTCATGTGAATCTGTTGTGGTGATGATCTATAATATTTTGCATCTAAACCAAGTTCAGTTTGTTATAAAATATTGAATAATAAAGCTCATCTACCTTTCGGTGGATGAGCTTCATTCATGTCTTGCCATAAATTTTAAGATATAGGGGTATCCATCTAAAGGTAGATGATCTTCATTATTATTTTTTATTTATTTATTATTTTTTGTTTTTGTCTTTTTTTTTTATTAATAAAATTATGAATATTTTCATTTATTTATTGATTTGCTAATTTGTATCTCGATATAAAGGGTGTGGCCGTTGGTATCTTGGTCTTATCTCGAAGCATTTTATGAAAATAATTTTTAATTTATCAAAAGTATTTTGGTAATTTAGTCTCATCTCAAAATATAATTTTGAATATAAATAAATTCATAGAACTTTATAATTCAATAAAATATTATGAAAATAAAATATCATCTCACTAATTTGAAACTAATTGGCGCTATTTTATGATGTTGAAGAAAGTCGCGGTGTATGTTAATCTATAATCGATAAATTTTATTAGAATGTAAGTTGTGAGATATGCTTTTGATCAATAAAAAAAAAATGCAATACATGAATATTTCACTTCATTGAGTTACAAATTTATAACGTATTGTGCGAATTTTTACGGGCTAAGGTTTGGAATTACACGAGTGTGGGAGCGGAATTTTAATTCTATAAATTAAGAATTCATCATGAGCTGATATTTTAATAGAATTGATCTTATTGTGTTTAGTTTATGGTTGGTCAGTTTTTACTGATCTCAATTTTGATTTTAAAAACTCAAGTTATAATCCAAAGTTCGGGGGTCGTTCAAGTTGAAAAATAGGTGCGGTGACAGTAGGTTGAAACTCGACTTACAAGTAAATTATTTACGATCTGTAAGAGACCGTCATAATCTAATTATGTTGCTTAACTTCCTCAATTTTTCGCCTTACCTAATACAGTCATTTATCGATTTTAATAGATATTTCACTATTATAAATACTTTTTATTACTCACAAATCCAGTGATCCTTGATAGATTTTTCACTAATATATTTAGGCTAGCATTTCGTCGAATCCTTAGTTATGCCAATCATTATTTTTACATCACCAAACTATCATTCCAAGTATAAACTCAAATCAAAACAACCTTCCAAGCATGCATTTTGATTGATTATTATAAAAAAATAAATAAACGCACATCCCCTCGTATATTCGTCAAGATTCGTCCGGCCCTAAAATGTGTATTCCATGTATACACTATCTTAAGATGCACTAATATGCATGATAATGAGTTTATTCTAGGCTAAAATGTATAAATGAAGTCAGATGGTTCTTGGAGATAAATTGGGGTTTTTTTTTTATTAAGCTCAACACTGGGAAAAAAAATGAGGAGAGAAGAGAGTTAATAAGCTTATTTGTTTTGATCATGCTCAAAATTGCACGAAATTCATCTAACTCCATTGATGCATGGGAGGAGTAATGGGGGAAAAATTTTAGGACCGGTTTCTCTTGAAGGATCGAGAGGAGGAGAAGATGAGGTCCTAAAATTGACTTCAAGGGTTATTTATACCATTTATAAGCTATGGGTAATATGGTCGCTTCAAAAAGAAATATAAAGACTTCATTTTTTTTTGTCTAATTCACGAAGTACACTGTTATGCGACGTAATTTATATTTTCGACTAAGTTCGGGCTCAAATTTGGGAAACGTTCAACACTAAAGTTGTTGCTAATTTTTTTGGTTTTCCGATGATATAAAAATTATAAAAAACAGACATTGAATGAAAGAGTTAAGATTGATTAGAGGCAATATATTATGAATAAAAAAAAAAAGATAAAGAGACGAAACAAGAAAATAACATCAAAACAACCAGTCTGTTTATTTCGACATAAAATAATTTTCTCAAAGTAAAACATTTTGAATGAAAAATTTTTTCAGAAAGGAAAATATTTTCTAATACTTAGCGATCTCCTAAAAACATTTTTTTAAAAAATGTTTTCATATATTTGGCGTAGACCCAAAAGATTCGGGTCGTTAAAAAAAATTTTAGACTCGCACAAAATTTTAATAATTTTATACCATATAACTTAAAAGGATTTATCTTCAAAAAAAAAAAAAAAACTTAAAAGGATTTTAAAAAATCAGAATTTCTAGATCCGGTCAATGTATACATAGATCCGGATCCTCCAAACCCGTGTTCATAATTTTTTATAAATATACTTCAAAAAATTAAAAAATTAAATTGCTTCTACTTTTTATTAGACCGATCTGCGTTTCCAGAGCCACGCTGTCCTGGCTCTGCAAGAGGCAGCTGAGGCTTACCTCGTCGGCCTCTTTGAGGACACTAATCTCTGCGCAATTCACGCCAAGCGTGTGACCATTATGCCTAAGGATATCCAGCTTGCCCGTAGGATCCGCGGCGAGCGTGCTTAAGCGGATTCCATTCAATTGGCTTCGAGGTGTATCAGATTAATTTGTTTGTGGCTTAGAAATGGTAGGTAGGATTCCAGTAGTTAATTAGAAAAATGTTCATGTGAATCTGTTGTGGTGATGATCTATAATATTTTGCATCTAAACCAAGTTCAGTTTGTTATAATTATTGAATAATAAAGCCTCATCTACCTTTCGGTGGATTAGCTTCATTCATGTCTTGCCATAAATTTTAAGATATAGGGGTATCCATCTGAAGTTGGATGATCCTTCATTATTATTTTTTATTTATTTATTCTTTTAATTGTGAGTGAAATTTTAATTCTATTAATTGTGAATTAATCATGAGCTGATATTTTAATAGATTGATCTTTATTGTGTTTAGTTTATGTCAGTTTTTACGGATTTCAATTTTGATTTCAGAAACTCGAGTTTTAATCCAAAGTAAAATGCTTCATAATAAATTCAAAACAGTCTTATATACCATGTGATATCCGATCAAAAGTAAAATTTTTACATTTTATTTTCTTAAACATCCATCGGTACAAACTCAAATCAAAACAACCTTCGAAGCATGAGTCATCATCGATTATCAGCAAGGAAATAAACACATCCCCTCATATATTCATCAAGATTCGTCCAGCTTTAATGTTTAGGGAAATTTTGGGCAAATGTGGTTATTCCATGTGTATACTATCTTAAGAAGCATTAATATGCATGATAATGAGTTTAATCTAGGCTAAAATGTATAAATAAAGTTTGATGGTTCTTGGAGATAAATTGGGTTTTTTTTTTTTTTTATTAAAAAAAATTCATGCTCAACACTGGGAAAAAAAAAAGAAGAGAGTTAAGAAGCTTATTTGTTTTGATCATGCTCAAAATTATAAGAAATTCATTTAACTCCATTGACCTCAAAACGGTTATTTATACTATTTATAAGTTATGGGCAATATGGTCACTTCAAAAGGCTTCATTTTCTTGTCTAATCCACGAAGTACACTGTTTATGCGACGTAATTTATATTTTCGACTAAGTTCGGGCTCAAATTTGGGAAACGTTCAACACTAAAGTTGTTGCTAATTTTTTTGGTTTTCCGATGATATAAAAATTATAAAAAACAGACATTGAATGAAAGAGTTAAGATTGATTAGAGGCAATATATTATGAATAAAAAAAAAAAGATAAAGAGACGAAACAAGAAAATAACATCAAAACAACCAGTCTGTTTATTTCGACATAAAATAATTTTCTCAAAGTAAAACATTTTGAATGAAAAATTTTTTCAGAAAGGAAAATATTTTCTAATACTTAGCGATCTCCTAAAAACATTTTTTTAAAAAATGTTTTCATATATTTGGCGTAGACCCAAAAGATTCGGGTCGTTAAAAAAATTTTAGACTCGCACCAAAATTTTAATAATTTTATACCATATAACTTAAAAGGATTTATCTTCAAAAAAAAAAAAAACTTAAAAGGATTTTAAAAAATCAGAATTTCTAGATCCGGTCAATGTATACATAGATCCGGATCCTCCAAACCCGTGTTCATAATTTTTTATAAATATACTTCAAAAAATTAAAAAATTAAATTGCTTCTACTTTTTATTAGACCGATCTGCGTTTCCAGAGCCACGCTGTCCTGGCTCTGCAAGAGGCAGCTGAGGCTTACCTCGTCGGCCTCTTTGAGGACACTAATCTCTGCGCAATTCACGCCAAGCGTGTGACCATTATGCCTAAGGATATCCAGCTTGCCCGTAGGATCCGCGGCGAGCGTGCTTAAGCGGATTCCATTCAATTGGCTTCGAGGTGTATCAGATTAATTTGTTTGTGGCTTAGAAATGGTAGGTAGGATTCCAGTAGTTAATTAGAAAAATGTTCATGTGAATCTGTTGTGGTGATGATCTATAATATTTTGCATCTAAACCAAGTTCAGTTTGTTATAAATTATTGAATAATAAAGCTCATCTACCTTTCGGTGGATTAGCTTCATTCATGTCTTGCCATAAATTTTAAGATATAGGGGTATCCATCTGAAGTTGGATGATCCTTCATTATTATTTTTTATTTATTTATTCTTTTAATTGTGAGTGAAATTTTAATTCTATTAATTGTGAATTAATCATGAGCTGATATTTTAATAGAATTGATCTTTATTGTGTTTAGTTTATGTCAGTTTTTACGGATTTCAATTTTGATTTCAGAAACTCGAGTTTTAATCCAAAGTAAAATGCTTCATAATAAATTCAAAACAGTCTTTATATACCATGTGATATCCGATCAAAAGTAAAATTTTTACATTTTATTTTCTTAAACATCCATCGGTACAAACTCAAATCAAAACAACCTTCGAAGCATGAGTCATCATCGATTATTAGCAAGGAAATAAACATATCCCCTCATATATTCATCAAGATTCGTCCAGCTTTAATGTTTAGGGAAATTTTGGGCAAATGTGGTTATTCCATGTGTAAACTATCTTAAGAAGCATTAATATGCATGATAATGAGTTTAATCTAGGCTAAAATGTATAAATGAAGTTTGATGGTTCTTGGAGATAAATTGGGTTTTTTTTTTTATAAAAAAAAATTCATGCTCGGGAAAAAAAGAAGAGAGTTAAGAAGCTTATTTGTTTTGATCATGCTCAAAATTACAAGAAATTCATTTAACTCCATTGACCTCAAAACGGTTATTTATACTATTTATAAGTTATGGGCAATATGGTCACTTCAAAAAGAAATATAAAGGCTTCATTTTCTTGTCTAATCCACGAAGTACACTGTTGATGCGACGTAAATTTGTATTTTCAACTAAGTTATAGGCTCAAATTTGGGAAACTTTACTAATTCTTTGTGGTTTTCGACGATATAAAAATTTTAAAAATCGGAGAATGAATGCAAGAGTTAAGGTTGACTAGGTACCTAGATATATTACCAGACAATGAATCATGACAGAGTAGTAGAAGAACCATTGGCGAACTTCAGAGCCCAAGTAATTTAGGTTGTAAGCTAGATTGGGTAACTGTAGACTTCACAATAATTTACCAATGACCAAAGCTTAGAAACATATGACAAATTTGCCCAAATAGAGTATTTCCCTCTTAGTCAAATTCATAATGATAAAATGTCAGAATCCTAGAATGAACATAGTATAGTACCCTCGAGTGCGCTTATTGCAGAATAAGTAATAAAGTGTATTATTCGATGAAAGGTAATAAAAGAATATTAAACTCCGATAGAGAGGCTTCAAAGGTAGATATTCTTGGATGGAAGAGGGATGAGACTGCAATAGATTTTAGGAGAGAGATCTCCGCGAACTAAGAAGGAAGATGTCCATAGTTTACGTGAATAAAAAATAACAACATAATCAAGCCTTTTTATTATTGTATATAAGGATAATCGTCATTAATATCCTACTAAGTTTCTGTAACAAACAAGTTTCAAGGGTAGGTTTTAAGTATCATCAAATTTAACGGTAGACACGTGATTCCAAGAGAAAGAATGAGTTAAATCTCTAAGGTAAGCAATGATTGAATATATTCGAATTAATTGATGACAATGTTGTAGGTGGAATATAAGATGGTAATAATGATAAAGAAAGAAACAAGCTAACTCATGCAAGTAGGAGTAACGTGATACCATAAACCAAGAACAAGCTAAGATAAGTTATGAATTATGTATAGTAGGACACGATTCAAGGATACTATTTTAAGTAATACAATCTTTTGAGTGAGTTAGTAATGTTGAAACACGTGGGTGTGTGTTTAATGTGTAACACGTGTATATAAGAAAAGTCTAGATATATTTATATATAAATACTAATTAATAAATTTCAATTTAACCTCTCGAATTAAATTAATGAAAGCTTAAAATTAATCTCATAAAAATATTCCCATTTTACTTAAAAAAATAAACTTCGCATTCGCATTCGCATGCGGCCTCTCAAGCGAAAATAAAATTTACGCAAAACTACTAAAATAACCTGGGTCGTTACATAATGTTATAACCTCATCTTATATGGTTTAACAACTATGATTGTTTTACTATGATTTGTAAGTGGACATGACTTCATGAATATATATATTATATGACAATAGGGCGTGAGCCTAGAGTCACGTCATATTAAGTGTATCCGTTGACTATTAGGGTAACACTTATCAATTGTTGACAATATATGGATCAATTGTAACTATTGTGTTTTAATTAGAATCATTGTGCCATTAATCTTATTAAAATATAATTCTCTCTTTGTGTTTTAGGTCAATGTCCATTTAGATTTTCTTTGATCTCGCTTGAGATATGACAATATAAATTACTCTCCATTTTTTTCAATGAGACATTTAAAGGTGTACATTGTGTTTTTCTCAGTATCTCTTCAATCCATATCATATTTCTGAATTTTTCAGTTCTAATTTTATTTTGTAGTAAAACCACTCATAAAAAAGAAATGGCAAATATTATAGATAATGTACCTTGATGTGATTTCTGAAAACGACTAATGCACATACATTACCGATGTGAAGGATCGGATCGATCGGTTGAACCGATCGAACTGAAAACTAATTATGAGTTCTGTTTGATCAAATATTAAAATTTAACATGTAAAAAAATAGTCAAAATCGATAAAAATCGGTGAAAAAGATGATCCGGCTTGACCGTTTAAAAAAAATAAATAAAAAAATAAAATAAATATTTTTTATAATATTTAATTAATTAAAAATTATTTATAACATCGATCAGGATAATTCACTTGATCTAATTAATCATCTATTGAAATGACAGTTTAGTTTTTAAAACATTGCTTAAATCTCCTGGTTTGGACTGTTTGCTGCGGTTAGCTGAAAACGGGACTGTTTTTATACGTAAAAGTTTATTTAGAGTGGATAGATAAAGGGTATTCACACATAATGATGGGTCAAATTTTAGGAACGTACTTAAAAATTAGCCGTATATGAAGGTGTGATATGGGTTACGATATTGATAAGACATGTGGAAATTCGCTATTATCTTAAGTTCTGACCCTATGTGGAAATACAAATAATAAATAGGATAAGTCCGGATTACTGTAACTATGAAATCTCAACAATCAATCACAATAACCAACAATTAAAATATGCGGCAAATATAAAAACAATAACAATAAATTAAAGCAACAAATATAAATCAAACACACAAAATCAACACAATAATTTTGGTGACAAAGTGAAAAACTCTTGCGAGTAAAAAACCACTCCGGGTATAGGCTACCACCCGAATCCACTATATAGAGAAAAACTTACAACGATGGTCAAGACTTATGGTGGCAACTCCACGGACTCAAGTACCTCAATACTGCAAGAACTCAAGGCAACTCCTCAAACCCGCGACCCACAGTTTTCTTCAGAACCTCTGAAGTCTCTGAGTAGATTGTATCACCCCTGACGCCGAAACTCCGACTACCAAACTTCCTTCTAAAGAACTCTGAAGGATTAAGAATTTTGGGTTAAGTTGTGTTGAAGGTTTATCAAAGAGAGATTCACACCTTTAACAAAAGAAGACAAGAAGATGAAAAAAATCTTCAAGGTGGAATAAAATAAGGTTGAAAGCTTTGAGAGATTTTTGTGGTTTATTCTAAGGTCACAAGATCAAACAAGACATGAAAACATGCGTGAATACATCAACGGAGGTAGCGGAATACTCACATTGATCGGTTGAGTCGATTTGGAGACGATTCGAAGCAACAAAACTCACTGCCATGGGCGCAAATCTGCAGCAGTCCACGCTCACTGTCTTGGCAGTTTCGGGTCTCAAAACGAAGCTCCAAACTCCGTCGGATGAGTCCCGCCTCATGGGTGAACCTCCCTACCACCTTCGCAAGACTCGTAGTGTGCTAGCACTTGCGGTTTTCACCATGAAAACCCAACCCTTGCTCCCCTAAAGTCACGCCCAAACCAGTCAAAAACAGTCCACACTTTGTGTGTTTGGCGTGAGGAGAAGAGAGAGTTTGAGAGAGATTTTCTTATAATTTTTGTTACCAAAAATCAATTTATATTTATGCCATAATATTTATTAAATTAATAATAAACTTATGACACAAATCATGCAATGGCTTAGAGTGTCAAACACTCAATTTCCATGCAAAACCATTGAGTGCATTGTACACTATCTCCATGCAATGCATTAGAATTAAATAATGCATAATATGACATGTGTCATGTGGGCCCCACACGTTTCCAAATGAAAGTGGGCCCACGTGCACTCACGCGTTCGGGTTTGATATTTCCGAAATACCGAACTTACGTCGCGACGTTAATTAAATCGAATTTAAATAAATAATTGCGCCTAGCGAAATTATTATTTACGTCGCTAACGAATTAATTCTAAATTAACTCGTTTGCCCGAATTAAAATCTAATTTTAATTTCGCGTATTTGAAGATTAATGGTATAGATTCATCATAGATGAACTATTTGTGTTCCATTAAGGACTTCGTGCCTTGAATAGTATTACTCCGATTTTCATCGAGTATCACTATCCTCCCACTGACCACTGCATATCGGTATTTCTCTCAGGAAAACCGCTTGGTGAGCAACAATTATATTGTTCTCATGTGGGATTTATAAGTATTATACTTAAGGTTTCCCTTAGGATAACCTATATTGGCACTTATCCAATTTGGGTCCTTAGTTTGGTATCATCCAAACGCTATGTCTGGCATACCCAAATTATCAGGAATGAGAAACCTCGTTTCTTCCCTGTTCATATCCTATATGATATCTGTCAAACAGATTTATATGGAACCTTATTCTAAATAAGTTTTGCACTGTTAATACATATCCTGTAGAAGGAAATAGTAGCTCAGAGCGACTCGTGATAAACCTTATCATGTCCAACAAAATTCGATTTTAGTTCAGACACACCGTCTAACTGACGTGTCTCGGGAGGAGTCCTCACATGAAAGAACACCGTACTCTTTCATTTATATATGAAACTTACTGCTTAAGTATTTTCCATTTCGGTCTTACCGTGGCGGAATAACACTATAGCCGATCTGTTTGTTTTCTTCGTGTCGAAACTTCAAAAGTTTTCGATCTGTGTTCTTCAAAAGAAACACATAACCACAACGTGATGCTGCATCCGTTAAGGTCACAAAATATTCATGTTCACATCTAGCCTAGCTAGATATGGGCCCACTTACTTCACCATGAATATGGCTAACAGATCGGTGGCACTTTTACTATTACCAAGTAAATAGTATTTTAGGTATTTAACCTAATAAACTAGATTCGTAGACCTTATTTGAATAGTCAAATCAGTCCTAGTATCCACTCTTCAAAAGTGTGGATATACGAGTCTTGTTTAATTGTGTCCTAGACAACAATGCCACAAATAAGTCTCCATTGATCAAATCAATTTGAGCTATTATTTGTCATTTTATATGTTTGAGATTTTATTATATTCAAAATATAAATTCTGTTATTTACATCCATGTATTTATCTCAGTATCATCTTTATATAATGAAACACTTTAGTGTTCTAGAATATAAAGGTTTTATCTGCATCGGATTAAACACTGATATAGAGATAATGTCTCTAGTTAAACTAGTTACATTATAACATTTCATAATTTAAGTACATACCCAAAGGGTAGTTCCTAAACTTAGGTATCTACGGTCGAAACAGCGACTTTCGTCCCGTTTCCAATTCGCAGAGAAATCTCGGCTTGAAGGCAGTATCCAGCTCACAGCGGATTCTGAACGTCAATACATATATGTATTATGTACCACACTAAGTATTTAAAATCCAATTTCAATACTAGTAGTAAACATAACTTTGACAAATATTTTTAAAGTTAGAGCCTCGCCCTTTCTTTAATTTCTTCGCGTCTTCTATATCCAAATGGTAGTCACTTTGGGATATGTCAATTATCTTTTCAATATTTCACAAACCTTTGGCCAAGCCTTGGGTTTTAGAATATCGAAATGATGTGCACCTTGTGCTACATGCCCAATTGCAAACTTTGACTTTTCTCCACTAGAATAGTCAATTAATTCTCCAAGAATTATTAATTGCAATTTTAATACTTTTAAATCTAAAGATAGATTTATTGTAAGTATATTAATTAAGCACTAAAGTCATCATCACATAAATCTTCCACAGACTTTATGCTCTACTATTTGCTTAATTATGGGCTTAGTAATAATAAGTTATTTTATCAAATAAATTAACCTATTATTAATTCCCAATTGAAAATTAAATCATTTAAAACATTTAATCCAAGGATTATATATTTTAAATATTCAACCTTTCAATTCTTTACTTGATTTTAATAGTCCAACTATTTAATCAAATTATTAAGGTACTATTTATTATAATGATTACAATAATCCAATTATTTAATCAACTATAATTTTAATATTGATTACTATAATCCAATTATAAAATCAACTATCATTTTAATTCAATTATATTGATTACTATAATCCAATTATAAAATCAACTATATATTGAATGAGTTTGTATATAGTCCAACTATATATATAATTTAAAACAACATAAAATATTAGTCCAACTAATACTTTTGATTAATATGACGAGTAAAATAAAATGAGCGTGTTTAGCGAGTATTCGAACGAATGTTGCAAATTCAATACTTGCCTCCCACTATTTTTCGTCGAGCCTCTAACCCTCTGTGGAGTACTCGGGAAACCGTGTTTCCTAGTGGGCTAGGATCCTATTAAATAACACACAACCTTGACTTTGGCCAATAAAAGCTGTATGCTATTTAACTAGGTAGATCTCACAGATCAATTGGATCCAATCCAATTCCTAGATCCGGTTAGGTGGACATCCAAGTCCGAAACATATGTATAATGTCAATGTATCCATTACATTTTCCTAACCCTATCCTCCGAATCATCTAGGCCTTGGCTTTGGCCAAAAACAAACCTAATGATTCCAGTTAAGCGGGACCCATTGACGAGGAAAGTTTCGTAATCAATGTCATTGGACAAAAAGTAATCTTGACTTTGGCCAATAAAAATCACGATTTGGACAAGACACCGATATGCAACAAAACTCTCATGATTCAAGTACATCCTTGATTGACAAAGGTCTTGACTTTGGCCAATAAAAACCAATGCCAACTTCGGATCTTGAACAAGAATCATTCAATGGAAGGATATTTGCTTAATATAAAACGAGGGTTTTTCGCGTGCAAATTGGCTACCAATTTAATTATCTTTGTTAAGGTCTCATCATCATACACCCTTAAACATGCATTCTAAATACATAATAAAGCGAGTATGAAAATAAATAATAATGATATGCGGATGGATACTTAACACATTGATCCTAGATCAAATCTCTCCATTTCTCACTCAAGCTAGCACTTGTACTACTTCTACCCGTTACACTACACTTCTAAAGAAACCTCATATATATAGAGGGGAATAGGTGAGAAGAGAATACAAAGAGAAAGAAGGTGATAAGGCTGGACACGCAGGTCCAATTTAATAAATCGAATTTATTACAACAATTTCTAAAATTGCCCACCCATCTAATATCCATCCGATATGCATTATTCATTCAACACAACCACGTATTCACACACATAAGCATGCTATCAATCAATCTAATCAAATTAATTAATCTGATAATTAAGTGATCATCCAATGTTCAAACAACGATTTGATTTTGTTCGAGTCAAACTCGTTTTTGCGAATAAGTACTTAAAGTACAAATTCATGAATTAAATTAAACTACATCATTAAATCTAATTTAACATGTATTTAATACTAATTCACTATTCAATTCCAAATTAAATATTACACTTTTATTTAATAAACCTTTTACGATTTAAATTCCAAATCTAATCGTAACGCGTCTCAAAGACCGATTAACGTCCAACGTCAATTCAATTAAAGTCTAATGGGCTTCAATTAATTTCTTTAGGCATGGGCTTCGGCAACCAAAGCCCAATAGTGGAATCACCCAAAATGCCTTAGAAATCAATTTCGGCCCATTAGGCCCAATTAAACATTAAAGGTTCATTAGTCGCATTTGGGCTTTATGGTTAAGGTTTTGGGCCCAATTGGATCCAATCCATTTGGCCTAAACCAAACTTGATAAATCAAGCCCAATAGGCCCAATTACAACTTTAAATTCTAATTTCCAAAATTAGGCCCAATTAATTAAATCCAAAAATCCAATTTTCACAATTTAATTACCAAAAGTGCATTATATGATTAATCAACTAAATCAACATTTCCAAAACACTAAATTAGTCCAATTAATCATACTTAATTCATTATTACATGTCAAACACACATAATGAAAAATCAAACCCATTTACATGCTTAAAGGTCTAGGCCAAAGGAGTGATTTCATGTCCAATTCGGTTTCAATCCAATTAATCAGCAATCGACATTAAATACATATCCCGAATGATTTCCAATACATCCAATTATCAAAATCAAAAAATTCCAAGACAACATTAGGGCATATCCAATTCGGCCAACATAGAATTTTTGGGGTTTTTGTCCAATTCGAAATCCAATCCAATTCGATTCAAATTAACATCAACCTAAATGATTCTAACTCATCAAACGAATCAAAATCACAAAATTCCAAGAATCCAAAATTCATCAAACCATTCGGCCAAGGACAAATATTTGGGGAAAATAATTCCAAATCATTTTTCAACAAATTGGTCCAACCAAAATGCAATTTAACATGTTATAAGCATACTTAAACAATCAATTTATTCAAATCATGCTCAACAAACATTTACCCAAATTTTAAACCCTACAAATTTCATGCTTGCAACATTAGCTCTTGATGCCATTGTTGGTTTATTCTAAGGTCCCAAGATCAAACAAGACATGAAAACATGCGTGAATACATCAACGGAGGTAGCGAAATACTCACATTGATCGGTTGAGTCGATTTGGAGACGATTCGAAGCAACAAAACTCACTGCCATGGGCGCAAATCTGCAGCAGTCCACGCTCACTGTCTTGGCAGTTTCGGGTCTCAAAACGAAGCTCCAAACTTCGTCGGATGAGTCCCGCCTCATGGGTGAACCTCCCTACCACCTTCGCAAGACTCGTAGTGTGCTAGCACTTGCGGTTTTCACCATGAAAACCCAACCCTTGCTCCCCTAAAGTCACGCCCAAACCAGTCAAAAACAGTCCACACTTTGTGTGTTTGGCGTGAGGAGAAGAGAGAGTTTGAGAGAGATTTTCTTATAATTTTTGTTACCAAAAATCAATTTATATTTATGCCATAATATTTATTAAATTAATAATAAACTTATGACACAAATCATGCAATGGCTTAGAGTGTCAAACACTCAATTTCCATGCAAACCATTGAGTGCATTGTACACTATCTCCATGCAATGCATTAGAATTAAATAATGCATAATATGACATGTGTCATGTGGGCCCCACACGTTTCCAAATGAAAGTGGGCCCACGTGCACTCACGCGTTCGGGTTTGATATTTCCGAAATACCGAACTTACGTCGCGACGTTAATTAAATCGAATTTAAATAAATAATTGCGCCTAGCGAAATTATTATTTACGTCGCTAACGAATTAATTCTAAATTAACTCGTTTGCCCGAATTAAAATCTAATTTTAATTTCGCGTCGAAATCGAATTTCGATTATTATATCGAATATAATAATTTTACGATTAATTCCAAATTAATCGTTCTCTCTCTATACGATATTTTATCCTAAATAAAATATCTCCGTAATTAATCCTAGATTAATTTTCTCTCTCTTCTGTATAATCCCAGATTATTCAAGAGTGCGAGTTGTGCGTCATCGGTGGATTATCGGGAAGCGACCCATGAGATCCCCGGATAAGTTGGCAGTAAATACGGTCGTCGGAGTATCCGAATCACGTACGTACCAAGTACTACGTTCTACCGATTTACGAGACAAGGTCGACTCCTAGCAAAACACCAAGTCTACCCAATTCTCCGGACATATCCATTTAAGAATATTAAGATCTGTATCAAGCGTAGTATACTAATGTATTGTGCATATCGGTCCAGTATCGGATAATCACGTGCTAGGGCTGGGGCTGGATAAGTGTCTGCCCGGTCCGAAGCACATATCGGATGTCTGGTAACTAGTCTCTATAATCGGATATTCATGACCTGGTCATAATATCACGATTGGATGCGCATCACTTAAGAGCACTAATACCGTATCCTGTGTGACATCATCTCCACTATGACTGGAGTGATATTTCCGTCTCGACATCACATCCAATACACTACGATTCCTGATAAACCCAGAAGAGGTGAACACAGAACCAGTTAAGATCCCCCAACCACCAAAACCAAAGTTTACCGATTGTCGTAAGTATTAGCGATGTAAGTCTCAGGTTAAGACTATACACACCTACCTTGATTTCGGCCTCCCATAGACACCTAGTCATAATACCAATGGGATTCCGAAGGGTCTATCCAGAGCGAAGCTGTTTCCCGTACCATCGGTGAAACACGACCTCCTATCGCACTTGCACAAGTATCAATACTTATATATATGAGAACTATGCCGTTGTGCCCTCACAACGCGCACAAGTGCAATACTAGCCTATTCCGCATTATCGATGTCCAGTCTCGATAATACTACGGCTATGGATATTTAATGATTAATCCTTCGTGGACTGATACTGTCTCATATCATCTCAATCCAGGAACTAATCATATGGACCTCTCTTCATTTATATATTATCTATGGTGATCTAATCACAAATGACGAGAGTGCAATTTCCTTGTTACATAGTTAATTTGCTACAGCAACACAATGATCTGTGCAAATAGTGACGCTATGGGTCATATTATCCAACAATTTTGGCTCAAGGAAAAGTGTTTCAACCAACTGGGGAATGGCGGCTACATGTTATATTTATAGGTAGGGTGAAAAAGCTAGGGTTTTCAAAGTGAAAAGGGCAAAAAACTCGTTCAGCTCGCAGTCGCGTTCGAACGCACACTAGAACGCTCCATGAACGCGCCCTTTTTGTGAAGACTCGTTCGAACGCCACTCGAACGCACAACGAACGTGAGCTCTCTGGAATGATCTCGTTCGAGCCCATCAAGAACCTGACTCAACCGTTTGCTCTCTGGAATGCTCCTGTTCGAACCCAATAGAGAACGTGCCACTAACGCCACACGTTCGAACCCAATAAAGAACGCAGCACTAAAGCCAATTGTTCGAACACTGCAACGAACGCACCACGAACGCACAACAGCCAAAAACCAGTCCAATTTCACAAAGATCTTCATGACTAATTATAACTCAATTGAACTTGCTTTGTCACGGACACATGCCAATAAAAATGGAACTAACAATCTCCCCATTTGGCATTCCGTGACAAAACACTACCTAATACAAAGACTAAGGTAATAGACCCAAAAAGAACATAGTCAACTGTCAACCATCAAAACAGTGACTTATTACAATAGGACTCGATCTAAAACCTAACCAAGTAGTCTTCAAAATAAAGCCACCACAGCAAATAACATGTTTACCTGAAACATCCACAAACAACAATATACCGTGAAAAGCATTGGGATTATCAAGTATAAAATAAAACAGATTTAAAACTCATGCATGTATAGGTAGATATCATTATCCCCTAAATCATAACTCTCCTTAAAACGGAGATATCTAAAGGGTAATCTATGACTCCCTCCCATATAGTAAGGCTCTCCCCCTTAATATATTACTCTCCCCATTTTTGTCACGAAATGACAAAGGGCGAAGGAAACAGGAAAAAATAACATGAGACAATCACACGCAAGAGCATAAACAAACGTGACTTACTCCACATCACTAACATGCTAACTCAGTTAGTAAATTAATAATCAAATGGGAAGTAAACACGCAATGATATGCAAAATAAATGATATGCAGTGATATGAAGCATATACAAGCACACAATGAGATAAACAAAAAATCCTGTCAAAAATGACTGAAACATCATTTCAAGCAATACAATGATACCCAGTCAGTATTTAGTTGTTTATGACATGAAACAACATGCATCATTTTAAAAGTGACTAAATACAACACTTATGCATATGACATAAACACCAAAGTATATCAAGCACTTGCGTGAAAAATAAAGTGCACAACGAATCAAGGCTTAAGACCTTATTTTATGAGCTGGACACAGCCAAAGAAATCAATCTCTAAACAAACCAAGTCAACAAAATAGGTGTTCAAACCCAGCACCACTAGGACCTGAAAATAAGCAACATTGCTTGCATGTTATATTGTTTACCCCATAAATATCATGAGCTCATATTTAACAACTCTTTCGAGTGAAGGGATTTAGCCTTTATCTTTTGAATTTGGCCACATTGGCTCTTTTGCACTTGAGTCTCATTTTTTTTTTAAATATTTTTTTTTTACTTTTGTAAAAGGAGATAACACAAGGTCAACTAGTTAAAAGTCACACTATTGAGCAAATAAAACATGTAAGATATTAGATTTCCATTCCAAAAACTCATACATGCGATCAAGCCTTGATAAAATAAAATCGTGTATGTGAATTGCAAGCACAAGATATACCAAGAGTTTTTATCACACACATATGCATATAGAGCATCAACAAAAATAACAGCATATCATACATGTATAATCATATATCCTACATACCAGGATCACATGCACATGCTATTTATGCTCTTACAAGCCATAAAAAAAATATTTTTGGTTTTTTTTCAAATATATATATATATATATTGATTTTTCAGTTTTAACACACAAAAAATAAAGACACAAAACGGTTTGTCAATATCCAATGGTACGTGGAGTTGTATCCCGAGTGCAGATCATACTACCGTCCATTCGGAATCGGCTATGAAATTTATGTCCGGGTTTACATCCTATATACCAATGGACATTTAACAAAAATAAAACACACACACCCATATTGCAGTGAAAATAAAGAAAACGTGCAAAAATATAAAACACACGCACATACACATGCAATAGGAAAACAAATGCAACTTCTAAGAAGAGTTACACCGAAGTGCACTCTCATCATGCCTGTCAGGATCAAGCATTCAGAAGTATATGGGAATACATTTTGCTTCCTCACCCAAATTTTCTTAGGAATCTCTTCCACTTGAGAATTTCTAGTCAACACATCAAGTTTCTCACTAAGGGATTGAGCTTGTTTGGTTAGTGCAGAAACTTGAGACACTAGATTTGAGGAATCAAATCTAGGTGACACACTTTTAGGCATTTTCTTATGTTTGTGCAGCATAAAATATTTAGGCCTAATATGTCATGCCTTGCCACAATGATGGAAAACATGCACAAACCTCGGATGAGTGCGATGTTTACCCAAAACACCTCTAGATCGAGGTTGGGTCACAAGACGAGGAACAAAAAGAGGAATAACATGACTGCACTCAACATGTTTCTTGCCTAAGTCATGTTTAGGATGGTTAGGCACTGCTCTAGACGATGACGCCTTATTGTAATTAGGTTCAACACTAATACCTAGCATTTGGTCTAGTTTTCTATTCCCACTAGAAAATACAGACAACTGGGTTCTAGCATCTTCAAGTTCAGTCTATAAGATTTGAACCCTATCAACTAGGCCTCTATTCATCTCCTCTAGGTCATCAACCATCAAAAGGCTTTGCTCAAATTTAGCTCGAGTTTCATTCTTTTCTAGCTCCACAACTTTCAGCCTTTTACTGACCTCTATATTAGTCTTCTTAATAGCTAAACTCTCATTAAACAGTTCAATATAAGTTACCTGAAGACTTTCCTCATCAACAGACTCATCGAGAGAGACTTCTGAATCAACATCATTAACTTCATTCTCTCTCTCATTAGGCACACTAGCAGTAAAGACTATATAATTTCCTTTAGGAGAATCATCACCTTCAGAATCACTAAGGGATGCTGCCATGGCTTTCTTGCCTTTAGCCCTAAGGTATGTGGGACACTCAAATCTAACGTGCCCATATCATTCACATTCATAGCACTGGACACCACGGGATCTACTATCCATATCCTCTCTAGACTCTCTCCTGCTATGCCTACTCTCTCTAGGCTCATTCTCCCTATCCCTGTCACTACTATGGCCACTCTTCTTCAGCTTAAGAAATTTCCTAAACTTCTTTGCAAACAAGGCCAAATCATGATCCGTGAGGGTATCCTCATCACTAGACGAACCATGAACAACTTCCTTCGCGATCTTCATCGCTATAGTTTTGGGCTTTTGATACATAGGAAGTTTCTGATCATACACCTGCAGTTTTCCTACGAGGTCTTCTAAATTAAGCTGATCGAGGTCATTGCTTTCCTCGATGGCGGTGATTTTGGGTAGGAACTTATCAGGCAGAGATCTAAGGATTTTTATAACAATCATGTTGGTAGGGATAATCTCACCTAGGTTAAAATTAGAGTTAACGATATCGTTAATCTCAGCATAAAATTCATCAAAGATATCATCATCTTTCATTTTAGCGACCTTAAACCTAGTAGCAAGATCCTGGAGTCTATTATTTTTAACAGATAATGTGCCCTTAGGCACAGTCTGCAGGATGTCCCAATCATCATTGGATATCTCACACATAGAGATTCTCTTAAATTCAGCTAAGCACACAACACCATGTATGTCATTAACAGCCTTGTTGTTCTTATTGCTAGCATCAAATTCGTCCCTGGTCCAGGCCAGTTTATCTTTAGGGGAAGATACCCCATCAACAATAACAACGGGAGGTTTCCACCCGTATTCAACAGTCATCCAGACCCTCTCATCTAAGGACTTAAGGAACGCTTTCATGCGAACCTTCCAATGTAAATATTCAGTGCCATTAAAAATGGCGGACAATTCAAGGGTTGACTACGCTCCATAGCTAATGGGTCAATGATCGAGTTCAGTCTCTGATACCAATTGAAAATTCACTATTATCCTAAATTCTGACCCTATGCGAAAATACAAACAATAAACAGGACAAATCATGATTACTGTAACTATGGAATCTCAACAAGCAACCACAATAACCAATAATTAAAATATGCTGCAAATATAAAAACAATAACAATAAATTAAAGCAGCAAATATAAATCAAACATACAAAATCAACACAATAATTTTGGTGACGAAATGGAAAACTCTTACGAGTAAAAAACCACTTCAGGTATAGGCTACCACCCGAATCCACTATATAGAGAAAAAATTACGGCGATGGTCAAGACCTATGGTGGCAACTCCACCGACTCAAGTACCTCAATACTGCAAGAACTCAAGGCAACTCCTCAAGCCCGCGACCCATGGTTTTCTTCAGAACCTCTGAAGTCTCTGAGTAGATTGTATCACCTCCGACGCCGGAACTCCGACTACCAAACTTCCTCCTAAAGAACTCTGAAGGATTAGAAACTTTGGGTTAAGTTGTGTTAAAGGTTTATTAAAGAGAGATTCACACCTTTAAAAAGAAGACAAGAAGATGAAAAAAGTCTTCAATGTGGAATCAAATAAGGTTGAAAGCTTTGAGAGATTTTGGCTCAAGGAAAAGTGTTTCAACCAACTGGGGAATGACGGCTACATGTTATATTTATAGGTATGGTGAAAAAGCTAGGGTTTTCAAAGTGAAAAGGGCCAAAAACGCGTTCAGCTCGCAGTCGCGTTCGAACGCATACTAGAACGCTCCACGAACGCGCCCTTTCTGTGAAGACTCGTTCGAACGTCACTCGAACGCACAACGAACGTGAGCTCTCTGGAATGATCCCGTTCGAACCCATCAAGAACGTGACTCAAACGTTTGTTCTCTGGAATGCTCCCGTTCGAACCCAATAGAGAACGTGCCACTAACGCCACACGTTCGAACCCAATAAACAACGCAGCACTAACGCCAATCGTTCGAACACTGCAACGAACGCACCACGAACACATGTCTGATGCACAACAGCCAAAAAACCAGTCCAATTTCACAATGATCTTCACGACTAATTACAACTCAATTGAACTTGCTTTGTCACAGACACATGCCAATAAAAATGGAACTAACAACATGAATCTTTTTTATATTTAAATTAATATAAATTGACACGATTAATAATTATGGGATGTAAATTGATTCACTAATCCTGTCATATTCGTATTATATAACCTCAACATATTTACCTATTTCTAACACGAATAATATTTATGTAATTATATTAATACCAACATGAGAGCTTTTTTATGGCCTGCGTATGAACTAATACCCATTTACAATAGTGTTCGTATATACTTTAAATTTAACATAATACAAACATGACACGATAACACAAGTTGCAACCTTTAGCTATATAACACCAAAATGACATTCATTGGGAATAAAAAAGAATTTTAAAAAAATTAGAAAAATTAAATTTTTATGCTTAAAATGTATTTGGGGGTATGTCATTTTGATGTGCATTCATAATAAATTAAGACTAGTAGCCAAACGTGTGTAGTACACATGCCACGTCATCCGGCTGAAAGCAGCCAATATTTGGGTCAAAATGCACAAACTAAGAAAGTTTAAATATTGTCCATTCATTCAAACTATAAAGTATGGGCGGGTCATCAAGACTAGACCCGAACAACGATTTAGTTCGGTGAATGTAGAATCGGGAATCGGAACCGAACCTGACGGTTTCGGTTCAAATTTTTTAAAATAATTTTAAAAAATGGAAAATAATTTTTAAAATAATTTATAATTGGATATTATTACCAAATAGATATAATAATTTTTTTTATTTATTTGAATTTTATTATATTAAATTAAAAACTTAAATTTAAATTAAAATAAATAGTTTGAATTTTAAAAAAAAATTATTATTAAAACTTAAATTTTATTATATTAATATTGGAACCGAACGGTTTCAACGGTTAGACTAGAATGAGAATCCTAATCGAACCGTTTAAAACCGGAATAAAATAATTTCTCCGATTCGATTCTGATTCCGAACCGGAATCGTGGGGTCTACTTAAGACCACCTTTGCCCCTGGGTGCTGTTTGCTAAAACCTATTGCAGGCAGTTTCAAGTTCCAAGCTGCTGTTCATTCTTCTGTCGTTTTTAGACTTTGGAGCCTTGATGGCTATCTTTGTAATAATATCAGCTGTTGAAATTGTCCAAATCTTATTATTATTATTATTATTATTATTATTATTATTATCATCATCATCTAATAAATTTCCCCGAAGGAACTCTTCATTGGTTTTGTCTAATATATAAACACAGCTCTTTCAACGCAGATTACTTGTACCAATTCCAAAAGCAAAAGTCCTTCAAGATCAAAGATCAAGAATTAGTCTGAGGTAAGGCCTTTTCTTTCGCTTTTATTTATGTTTACTGCTTGTTCTATATGAGCAATAGATTTATTGATTCTTGAATTTTGTTTTTGCGTTGATCAATTTAATGCATCTTTGGGAGAAGTACTTAAAATAATTTCAAAATTTCTTGATGGGAAAGAGAAATGCTTTGTTTTTTTTCATTAAGTGTGAATTTCATGGAATTTTTATTTGTTAGAATTTAGAAACCGATTGTTCTGAGTTTCATAGATGCAGCAGTACTTGAGACCTGTTGAGGATTCGGTGAAGATGACAAAGGAGAGATTGGATGCTGCAGAAAAAGAAAGAGATCGAGCCCTCGATGAGCTTCACGAGATGAAGAAACTGGCTCAAGAGGCTAACATGAGGCTTAGTGAAACTATGTCTACCAGGAAGGTTGCTGAAATTTACTCAACAAATGAAAAATTAAGTAAAGAATTGAAGGTAAAAGAGAAGAATATTGAATCATTGAAAGTTGAGTTTGCCAAGGCGAAGAAAGAGTTGGAGATTAATTTGGTTGAGAAAGATGCCTCTTTGGATGAGTTAAAAGGGACCTTGAGTAATGCAAAATCATCCGAGGCTCGCGCCATGAGTTTGTATTCTGAGTGTAAGAAGAAGCTTGAGGAACTCGAGGCGGAGATTGAGAGAAGGAAGGAATCGGAGAAAAAGATGTTTGATTCGGTTGCTTCACAAACCAAACAGCTTGAGCAAACAATGATTTTGTTTGAAGAGTCTAAGCTTGAAGTCCACTCTCTTCGCGAAAAGGTAAAGAAAATGGAGTCTAGAGATCTTAATGCATCTCAAAATGGCCTTGAGGGTATAAATGAAAATGGTTCTGTGTTGAAAGTCAGGAGCCTACTTGAGGAGGTCAGTTTTTTAAAGAATGAACTGAAGATGGTTAAGAGGGCAGAAGAGAATACCCAGAAGGATATGGATGATTTAGCATTAGTGCTGAAAGAAGTTGCTTTACAAGCAAGCCAAGCCAATGAAAAACTTGCCGCAACCGAAGCAGAACTTGAGGAAACAAAATCTGAGTCTGAAGAATTGAAGTTGAAACTCAAGAAGATTGAGGACAGCTACAAGGTGCAGTTGGATGAGCTGAAGAAAGAAGCTGAACTTTACAAAAACACTGCTGAGAGGTTGAGATTGGAAGCTGAAGAATCTCTTGTCGCTTGGAGTGAGAAAGAGACTCGCTTTGTTGATTGTATCAAGAGAGCAGAGGAGGAAAGAGATACTGCACAACAAGAACATAGTGCCATGCTTGAGTCGCTTGAAGAAGCTGAGAACTCGACGAAGGCTGCAAAGGAAGAGACTCTCAAGCTGCGTGATATACTTAAGCAAGCCATAAATGAGGCTAATGTTGCAAAAGAAGCTTCTGGGATTGCTAGGGAGGAAAATGCTCGGCTTCAGGATGCCTTGCATGCCAAGGAAGAGGCTTTGAATTTTATTTGCCGAGAAAATGAAGACCTTAAAATGAATGAAGCTGCAAATAATGAAACTATCAAGGAGTTGAAGATGTTGCTCTCGGAATCATCTTCAAAAGAATCAAAATCGGAGGATACACAACAAGGCAAGAAATTAAAGGCAGAGGATTCATTGGACAAGGAGAATAAAGATGACAATGGCAAGAAACTGTTTGAAAGTTCTAGTATCAATGTCAAGGATGTGAAAATCCCAAACAAACACAAGGGTAAAGATGAGGATTCTGTCAAGGGTGACTCGCTTAGAGGCTCGATATCTGAGGTAAATTCACCAGGCTTCGCAAGCCGCCATCGAGAGAGTTCTTCGAAATCTTTCTCGATTAACGGGAAACAGATAATCGCAGATGATTTAGATAATCTAGAGAGGACACATATTGACGATCCGGATGGTAATAGGAACACTAGAAAAAAGAAAGCATTGATAAGGAGATTTGGAGATATACTAATGATGAGAAGAACTCCTCACAAAAAGGAACCATCAATGGAATAAATATTTGTGAACGTACAAATTTACATATACTGTAGATTTGATTTTTGTTTTTTTAGGTGATTGTTGCTTTAGCTTTTTCATACAAATGAAACTTGGAGCTGTAATTACAGTGTACATTCTCCCTTGCAGGAAATATATGAAATTAGTATTGGATTTTTTTCTGTAAATTGTTTCCATTATACAGAGGAATATTATATTCATTTACCCACTAAAGCCATCATTTTTTATCTATAAAATTAACCATATCCTTTCGTCCTTGCAAATATCATTACCCGAATAATAATCAATAAATGGTCAATTATCATAAATCAGGATAAGTGGGATGACACTTCTCAGTTATTAGACTGAAAATCAAACAAAATGGTACACCTGGTATCTAGGAGATCAACAGATGCTCTGATAACTTCTAAGCGAATTCCTTAATTAATAAGAGATCTTTTGGATGAGTTTAGGTCCATATCAAGAATAAAATTTTGAGAAATCATGGTTTTGAATTTGGGTCATCCTAAGCCGCCCAAGAGCACAATATTTTACTAATGGGACAAGTCATCATATAGGTATCTGGGCCACTACCTTGAGGGGCGGGGGCTTCATAATTGGACTGTCAAAATGGACAATATCTTGCTAGTAGGATGGGATATATCAGAACCCCAAAGAGGATAATATTTTTACTAGTGAAGCAGGTCAATATCAGAGCTGCTATCTTGAGGGACCGGGATTTTGGAGTTTGGTCACCCTGGACCGATAAAGAGGACAATATCTTGTTAGTGGGGCAAATCATCACATATGTATTAGATTCCCTCCCAATAATAAGTGTACGATTATTCATTACCAATGAGGACTTCAAAGCCCAAGGGTAGATTGTGATATTTCACATCGTTTGGGAAGGATGTTGGGAAATAACTTATAAATTTCCTATTGTTCACGAACAACGAGAACATAGGGCCCAAATGATAGATTACGACAATCCACATCATTTATGAATGATATTGGAACGAAATTATAAGTGATTATTTTTCTCAACTAGTTAGAGATATTTTGGGTAAGTTTATGACGATACCAAAAATAAAATATTGAAGGGTTAGGGTTATGTAATTGAGCCACCGAAAAAGACAATATCTTATAAGTTTGGCGAGTCGTCACAATGGGTTTAATTCCTAGAATTAACATCTAGAGTTTATCATAATTATTATTGAAGAAGATTCTATCTTACTATTCTTATTTTCAAGATGTATTCTTTGAACACGTTATGATAAGATTTTGGGTTTGGGAAAGAGTACGGAGTTGAACAAGTTCGGTGGTGGGCTTCTAGAAAAATATAAGATGCAAAATAATCTTGAATTGATAATTGGAATGTTGAAACTTTATATATAGAATCGAAAGACTGAAGATGCGTTCTGACTTGTAACAGTCGTTCACCGTTGTCAAATCTTCTTCAAATGCTTCCATTTTTCCCCCTTCAACTTCAATATATGAATATTCTTAATAATATTCGGGATGATAATGGGGTGGGTTTGAGACTGGAATCATAATGCAGAAGAAATATGTTTGATAAAAAAAAATTTCTTTACAGTAACATAAAAAATTGGATCCGTATTTTCAAGTACATTAATAATATAAAAATTAGATATTAAGAAGAAATTATACTATAATGAAGGAAAAAGTGTCGTAGGAATTAGATATTTGCTTAGGCTACGGAGTATCATACAGCATCCATGGTGTACATCTAACCAATTTGCTGAGTTCGTGCCTACTATTAATAGTTTGAGTTGCCTTAGCCTGTTTTTCCTTTATTTGATGGCTATTGTCAAGCTACAAGTTGCTGATAGCCTTAGGGCAGCATTGAGTTTTGGGAGAGTTTAGGCAAGTTTATAAAATATGTGGCCTCTTATTGATAAAATATTGATTTTTTTTTTGGATTCGGGTATTAATTTTTCTTATTTTGAGGCCCTAATTTTGCTCGAACTTGGAGCCCAACCGACTGCCTGCCTAAGCGGTCCTAAGGCCACCCTTGTAATAGCCTAATAACATCTATAAGTTTTGTACATGACATGCAAATCTTAAAATTTAATTATTTATGAATGTGGTGACAGGTTTTAGGAAGAGGAGTGTGATAGAACCCCAAATTTACAAAGCAATCACACAATAAATTACACCAATAACAGAAGAGAAATCGTACTTTAATTCATAAAATGAACAACTGAAATAACAAAGATAGTTGAAGGTGAAGGTGAATAGATTCACCAGCCCTTACTCAACTTGAGATGTTGACAACCTCCATTTCCAATCCCCAATTCCCAATTTTGACAAAATGATGGCATATCCCAAAAACCAACAATCCATTCTTATTTATACCTAAACACTAATGACTAAAATGACTCATTTACCCCTCTATCTTAGCAGTTTTACCCATTGGGTCCTAACAGATTGTTTCTTGTATTCTTTAAGAAAAAATAGTGAGGCAGGTATATTAAGCAAGTCAAAAAAAGGGTTTAACTACATGGGATGGTCTTATGCATCTCGGCAATGCAAGTGCAGATATGAAATAAATGTTAGGGTTGGTGCTCAGAGTGCCAATCCGGATCGTATTTATGTCCGATTCATAAATACGAGCTGTTCAATTTTCCATAATATTACTTAATTTAATGGAAGCACCCTTGTCTTTTATACACTTATTCGATCTAATCACGATTAGATATCTTATTACGATTAGATCGAAACTGAATCTGGTTTAGTGATACGTGTATATTTGACAAAGACCTTAGGATTTACGATATAGTGCGCAGTTACAACGTAGTATGTAATTGACATTGGGAAATGCACTATAAGATGTATATCATTAAATAAAGTTCCTGGTCAAGATTTGCTAACACGGGTCGGTTAGTAAAATCTGCTGAGACCAGTACATGTCGTATATCGTGACTTGGTCCGATGGTTTATCCCAATGAACCATTAGTCTCGGGAGACTCGTATAGACATGTAGGTGTTTATTTGATAAGACACTGAACGACTCACTGAAGGTTTCCTAATAGATGGTACACCAACGTCAATAGGAACCATCTCGAGTTGAGCGAGCATAGTGGTCCTCTGACTTGAGATACCACAGTGAGATATATGAGTTATCCTCCACACTTTGATGGCAGTCACGTCAATGATCTATCCATGATCAGACCTCCGCCTGTTCGTTGGGTGTGGACTGATGCTCATGATATCCAGTGCGTATCAAGATAGAATCTGTCAGTCCTGTGTACAGGGCATATGCATCCTCACGTGTTTATGATCTAGTAAATCCATGGCCGTGGTATAACGTCGGAAATCAGTTCCGAGTGTTATTAAGAGATCATAAATGAAATGTCGACTATATTATACCGAACGGGTTTGACGTTTTCATCTTGATAAGTGTGGAATTTACACACCAATTCGGTACCTTCAGCTTATCATTTTGTTAGATTCCGTATTATTTAATGTTGCTTTTGGAGTTGTTTAGTGTTGTGATGACAGGAAACAGGAACAGGAAAATTCAGGTTCTTTTCGGGAATAATTGGATGCAAGCACAAAATGGTCAGAACTGAGATTCGGCATACAAGAAGACCTGGCGCCATGGCGCCAGAAAGCCATACAATTTCCAGTGAGTTAGGCGCCGCGGCGCCGAGAGAAGTAACCGTAGCAAAAGCGCCGCGGCGCCTAACCTGTGTCTCAATAAGGCGCCACGGCGCCTTCAAGGATCTGAAAAGAAGACTTGCGCCGCGGCGCCAAGTTTCCATACTAAATCCAGAGCATATGGCGCCGCGGCGCTGCGCAGGGAAGTTTCACGCGTATCAGGAAATTAATTTTAGGGTTTTTAATAATCCTAATGACACCCAAAGACTCCCAGCCTCAACTATAAATATAACATTGCATCCAATACTCAAGTGGAGGCTAATACAGAGCACAAAACACAGAAACACATATTTTTAGAGATCCAAGGAGAGGATTGAAGAGCGACAAGAGGAGATTAAGGCTGTAATATCCGGAGAGGAAGAGATTCAATTCGAGTTTTATCTTCTTATTTCTTTCTTAAAACTCTAATGATTTCCATTAGATTTGTGGCTTGATTATTTATTGTTGTATCTTTTGTCATGAATTTACTCCTTAATTTTGGAGAACGATTGTAATCTATGCTCAAACCTTGTATTTTATTTATCAATTTTGTTATGAAGTTTTATTGATTTATTTATATTCTTTTGAGTTTAATGCTTCTTGATTGTTGGCCACAATTTGAGATGATGAATGTTTAGAATCTATCACTCGAGAGAGGGGATTTTGAATAGATCTAGAGAATATAGCCTAGGATTTTATAGAGTTCGAGAGAATCTGTAGTCCTTTGAAGTCGTTAACATAGAATCACAAATCGTAATGAGTTGTTAACTATTGGATTTTTATAGAGATATCGAAGTCTATAATTGATAATATTTTCACTCGGCACTCGAGAGAGGGAGTGAATATTTTAGGATCTTGACTTATAAATAATATAACTGAACAAAGATTAATTGGCATGAAAAATACATAGGAGACAGCTAGGTGAAATCAGGATCCAGTATCTCTATCGTATTAGTTCCTCCTATCAAATATTTTTATATTTTATTTATTTATTAAAAATCTTTATTAATTGTCGTCTAAATAAATTTAGGATTATCAATTGTAGTACTTAGTGCGAGTTAACGCAATCCCTGTGGGTTCGACACTCTAAACTCATTTATACTAAAACTTGACACCGTACACTTGCGGTACGATATAAAAATATCTGTGGACAACAGAACCTGGGCGACGCTTTTCTGTCCTAGGCTCGCGGCCTAGTTGGGAGTACGGAGTAGCCACGAGGGACTAAACCGGAGAGTAATGGAGTCGCCACCCGGTGTGAACCGGGAAAATGAGATTTAAGGCCGCACTCACCCCTCGCAAGGGAAGACCTCAAACCGTTGGGTTCGGAATGGTCCCTTACTTATGTCACTTGTAATAAAAGGATTTATGTGATAATTTAACCAGGCTTAAATAACATTTATTTCCAAAGATATCATGCTTCTAAATTCATATGCATACATCAACAAGTTCATCACAACATGCAACATCACATGGCAATCTCATGAACATATTTCAATCCTATGATATGGAAAACTAAGAACAACATAATCATGCTTGAGTACTATCTCATGAACCTATTAACCAAATAACATGCTAACAGCCTAATCATGCTTGAATACAAATAATACAGTTGGCTATATAACACAAGAAAGATCAACCAAGAGGCAATTATGCATGAATATGATAAGACAGACTCAGTTCAGTGTGCGCGCGTTCGTGTAGCGTTCGTAAACGCGTTCGAACGATAAACAGAAACTTCGCGTTCGTATGACGTTTGATAACGCGTTCGAACGAAAATGAAACAGAATGCTCGCGTTCGTATGGCGTTTGATAACGCGTTCGAACGGCAATGAAACAGAATGCTCACGTTCGTATGGCGTTCGTAAACGCGTTCGAACGGAAATGAGACCTAATGCATGATAAGGCAAAAATGCATGCGCGTTCGAGTTGCGTTCGTAAACGCGTTCGAACGGGAACAGACCTGATGCATGAAATGAGACGCAATACATAAACAACAAAATAAAGGGGCGCGACGAAGTACTGCCATAAAGGTGGCCTTTTAGGGGCTCTTGATCTCTCAAAGAGAGGACCTTTAGACCATCATACTAAGCCCATGCGCGTCACATCACATCATGCATAAATAGAACCAATCATATCAACCAAGTATGCCTGATTGAACATATCTTACATCCAATCCGAACACACATCAACCGGCGCGGCAAAGCATCGTGGTAACGGGTTTTAACCCCTCCCCATAAGGGATATTTCATTCCACTTACTAAGCCCATGCGCTTGATTGAACCATGCATAAAAGATAAACTCAATAATATCAAACTAAGTATGCCCGATTGAACGTATCTCGCATCCAACCGAACACACATCAACCGGCGCGGCGAAGTAGTGTCACAAAGGTGGCCTTTTCGGCTTTTTGTCTCCCAAATGGAGGACCTTTGGACTAACTCACTAAGCCCATGCGCTTGATTGAATCATGCATAAATAAACAACGTATTGAATTCAAGTAAAGAAAACTAAATAAACAAAAGCAACACAAAACAAAAGAAAGATGGTGCCGTTTACCCAAGCGGTACGTGGAGTTGTGGCCCGAGTACAGATCATATTACCGTCCATTCGGAATCGGCTATGAAATTTATGTCCGGGTTTCCATCCTATATACCGCGAGAGTTGACACATCTCTCATTCATCCAATACCCACAACATATTACATCTCATAATTCATGCATATTTATCTACTCAAAGACCACAATATGCATCCATAAACGACTCTCATGCGAATAGAATTCAATAATAATAAATAAAAAACGAATATAAACTAATGAAAAGGTACCCTCGGGTCTAACCTTTTAAATCACCTCTCGGATGTACGGTACACGATCGTCGGAAGGGTGGATGCTCCGCAACTCTCCCGGTTCACTGGTTCACTGTTCTCGTTCGTTGTCTTTTTGTTTTGAGTCGTCGTTCTCCGTCTTTTGCTATTGTTTCCTTGTGGTTTCGCTGCCGTTTCCTCTTTATCTTTTGCTTACTATTTTTGGGGTGTCTTCTTCCTGTAATTTTTTATGTGTATTGTGTATGAGTTAGGGACTAGCTAGTAGCTAAGGTTGAGAAGGTTGGTGAAGGGTTCTTTTTATAGGCAAAGGGGTTGGGCTTGACAAGGAAAGAGATTTGGCTAATTGAAGAGGGATTTGATTTGGTTTGGTTAAGGGAAGTCAAAGATTGAGGGGGCAAATCTTGGCTAGATAGGGAAGGTTGAATATTTGATTGCTTGGATTAGGAATACAATATTTTAAGTTTGGAATAATCTTATTAGATTGGGAATATAATTGGTTGATTGATTTTAACTTGGTATGATTATATTTGATTTAGTGTGTGATTTGTTTAATTTAGGCATGATTTTAGTTTAAGTTGGTAATTGTTTATTTTATGTTTGGTATATGTTTTATTAATCATTTAATTAATTTAATTATTATATTATTTAGTTAATATTTTAATTAATATTCTTTATTTATGTTGGGATGTGTTTTATGGGCTTTGGGGGGCTAATTGGGCTGGATGTGAGGCTAGCAGCAAAACCAGATTTACCGACACCGTTCGAACGCTTCCTCGAACACAACACGAACGCCCGCAATCCATTTGACGTTCGAACGTAAACACGAACGTAGCACGAACGAAAACAGTGAACCTTGTTTATTCTGAATTTCCCTTCCGATGTCCGTTTCCCGTGACCTCCGTGACTTAAAAGGTAGTTGTCTCCAAATAAGACTCCTCATCGGGTTCTATGTGTAAAAATGCAGTGCCTACAATATCACAACAAGTTTTTGGCGCCGTTGCCGGAGATTGTTTGTTTAATTCACATTAATACTACTACCAAGTAATCTTAGCTTTAATTTAGAATTTTATTTTTGTTTTTGTTTTTATTTTTGTTTTTATTTCTTATTTTCTTTATTTCCTTTATTTTTATCTTAAGTTTTATTTTTGTTTTTATTTTATTTTATTTTATTTTTTTTATACTTTTTGTACGAGGTGAGTTTGAAAAGAAGTAATGGCAGATCCTGTTGGTGCACTGATAGCTCAAATATCGTCCCTCACGACTCGCCGAATGTGCAGTCCAGAATTTCCAATTGAGATGAAATCTACATATCCTGGGGGACCATCTATGGATAAATCACCACAGCCTGCCAAACTATCTTTTTCATGTCATAAGAACCGGTGGATACCAAAGAAGAAAACAGATGAGATTACCCGGTTCACTACTTTTAAGCCACCATAACCATTTGGGTGGTTGCGTCTGGCTGAAGACGTTAAACTTAGCGCTAGCGGGGAGGCAACCCTTGGCATTTCTTTTATTATTATTTTCTTTACTTTTTATTTTATTTTATTTTATTTTATTGTGTGCTATTTATTTATTTGCATGTTATTTATGCAGGTAGCACGAGACACACAACGCCCGCGCAACCAAATTCCAACCAGCAAGACTCTGATCAACTCCATGCACGGTAGTGTTGTTCCTCACTCTTGCTCTTGATATTTATCTTCATTGAGGACAATGCAAATTTTAAGTTTGGGGGTGTGTGCATGTTGTTTACTTGCTATTTAGTTGTTTAAATTTTTTTTTTTTGAAAAAAAAAAAAAATTTGTTTTAGTCTTTGATAGTAAAGCATAATTCTGTGATAATATTGGTTGTTTATGAGTGAAATTTTAGAAACGATAAGTGCCTAATTTACTTTTATCTGATGCCTTGAATAATTGATCTATGTTAGACTCGTAAGCACTTAAAAATAAGTTTTTAACAGTAAAACTTAAGTAGTTGACATGTGACTAGTTGAAGAAATTGCATATCGATGAATGACCGTTTGCTTAGATATTTATCTTGATTTGCTAGTGTTATGAAGTATGGTATAGCTAAAAAGAAAAATGTCTCTAAAGAAAGAAAATAACCACCTATAACCGATAAGCGTGAAGCTACCCATGGGCGAGTATTAGGACCACCATGAGGAGAAATGCTACCTTAAAGGGGGTGTGTTTGATTAAAAAAATAAAAGAGCAAAAAGAGAAGCAAAAAGAGACAAGAAAAGAAAAAAAAAAATCATACCATACTGAGCACGAAATAAAGCAATTACAAAGCATAATTGAGATATCTAAGTTGGTTTGACCCATTGATTCTAATTTTTAAACGAAAATCATTGAGTTGGCTTACTTAAGATCAAAGCTGTGATGAACCTTTACACACACACACCGTGAGTCTAGCTTAGATAATTTATTCGAGAATTTGGATTCGAGTTGCAATTGCGTACTTTGAAGATTCTTTGATTTCATTTATAAGCTTTCTTTGAGGATATATTTATGCGTAACTATCGAGACTATGTTTTGTTATTTTTTATTTTTGCATGATTGTGTGTGAATGACGTTTGTGGGTGTCGTCACTGTAAGCCCTCACGAGACTATAACTCGTCCACTAGGGCCGCCTAGGGGTTTAAAGGCTTGTTGCATATGCTAAATGCAATCGTGATCCCTACGAAAGTGGCTTAGTTAATTTAATTATTTTTATTTGTTTATTAGAATTTAGTCTTTATTTTTATCTTTTGCTCGGGACTAGCAAAACCTTAAGTTGGGGGTATTTGATAAGTGTGGAATTTACACACAATTCGGTACCTTCAGCTTATCATTTTGTTAGATTCCGTATTATTTAATGTTGCTTTTGGAGTTGTTTAGTGTTGTGATGACAGGAAACAGGAACAGGAAAATTCAGGTTCTTTTCGGGAATAATTGGATGCGAGCACAAAATGGTCAGAACTGAGATTCGGCATACAAGAAGACCTGGCGCCATGGCCAGAAAGCCATACAATTTCCAGTGAGTTAGGCGCCGCGGCGCCGAGAGAAGTAACCGTATCAAAAGCGCCGCGGCCCTAACCTGTGTCTCAATAAGGCGCCACGGCGCCTTCAAGGATCTGAAAAGAAGACTTGCGCCGCGGCGCCAAGTTTCCATACTAAATCCAGAGCATATGGCGCCGCGGCGCTGCGCAGGGAAGTTTCACGCGTATCAGGAAATTAATTTTAGGGTTTTTAATAATCCTAATGACACCCAAAGACTCACAGCCTCAACTATAAATATAACATTGCATCCAATACTCAAGGGGAGGCTAATACAGAGCACAAACACAGAAACACATATTTTTAGAGATCCAAGGAGAGGATTGAAGAGCGACAAAGGAGATTAATGCTGTAATATCCGGAGAGGAAGAGATTCAATTCGGGTTTTATCTTCTTATTCTTTCTTAAAACTCTAATGATTTCCATTAGATTCGTGGCTTGATTATTTATTGTTGTATCTTTTGTCATGAATTTACTCCTTAATTTTGGAGAACGATTGTAATCTATGCTCAACCTTGTATTTATTTATCAATTTTGTTATGAAGTTTTATTGATTTATTTATATTCTTTTGAGTTTAATGCTTCTTGATTGTTGGCCACAATTGAGATGATGAATGTTTAGAATCTATCACTCGAGAGAGGGGATTTTGAATAGATCTAGAGAATATAGCCTAGGATTTTATAGAGTTCGAGAGAATCTGTAGTCCTTTGAAGTCGTTAACATAGAATCACAAATCGTAATGAGTTGTTAACTATTGGATTTTTATAGAGATATCGAAGTCTATAGTTGATAATATTTTCACTCGGCACTCGAGAGAGGGAGTGAATATTTTAGGATCTTGACTTATAAATAATATAACTGAACAAAGATTAATTGGCATGAAAAATACATAGGAGACAGCTAGGTGAAATCAAGATCCAGTATCTCTATCGTATTAGTTCCTCCTATCAAAATATTTTTATATTTTATTTATTTATTAAAAATCTTTATTAATTGTCGTCTAAATAAAGTTAGGATTATCAATTGTAGTACTTAGTGCGAGTTAACGCAATCCTTGTGGGTTCGACACTCTAAACTCATTTATACTAAAACTTGACACCGTACACTTGCGGTACGATATAAAAATATCACAACACATCTATACCCCAGGTATAATATGGATAACCTGTGACAGAGAGATTATACGTATGCAGTGACCTCGACTTGCATAGTTTAGCGATATTATCCGTGGTCGTCATAATCCATGGGTGGGTGGATTATGGACACGAATTGGATTTCGTGACGGATAGACCTAAACTTAGAGAGTCCCACAAGATAAAATGTACTCGTTGAGCACTTGGGCAACTCGATATGAATAATACGAATTATTCATAATACTTCACCGGATTAAATGAGTTAATCTGGATCGTTTAATTGGTTAAACGATAACACATGCAAAAGAGAATTTTGGTCATTTTGTATTTAATATGTATTGTATTCGATTCAAATTTTGATTTGATACATATTAATTCTACATGTATTGGATTTAATGTAAATAAAATACATATGGATTAGTAATTAAATGATATATATATATATATATATATATATAGATATATATATATAGGTCATAATTGTTATAGAATATATGTTTAATTACTATTGGATACACATGGTATTAAAATAAATGTCAAAGAATTAGATTTTGAATTTACTACTTTGACTTTATTTTAATTTAATTAAATAATTTATGTTTGTGATAATTGTTATCACACTGGTAATTATTTATTGGTCACATGTGTTATTACCTTTTTTTATTTGATTTTGAATCAAATAAAAATATGGAAATGACTATTGTAGAGCCTCCAATGTCGGCAATATATATAAAAAAAAAAATGAATTAATTGCCCACTCGATCTTACATATGTCGGCAATATATAAAAAAATATAAAAAAGAAGTTGTTTGATCATTTTTTTCATTATCCTCATTGCCGAAAACTTGAGCCAACAAATGGGTTTCAAGGTTCTTTGATCATTCAAGGAAAGAAATGAAGGAATTCAAAGAAAAAAAAAATAAAGGGCTTAGGAATCGAGGATTAAGGTAATCTTCATCATCCTAAGCTTGAGAAAATTTGTTTCCTGTTTTTCTTGTTAATCTAGAAATGTTCTAGGGTTCTTTTATTTCTAAAATTTGGGGTTTTTGTTTGAGGATAATGGATTGGAAGTTATTGAAGCATGGGTGAAATAAATTGGGTGAAATTAATGTAATTTGTATCCAATTTGTTCAAATTATTGTTGGACATTTTTGTTGCCATTCTAGAGTATGATAACCACTCATATCATGCCTAGAATTGTTTTAGAGTAATTCATTTGTGGTGATTCTAGTTGGTGTTTAGATTAATTGGATTAATCTTGATTTAATTGGATTTAAGGCATAAATTTTGGCAAAATTGGATTCTGGATCAGGTCTGATGATATACTGATTTTGTTGATGAAAAATGTGTTTTTGGAATGTAATAGATGTATTTTGGGTGTTGGAATAATTGCCGGAAAGTATTTCCGACTTGAAATAAGCGAAAATGGCCAAAAACGGCGTTACCGGGTGGATTTTGAGCCAACCTGGTGACGGCTGTGAAAACAGTGATTTCGTCACTGTTCTGGCAGCCCGTGAACTGCCCCGACACTATTGGAGCTGACCTGGGCAGTTTCCATAATTTTCGGGTAGTCGGTTCGGTCAAAAACGCGTTTTAGACAATTTTGCGGAAAAACAGTTTTCGTAAAAGTTTCGCGAGTTTTCAACTTGTTTATGTTAATATTTGATATTAAATAAATAGGTTTAGGTGAAATATGAATAATTATTCATATTAGATATTGATTAATTTATTCGGTATTTTGAAAAAGTTTTAAAATACGATATCGCCCGAACCCGCGCTTCGCGCCGCGCCCCGACCCCAAAAACCCCAACAAAAATGGTATCAGAGCGGGTCTGATGCTTCATCCATTACATTATTCATGTTTTATTTTGATATGAATCCAATTTTGATGTTCTCACATGCTTAGAATTTAGATATGTTTCTTTACTTTTCAGTTCTACGTTAATGGAATGTAACGAAATTTAATGGTTAAATTGAGTTATATTTTCTAAAATAGAATTGAAATGTTTAGAAAATGATTTAGATTAAAATTTCTGCATTGGATGTAGAGTGTGGCTTCCGTAGGAAAATCCCCGTGTTTTAATATGGCTGTAAAGTAACGTGTATTGGATACATGTTTCTTGGTCCGCCTTGTCAGTACGGATGCAAATGATGATGCTATAGCTGTATCGTGCCAAAGCTGTGCAGTTATGGTTGATGGTAGTTCATTTGCGCCGTAGAACGTATATGATAAGAGACAAATTCAAGTGAAAGTCGAAATCCTGAACGTGCCAAAGCTGTCAGGACTACACCGATAGCTTGAGTTTGTCATTGACAAGTGTAGCCTTGATACGCCTCCCTGTGAACGTGCCAAAGCTGTCACAGCGAGAAACGGTCAGGACCGAATCAGGAGTCACTAGTGAGTGATTGACAAAGAGTTGTCTACCTAATGAATATACGTAGGCGAGGAAACGTGTCAAAGCTGTGAGTCGAAATATATTCATGGGGATCCTACTCTCACTATGGAATTCGATTTAATTATTGAATTCCCGTTGTCCATTGGGGATTACGGTATTACGTAAAGTAGTGGGAGACACTGCTGAGTTTAAAAATCCATACTTAAGCAGTGCGTAATTTTATGGAATTTACTGCTTTCGTTTTCTTTATTCTATATTGTTTATAGATTTATACTTCTAATCCACTGCATTTATATTCTTGAATATATATTTTCTGACTTTACTTATGGTTGCGTAGTTCTAGAATAGGTTCTAGAAAGACCGTAGACTTAGATATTGTTAGATTAGTTTAAAACATCGGGAACTGCTGTTCTAATTTTTCCTTGAAAATCAAGATGGTTTGTGACTTATTTACCAAGTCACGATTAGGTAATCTAAATAGATATCTGGTTTAGGATATTAGTCTAGTTAGAATTATTTTTGATGCAGTAAGAATTGACATGAATCAGTTCATGTCTCGAGATTCTTGACTGGCATTAAGAAAACCCATTTAGTATTTGTTTATCTTATAATGACGTTTCTTAGCTTTGATGACTTAGAGTCGCGTGTCTGACACAATTTGCTAATCAATTATTTGCAATTGCTGTGATAATTGAACGTAAATTATAAAGCTTAAGAAATGAGATATGTATAGTTGTGTATGAGAATATCGATTCTCGCAATACGACAACTGTAGGTATTGGATACCGGATCTCCCGTCTAGTTAATTAAAATAAGTTTAATAACTGTTTTGATATTTGATATCAGAACTTATGACTATTGGATGGTTGCTTGTTCAGTATAAACAGTTGTTACATATTTTAAGACGACTAGTAGTGTCATTAATAAAAGATAAACATTAAGAAAAAATTTCAGTAATATAATAAACTTAGAACTGTGCTTTATGAGATTTTATCGTAAAAGCATCAGATGCTTGTTATGTATGGTAAAAGATGGTCTGATATGAGATCACACCACATATCATTATCCGTTTAATGAATATTGTATTCAGGAAGTGATTAAATCTCATTTAACCGATGATTGTCATTAGACCACAAGATTTATTAAACTAATACATTGAATGTATGTGGGTTAATGAATTAATAATTGTCTTAGATAGTTTTCTTTACTCTATAACTTAGTTAATGAATTGTCATGACTTAGTTACATGTTTCTAATAGAAAACATGTTGAACGTCTTGAATTGTTCAAGAACTGTCAATATGTTACTAATAAAACTTGGATATAATATTTTGAATAGTTCAAAGATATTTTATCTGTAGTGTTGAAAACTGTATCTTTGGAAATTCATTGCGTGTTTTTTGAATTGTTCGAAGATGTTTGATTTGATCAAACACATGAATTTAAGGCAATTAATTCTAAGGTTATTTAATTGAATGTGATTCTTACTCAATATTAAACTTCCATGATTCCATGTGATGGACTGGCCAGTGGGAGTTATCGAATCTTATATGATTTGATTCGTTGATATTGAGTGTTACCGAATTGGTTTTCAATGCTTTTGGGGTTATGCTCCATTAACACTATTTCGTCCCTTTAATTTAGGTTCCATTTGCTTCTACAGTTACATATATGATATGTATAGTAGAAAATTCGAATCTTGAAAAGTTTAAGATTTGAAACTTTCTTTATATAATGGTTATATAATTGAAAGAGCTTGTGCCTCGGAGGTACGAGTGAAAGTTTTATCATTTATTCTATTTAACATAATATTTTATTCTATTTAATAGAATATCTTTTCTACGTTCTCGAGTAATAAAATTGTTTTATTACTTAGTAATAAAATTGAATAAATTGTTTTAACATGGATGTTGACGATTGTAGAAAGGACTTGACTTAGTAAGTCAAATATGAGAATGATAAATTGTATTGGAACTACATAATTAATAAGATGAGAAGACCCTTAGACAACTTCCGTATAAGTTTAATAGGATGTCAGAATCATTTACAAAGTATCTGATACTTAATGGTTCTTATTTTTTCTTATCGAAGAAAATTATTCTATAACTTATAGTGGGAGCGATATTTGATATCGATTTCGGAAATTACCATTGAACCATATATCTAAGATTGTTCATGGCTTATGACGATCAAGTTTAGAACTTGATTAGGCTTTCGTTATGAATAGTTCATAAAATGTGCAAATTGTTTGCGCAGTAAAACAAAGTAGGCTTGATAAAGGTTTGACCTTATAGTATGACAATGGAAAGTTATACCTAGTAGTCTATTGTAGATTCTGAGAAAACTTGTCTCTTGTCGTACTGTTTGGACAATTAAGGATTTGTTGGTTAATGTTAAGATAAAATGTATTTTGGCTAAAGAATGCAAAGTGGCGTTCTTGAATGATTTCTTCGAATGAGAGATCCGTGTGATTTCTTTGTTTGAAGAATTCGTTCTGGAATGGCCCTAGAGTTTGTATTATGCTAAGATCACCGTTTGATATACTAGCTTATGGAGCCTATTGTAGACTCAGATAAGCCTTCCAGAAATTCGTGCTCTTTGTTTTTATAGTAGTCAGATTGTCTGGTTTTATCGAAGAATAGAATAATACGTATGTCAGTAGGGTCAGTGGGAGCATACAAATTTCTTTCTAGTATTATATATCCTAAGTCTTCTTTTCTCCGTGGTAACAGTGGGAGTAGTCTTTATTATATTTGATATATAAGTTTTATATTAGATATAAAATTGAGAGACTTGTGAGATACTCTCATTAGTCGCATATTAGATAGAATCTAATAAAGGACACAGCAAGACTATCTGTATGACAATTAGTATAAATGTTTGATAGTTAACGTGTCTTTTATGTATATAGTATTCATATTTCGTAAATGATGATTCATTTGTCGAAGAGAGATTGATTGGAATATCTAGTCATCCTATGCATCATTGGATGATAGCGTAATGAATGCTATATTATGTGCGATTAAAGATATCAATTTAATCGTAATTGTTACGAGTTATTTTGATATGTTATAGACCATATGATGAGTCTTGGAACAAGTTCTTTGTTATCTATGAGATACTAAGAACGAGTTTCTTGTTCATGGAGAATTTAGTCAGCAACCATAAGATCATATTAGTTTTTATTCTAATTATGACATTAGATGGTCTATGTCATATAAAGTCAGAAAAGATGCAGTGGGAGTGTCACCGTTGGTTCTACTGAATTAGTGGAATCAGTTGCAACTTATGAAGTATTATGAAGTATTGACTTATGAAGTTGCAAAGTGACCTCAATGATTAGAAGTGTTGATATTAGTTTTGTGCTTGCGGTTGTCTGCAAAGTATTTGGATTTGATCTCTAAATACATACACAACTCAATAGCTATAGCACAATACTGATATAGCATCTGAGTCATATTGATGTGGAATTTGGACTCTATAAAATATGAATGATGCTGGCTTAGGAAAACAGTTGGGTTTGTTTGACAGACTCGATTTGTTAAAGCAGGCTTACTTGTTCTTGCCTACCTCTTGAGTGCTGGTGAGCTCTTGAGGACCATGAGTATACGATACACATTGAGATGAGTATAAGATATCATGGATTAACACTAGAGCAAGTGGGAGAAATTGTTAGGGTTGGTGCACAGAGTGCCAATCCGGATCGTATTTATGTCCATTCATAAATACGAGCGGTTCAATTTTCCATAATATTACTTAATTTAATGGAAGCACCATTGTCTTTTATACACTTATTCGATCTAATCACGATTAGATATCTTATTACGATTAGATCGAAACTGAATCTGGTTTAGTGATACGTGTATATTTGACAAAGACCTTAGGATTTACGATATAGTGCGCAGTTACAACGTAGTATGTAATTGACATTGGGAAATGCACTATAAGATGATATCATTAAATAAAGTTCCTGGTCAAGATTTGCTAACACGGGTCGGTTAGTAAAATCCACTGAGACCAGTACATGTCGTATATCGTGACTTGGTCCGATGGTTTATCCCAATGAACCATTAGTCTCGGGAGACTCGTATAGACATGTAGGTGTTTATTTGATAAGACACTGAACGACTCACTGAAGGTTTCCTAATAGATGGTGCACCAACGTCAATAGGAACCATCTCGAGTTGAGCGAGCATAGTGGTCCTCTGACTTGAGATACCACAGTGAGATATGAGTTATCCTCCACACTTTGATGGCAGTCACGTCAATGATCTATCCATGATCAGACCCCGCTGTTTTTCGTTGGGTGTGGACTGATGCTCATGATATCCAGTGCGTATCAAGATAGGATCCGTCAGTCCTGTGTACAGGGCATAGGCATCCTCACGTGTTTATGATCTAGTAAATCCATGGCCGTGGTATAACGTCGAAATCAGTTCCGAGTGTTATTAAGAGATCATAAATGAAATGTCGATTATATTATACCGAACGGGTTGACGTTTTCATCTATACCCCAGGTATAATATGGATAACCTGTGACGGAGGGATTATACGTATGCAGTGACCTCGACTTGCATAGTTTAGCGAGATTATCTGTGGTCGTCATAATCCATGGGTGGGTAGATTATGGACACGAAATTGGATTTCGTGACGGATAGACCTAAACTTAGAGAGTCCCACAATATGAAGTGTACTCGTTGAGCACTTGGGCAACTCGATATGAATAATACGAATTATTCATAATACTTCACCGGTTTAAATGAGTTAATCTGGATCGTTTAATTGGTTAAACGATAACACATGCAAAAAGAGAATTTTCGTCATTTTGTATTTAATATGTATTTGTATTCGATACAAAATTTGATTTGATACATATTAATTCTACATGGATTTTATTTAATGTAAATAAAATACATATGGATTAGTAATTAAAATGAGATATATATATATATATATATATATATATATATATATATATATTTCATAATTGTTATAGAATATATGTTTAATTACTATTGGATACACATGTTATTAAAATAAATGTCAAAGAATTAGATTTTGAATTTACTACTTTGACTTTATTTTATTTTAATTAAATAATTTATGTTTGTGATAATTGTTATCACACTTGGTAATTATTTATTGGTCACAGTGTTATTACCTTTTTTTTATTTGATTTTGAATCAAATTAAAAATTATGGAAATGACTATTTTAACCTCCAATGTCGGCAATATATATTAAAAAGAAAATTGAATTAATTACCCACTCTATCTTACATATGTCGGAATAATATAAAAAAATATAAAAAAGAAGTTGTTTGATCATTTTTTTCATTATCCTCATTGCCGAAAACATGAGCCAACAAATGGGTTTCAAGGTTCTTTGATCATTCAAGGAAAGAAATGAAGGAATTCAAAGAAAAAAAAAATAAAGGGCTTAGGAATCAAGGATTAAAGGTAATTCTTCATCATCCTAAGCTTGAGAAAATTTGTTTCTTGTTTTTCTTGTTAATCTAGAAATGTTCTAGGGTTCTTTTATTTCTAAAATTTGGGGTTTTTGTTTGAGGATAATGGATTGGAAGTTATTGAAGCATGTGTGAAATAAATTGGGTAAAATTAATGTAATTTGTATCCAATTTGTTCAAATTATTGTTGGACATTTTTGTTGCCATTCTAGAGTATGATAACCACTCATATCATGCCTAGAATTGTTTTAGAGTAATTTATTTGTGGTGATTCTAGTTGGTGTTTAGATTAATTGGATTAATCTTGATTTAATTGGATTTAAGGCATAAATTTTGGCAAAATTGGATTCTGGATCAGGTCTGATGATATACTGATTTTGTTGATGAAAAATGTGTTTTTGGAATGTAATAGATGTATTTTGGGTGTTGGAATAATTGCCGGAAAGTGTTTCCGACTTGAAATAAGCGAAAATGGCCAAAAATGGCGTTACCGGGTGGATTTTGAGCCAACCGGGTGACGGCTGTGAAAACAGTGATTCCGTCACTGTTCTGGCAGCCCGTGAACTGCCCCGACACTATTGGAGCTGACCTGGGCAGTTTCCATAATTGTCGGGTAGTCGGTTCGGTCAAAAACGCGTTTTAGGCAATTTTGTGGAAAAACAGTTTTCGTAAAAGTTTCGCGAGTTTTCAACTTGTTTATGTTAATATTTGATATTAAATAAATAGGTTTAGGTGAAATATGAATAAATTATTCATATTAGATATTGATTAATTTATTCGGTATTTTGAAAAAGTTTTAAAATACGATATCGCCCGAACCCGCGCTTCCGCCGCGCCCCGACCCCCAAAAAACCCCAACAATAAAATAGATAGTAAAGTTTGCCTTGAATGCTTAAAATGTATCCACATGCAAGAAACTATAAAGTTGAGTGTACATGAAACTACTGGTAAATTTTCTCTATAGAGTTTGATTACATATATAATTCGAGGTTTGGGCGTTTGGCCTGAGTAATCTCTGGATACCTGGTCTCTGCTTGCTAATACTACATTGATGCATAGTTTATGGAAAAGAAACTGCTTTAATTTAGACACGGAATGGAATCTATTTCTTATTTTTGGGCATGTCATCTGTACCTTGTGTTCTTTTCTGTCATTTATAAATGTAATTGTGTGACCTTATTCTTATGATCCGTGTGTCTCTAATCTCTACAAGTAAGAAATTGTACTAGTTGATCCTGATTTGACATTACAAATATATTTATAATAGGCCCTCCTTGTTTGGTTATGCTTTGTGTTTTGATTCTATTCTTTGAATTGTTTGTTTCAATAAGTAGTTACGAGACTACCAACAGTGGTTGGATTAGTTCTTAATTGACATATCATGTACTATATGATGACAGATTTACCTTCTTCATTTATCTGCTTTTGTTTTAAATCCTCTCTTATGCTATCAAACTTGGGAAGAAACTTCCTCCTGCTGCTTCTGGACTTCTAGAGTACCAATTTCTTTCAGGGTACTCGGATAGTGATCGAGGCTTCTCAAGATCAATCTGTGCTTTGTAGGGATAGAAAAAAAATCCATGCTAGTCTTGTTTCTGTTATAATTGTATTGATGTTAGTTTGCCTAATATGTGTTACTAGTAGTGCGAGGTGTCCTTGGAAGAGTAACCGATTATACGTATCTAATATATATTTCCTATTGGTTATGTGCAGATATCACAGGAGAGAGCTCTCCCGGTACTGGGGTGCTGCCAATGGTCTTGCCGGAATCTTGCAAATTCTACTTCACTTCCCCTATCTGAAGAAGATGCTGAGGATGTGAAAGAAACTTTATGGTACATGATGAGTAATAGGTTCCCACGTAGGGGGAATTACCCTGTAAGTGAAGGAAACCCGAGGGACAAGTTGGTGCAGTTGTCTCACTGAGCAACTGGTGTGGCCATCGCACTGTGCAAGGCATCACAGGTAAGCACTTCAGCAAGACAAATCTTTTGGTACTTAAATGCATGGGAGGTTAAAAAGTAATTAGGGTATTAGACAGTACTTGTTCTTCAATCTTGCAGGTATTTCCAAGTGATAGGGAATTTCGCGATGCTGCAATAGAAGCAGGCGAAGTTGTGTGGAAGAATGGGCTGGTGAAGAAGGTGGGGCTCGGGGATGGAGCAGCTGGAAACGCCTACGCGTTCCTTTTCCTATATCATCTGACAGGAGAGACCATATATGAAGAAAGGGAGAAAGGCATTTGCAAGCTTCTTGTATCATAATGTTCAAAAGCTTGTGACCTCAGGAGTCGGGACATGCTGATGCTGGTGTTGATCAAGGTGATGAAGTGAACACAGCAAGCAATGAGCTTGCATGCATGCACTGGACGTGTGAAGATAACAGCAAAGGTCAGAAGCACCAAAAGCAAGAAATGACCTCCACCGAAAGTTGATGGTTCACTGCCAACTTGCTTACAGCTTGCCAAACCGCGTGTTACTGTAGCACGCGGTTTGGGCACTATAAAATGGAGCTCTGATGATCATTAATATTCATCACAAACGTGAGTATAATAGAGAGTAAAGTGGTGTGAGAGTTTTTTGTAAAGCTTGGGTTATAAAGCTTTGTAATTCTTTTGTTTGTAATATAAAAGAAGAGTTTTCTCTCCAATCACATCTATTTGTGTGTGTTTAATCACAACAAGTGGTATCAGAGCTAAGGTTACTCGGAGGGATCCCGAAACTCGGTAATATAGATTCGGTTCGGAAAGTCGGTTCCGACGAAAGTTGTCGAAAATCGATTTTGAGCATACCATCGGACTTTTCACGGCGAGACGAGCACAGTTATATTTGTCGGCGATCGAACGGAGCTCCGGTGACCCTTCACGCGCGCCACGCTCCAAACAGAGAGCTGGTCACGCGCTCCACGCGCAGAAACGCGCTGCACGCGCTGCTCAAGGAAGAAGACGACCACGTCAGTCGCCACGTGTCGTCCAGTCAGCGCCACGTCAGCAGCCCAGTCAGCAGGACACGTCAGCAGACACGTGGCATCCAGTCAGCAGCCACGTCAGCTCAGTTGCCACGTCAGCAGTGCTTGGTAAATTTCAGATAGGTCCCTGAACTTTTTGGAAATTACAATTTAGCACATATACTTTCAGAAATTTTCAATTTAGTCCCTGAACTGTTTGGAAATTGCAATTTAGTCCCTGAAATTTTCGGTAATTGCACTTTGGCCCCTAAACTTTTGGAAATTATATTTTGACCCCTGTAATTTCTGAAATTTGCAAATTGGTCCATGCCTCAAATTTTGACAAACGAAGTGTCATTTCCACCATTTTTGACCATTCCGGACGCAACAGTGAGGTCCGTTTTTTGAAATTCTGCTTATAATTTTTATGATGGATGGGGACAACGGAAAAATGGTTTTGTTAACCTGTACAAACTATTTCACATGGAGATGAAGGATGAAAGACCTTCTGTATGTGAAGGACTATGATGGATCAGTATTTCTAGAGCAGAAACTAGAAGGAATGTCCGATGAGAAGTGGGCTAATCTTCACCAGAAAGCATGCAGTACTATTCGTCAGTGGATCGACGACAGTATCGTGAACCATGTTAGTGAAGAGACAAATGCACGTATCTTATGGAGAAAGCTGGAGGAGCTTTTCCGAGCAAAGACTGGTAACAACAAGCTGTACTACATCAAGAAGATGATGGGGGTTGAAATACCAAGAAGGTACAGCTGTGGCGGACCACATCAACGATTTTCTCGGAACAATGAAAGAATTCTCTGGATTGGGCATAGACTTCGGTGATGAGGTAAATGGCTTAATACTCCTTAATATGTTACCAGAATCTTGGGAAACGTTCAGATCTACGGTGATAAATTCAGCCGTAGATGGGAAAGTCACTATGGAGATGGCGAAAACCAGGATCTTCGAGGAAGAAGAGAGGACAAGAATGCAGGAGTCAGCATCAGCCTCAACCTCAGAAGCTCTAGTGACAGAAAAGAACACCAGAAGGGGGAGGAGTAAAAGCCGAGGCCCAGGGAGATCAGACAAGAACCGGGGAAAATCAAGAATGAGGGATATTGAGTGCTATCATTGTAAAAAGAAATGTCATATGAAGAGGGACTGTTACAAACTGAAGAACAAGCAGTCCAGGAAAGATGGTGACTCTAATCAAGAAAGAGTTGCTACTACCACCGCAAAGACCTCCAAAGACTTCTGCATAATATATGAAGAAGATGTTGTGAATCTTACCAGCCACGAGACCATTTGGGTGATAAATAGTGGTGCCTCCATACACGCCACATCTCGCAGAGACTTCTTTTCATCTTACATACCAGGGGACTACGGTGCTGTAAGGATGGGGAATGACGGACAGTCCAAAGCCGTCGGTATTGGAGACATTTTCCTTGAAACAGACAACGGGACAAGGCTAGTGTTGAAGGGAGTCAAGCACATCCCTGACATCCGGTTAAACCTGATCTCAACAGGCAAGCTGGATGATGAAGGTTTCTGCAGCACCTTTAGTGACGGCACCTGTAAGCTCACTAAAGGATCAATGGTGGTGGCACGAGATAAGAAAGATTCAACTTTGTATTTGATGCATGCTAAGCTTTCAAATAGTAGCATAAATACAGTTAACAATAATGAGACAGCCGAGTTATGGCATAAAAAGCTCGGTCACATGAGTCAAACGTGGATGGAGATACTACGCAGGCGGAATGTTCTTCCTGAATTGAAGAACTCACACTTACGGAAGTGTGAACACTGCATCGCTGGAAAGCAGAACAGAGTGTCCTTCCAGAGCTCCCCGCCTCAACGGAAACCGGAGGTACTAGATCTCATACATTCAGATGTATGTGGTCTGATGCAGACACGAACACTTGGTGGGTCACTGTATTTTGTGACATTCATTGATGATCATTCAAGGAAGACATGGGCATACACCTTAAAGAGAAAAGATCAAGTGCTTGGAGTATTCAAGGAGTTTCACGCCCTGATGGAGAGAGAAACCGGTAAAAAACTCAAATACATCAGAACAGATAACGGTGGAGAATACAGAGGTCCGTTTGATCAGTACTGCAAGACGCAAGGAATCCGACATCAAACGACACCTCCGAAGACACCTTAGATGAATGGCCTAGCTGAGAGGATGAACAGAACCTTGTGCGAAAAGGTCAGAAGCTTGCTGTCACAAGCCAAGCTGCCGAAGAAATTCTGGGGGGAGGCACTCAACACAACAGTACATGTTTTGAACATGTCCCCAGCGGTCGCACTGAAAGGTAATGTTCCTAACCAAGCCTGGACAGGTAAAGAAGTGTCATACGAGCACTTGCATGTCTTTGGGTGCAAAACATTTGTACACATCCCAAAAGACGAGAGATCCAAGCTTGATGCAAAGACGCGACAGTGTGTCTTTATTGGCGATGGTCAGGATGATTTCGGCTACAAACTGTTTGATCCAGTGGAGAAAAAGATCGTCAGGAGCCGTGATGTTGTCTTCGTTGATGACCAGACCATAGAAGATATCCGAAAGGAGATGAAGACAATGCCCCAGCAATACAGAAATGTGAATCCATAACCTCATACATCGGTGCCAGTACGAGTTGAAGATAAAGTTCCCAGACAGGAGGGTACAAGTGATGAAGCTCTCAGAGATGATGATCATGATCAACCACCAGTACCAGAAACTACACCAACAGTTCCACAGAGAAGGTCTGACAGAGAGAGGCGACCTTCAACCAAATACTCTGCATATGAGTATGTGTTGCTTACTGACGGGGGAGAACCCGAGAGCTACCAGGAGGCTGTGGAAATAGAAGACAGAGAAAAGTGTGAGGAAGCCATGAGAGATGAGATGAAATCTTTGCATGATGATCACACTTTTGAGTTTGTGAAATTGCCAAGAGGCAAACGGGCTTTGAAGAACAAATAGGTGTACAGAGTGAAGCAACATGAGCACACTTCACAACCCCGGTACAAAGCTAGATTAGTTGTCAAGGGATTCAATCAGAGGAAAGTCATTGACTTCGATGAAATCTTCTCTCCAATTGTGAAGATGTCATCCATTAGAGTGGTACTCAGCTTAGCAGCAAGCCTCGATCTGGAAGTTGAACAGATGGATGTCAAGACCGCATTTCTTCACGGAGATCTGGAAGAAGAAATTTACATGGAGCAACCAGAAGGCTTCAGAGTCAGCGGGAAAGAGGATTATGTATGCAGACTCAGGAAAAGCCTCTACGGTTTGAAACAGGCACCGAGACAGTGGTACATGAAGTTTGAGTCAGTTATGAGGGAGCAAGGATACAAGAAGACCACTTCAGACCATTGTGTCTTCGTTCAGAAATTTTCTGACGATGACTTTATCATCTTACTGTTATATGTAGATGATATGTTGATAGTTGGTCGGAATCAATCGAGGATTGATAATTTGAAGCAGCAACTGAGTAAGTCTTTTGAGATGAAAGATTTGGGGCCAGCTAAACAGATTCTTGGCATCAGGATCGGCCGTGATCGGAAAGCCATGAGATTATTCTTGTCACAGGAGGAGTACATCGAGAAGGTACTTCAGAGATTCCAGATAGACAAGGCTAAAGCGGTTAGCACTCCTCTTGCTACCCACTTTAGATTGAGTACACAACATAGTCCCTCTACTGAGACAGAGAATGAGGAAATGAAACAGGTTCCATACACCTTAGCAGTGGGAAGTCTTATGTATGCCATGGTGTGCACGAGGCCAGACTTAGCACACGCAGTTGGATTGGTCAGCCGGTTTATGTCAAACCCAGGACGGGAACACTGGAATGCCATCAAATGGATTATGCGGTATCTACGAGGCACATCCAAAATGAGGCTATGTTTTGGAAGCAGTGAACCAGTGTTGATAGGCTACACCGATTCAGATATGGCAGGAGATGTGGATACTCGAAAGTCTACTTCGGGGTATCTGATTACTCTCTCAGGATGAGCTGTGGCATGGCAGTTAAGGTTGCAGATGTGTGTTGCACTTTCTACAACAGAGGCAGAATTCATTGCAGTGACAGAAGCTTGCAAGGAATTGCTGTGGATGAAGACATTCATCCAGGAATTGAGTTTCAAACAGGAGAAGTACATTTTGCACTGCGATAGTCAGAGTGCTATCTATCTCGGTAAAAATTCCACCTTTCATTCGAGGTCAAAACATATCGATGTGAGGTATCATTGGATACGGGACGTCCTGAGCTCAAAGTTGTTAGAACTCAGGAAAATTCACACCGACGACAACGGTGCCGATATGTTCACCAAGGTTTTACCGAAGGAGAAGCTTGAAATCTGTCGTGCCATAGCCGGGATAAAAAACTCTCCACATAGTCAGAGTGGGGAGATTCAGAGAACTACGATTGGCTTGATCCCAACTCAGGGTACGTAGGCAGTCATACAGATGCAGCCAGGGGAGGATCCTCTTGAGGATCCGGGTTGGATGATTAATGGTCGGCTCAGATTTTGGGAAAATCTTCACCGAGGGGGAGATTTGATGAAGTGAACACAGCAAGCAATGAGCTTGCATGCATGCACTGGACGTGTGAAGATAACAGCAAAGGTCAGAAGCACCAAAAGCAAGAAATGACCTCCACCGAAAGTTGATGGTTCACTGCCAACTTGCTTACAGCTTGCCAAACCGCGTGTTACTGTAACACGCGGTTTGGGCACTATAAAATGGAGCTCTGATGATCATTAATATTCATCCCAAACGTGAGTATAATAGAGAGTAAAGTGGTGTGAGAGTTTTTTGTAAAACTTGGGTTATAAAGCTTTGTAATTCTTTTGTTTGTAATATAAAAGAAGAGTTCTCTCTCCAATCACCTCTATTCGTGTGTGTTTAATCACAACACAAGGCTACTCCCTCTTCCAAGGACTTGCCGGAACAGCGTGCTTCTGGTTTGATCTGCTTGCACCGGTGAACTCCAGGTTCCCTGGATTTGATATCCACTTTATTAATAGCAAAATCAACTGTGACCCTGATATGTATCATGTTGCTTGTTTCATCATGAGGTCCTAGCTTAATAGCCGGTATGTATCAATATGTACACAGTCTTATCATTTTTTACAAAGAGTCTATTTCCGCGACTCGAATTTGGGACTTCCGAATTTGATGAAGCGGATACTTACAAACAGTGCAAGAAGTATAGCTAAATATTATTTAAGAATGCAATACGTTGTGAAGGGGGACCATGTAAACAAATGAACTAATCCGGAGCTAACTACTTCAACTAATTTTTTATTTTTTATTTTTAATTAAGACCATGATTATATTTGCAACAAAATTGTATGATAAAGGATATTTGTATATAGAGCTGGCAAAAATACTATAAAATACATACAAAATTACATATAAAACAATCTAACAATTTGTCATTAGATTGTTATTATATATAATATTAACAATACAATTTGAAGTTCTATTATTTTTATACAAATGGATGCTAAAGAAATACTAAATTAACAATAGAATGATCCAATTTTAAAAATAATCCCTAAATTACATATTTCATACTCGTTTGTCAAATAACAATAAAGAAAGCACACACAAAAAAAAAGAAGAAAAAAAAAACCATTATCAACATGCTTCGCATTATTTAGTAATAGCATAGGGTTGGCAATAACTGTCTTTGTCTCGTCCCATCTTAACCGGATTCTAACTCATTTGAGATGAGATTTGTGACATATTTGAATGTCTTAATTTAAAAACGAAAAAATAAAATAAAAATTCTAAAATTTTAAGCGGAATAGGATTTTAATAAGATGAGACGTAATTTAATGAGACAATATACCTTTTTTTTTTTTGTCTAAAAGAATAATGGGACATGGCCAAAATAAATTTTTTATCCCGATTATTTAATCGAAAATGACAAATTTCATTTTGTTATGTCCCATTGCCAACACGAGTAACAGCTAAGATGGGAAACTAATAATGCACATGAACTTGAAAGTTGGAAATGACTAGTACCAAAAATTAAAAAAAAAGAAAAAGTCTAAATAGCTTGGCTCGACGTATAAAAACAAACCAAACCGTCATAATCTATAATCAAATCAATAGATAATAAAACGATGCACAAACCTACTAATATTCTTCTTCTAATAACAAAGAAGCACAAAGATAGCTTGGACCATTACATGGTTGTCAATTCAGTGATAAATTTTGCGATAGTGGCACGGCCAAGTGTATTTTGATGGTGACAAAATGGCTCCAATAACTAAAAGATGGAAAATCTCGATGACTTTGTTCTATTTTACACATTGCTTGCTTGGTTTATTATTAACTTTATTCTTTCCCAATAACCAGTCACATACACTACAAGAAAAAATAACATAACACTACACATAAAGAATGTTGTGGAAGATACTACAAGAAATAAAAATAAATCAAGCTACATTAAAAGTAACAATATCTTACGTAAGCAGAAAAAGTAGTCATGCTAAAATTACAACATTTAGCGTCGCCAATATACTTTCAACGCAAAATATATCGACGCTAATAGTTATCCACATTTAGTGACGTCAATTTGGCAACGTTAAAAGTCCAAAATCTTTAGCGTCATATTTGCTTGTCGATGCGGAATTATCCATTTTCTGCGTCGTCAAGTATCGATTTTAGTAACGCAATGTTAAATATTTAGCGTCACCAAAGTTTCTTCAACACTAAAATTTTTCCCCGACCAGCCCTTAGCATCCATTTTTCTGAACTTAATGAACATGACTAAATGGTCCGTAAAAGGGAATTCGATAAAACTGGCCAAACAAATTTATCATTTGTCTACAACGTCTGCGTTTTGTCAAAATTACCAATTTTTCCGAAGTACACTTCGGAGAATCCAACTTTTCCAAAATCTACCACGAAGTTCCATTTTTTTTTTAAATTCTTTTAAAATAAAACTTCAAAGATCCTAAGTTAATTTTTCAGATTTCCCAAGTTTTATATTTTTATATTATTTTGAATTAAAACTTAGAAAAGCTTAAGTTAATACTTCGGATTTCCTAAGCTTTAATACTTTTTATTCTTTTGAATTAAAATTTAGGAGATCTTAAGTTAATACTTCATATCTGAGTTTTTTATTTTTTATTTTTAATTTAAAACTTAGGAGATCTTAAGTCAAAATTTCGGATATCCTAAATTTTTAATTTTTAATTTTTATTTAAAAGTTAGGAGATCATAAGTCAAACTTTAGATCTCCTAATTTTTAAATTTTTATTTAAACTTAGGAGATCCTAAGCCAAAACTTAGGATCTTCTAAGTTTCTATTTTTTTATATTTAAAACTTAGGAGATCCTAATTCAAACTTCGAATCTCCTAAGTTTTTTATTTTTATTTTTATTTTTTAATTGTTAAAACTTCGGATCTCATGATTTTCAGTGAATTTTGTTCGAGCTTGCGAGGAAGAGAGAGAGTTGATAAGCAGATTAAGAAATTTGAACAGAAGGGTTAGCCGAGATAACAAACATCTTAGATCTGTTAATGTTAGATTAGTAGATTCGTTTATTAAAAATGAACATGGTTGGGAGCAATCAGTATCAGACACCATTGGATATCGGTGAAAAGTATCATAGGGATCGATTGGGTATTGTCTTACCGTAGTAGGTGAATAGCGATTATCGATTAAGGGAATCTACTGCGATAAGAAAACACCCAATCGATCCCCAACTCATTCACCTATTGTGGCAAGACAATAGTCAATCGATCTCTGTGATATTTTTCTCTAATACGGCATCGATGTCCGATTGTGACTGCTCTCAACCACGTTCATTCTTAATAAATGACTCTACTGATCGAACAGTAATAGAGTTAAAATATTTGTTACCTTCGCTGACCTTTCTATTCAAACTTCTTAATCTGCTTATCAAATCTCTCTCTTCCTTGTAAGCTCGAACAAACATCACTAAAACTTAGCAGATCCGAAGTTTTAACAATTAAAAAATAAAAAATAAGAAACTTAGGAGATCCGAAGTTTTGACTTAGGATCTCTTAAGTTTTAAATAAAAATTAAAAATTAAAAATCTAGGATATCCGAAGTTTTGACTTAGGATCTCCTAAGTTTTAAATAAAAAAATTAAAAATTAAAAACTTAGGAGATCCAAAGTATTAACTTAGAATCTCCTAAGTTTTAATTCAAAAGAAAACCTAGGAGATCTGAAGTATTAACTTAGGATTTCCTAAATTTTAATTCAAAAGAATACAAAAATATTAAAACTTAGGAGATCCGAAATATTAACTTAGGATCTCCGAAATTTTTATTTTAAAATAATAAAAAAATATTAGACTTAGGAGATCTGAACTACTAACTTCGGATTTCCGAAGTTTTAAATGAAAAAAATAGAACTTCGGGGTAGACTTCAGAGAAGTTGGATTCTCTAAAATCTAATTCGGAGAAATTGGTCATTTTAACAAAACGTAGACATTAAAAAAAAAACATTTAGATAAAAATTATTGTTGTTATTTATGAATTCATCTCAAGCTTTCTTTTCTTTTCCCCCTCTTCTGATAAATATAGAATCATGCATGTATAATGCCATTTTGAAGAGCAAAAATCAATATGGTAAAGTAGTCATTCATATTGAATGGAGAAGGACGAGCAATACTATTCATACAAAGTTAATTGAGATAATTTAGTATTTCTATTGTATGAAATTGGTGTGTGTGTGTTTTTTTAGTCTATGAGTGATATGGAAATATAATATTATTAAGGTTTATTTTTAATATTATTGTTGGATTTTTATTATTTTTCTATCAAAATCTTAATTAACTATTATATTTTAACCCTAAGATCAATTAAGTCAATTAACGAAAGTAGTAAAATATTATATTTTATATTATTTCAAAATTTATAGTATCCAATTATTATCAAGTTTAATATAAAAATGTAAATAATTTTTTAATTTTTTTTTTAAGTTTAGTATTCAGTATATATCATCATTTAGATACTAATTTTCTTACTACTTACTATAGGTGTTCACGGGTTGGAATTTTTTTTTTACCCGGGTCGCCGAACCCAAACCCGAAATTTCAGATTGAAAACCTAAGCGGGTCAGGTCGGCGGAAAAGATAAATATTAATTATTTTGAGACATAAATATTACACTACAAAAATTATGGCCTTTAGTGTCCAATAATTTAGTGTCGAACCCACTTTCGATGCAAATAATCATTTTTAGCGTCGTAATTAATATTCGACGTCAAATATCAAGATTTTAGCGACGAAAATCATATTCGACGCCAAATATCAAATTTTTTTCGTCGAATTAACATATCGACGCTAAAAGTAAGACTTATATCGTCGAAAAGTATTTGACGCTAAATTTTTTTAACTATTCCAATAATCTTTGGCGTCGACATAAAATTTCGACGCTAAATTTTATACTCGTCAAAAATCATATACGACGCAAAGAACTTGCAATTTAGCATCGATGATGTAGCGTCGCTAAAGGTTTATGAAGCTACCACCGACAATCCTTTAATCTTTAGCGTCTAAATTTTAAATCGACGCTAAAAATCAGACATTTAGCGTCGAAATAGGTGATTCGACGCTAAAAATCGGACAATTAGCGTCAAATTTAGTGATTCGACGCTAAAGATAGATTAAAATGCAGAATCCCACCAACCATTCTCCCCCTCTGCTTTTTCTCTCATCTTCTTCAATCTCATCCTCTGAAATCTTAGAATCTCTCCTCTGCAACCTCACAACTCTCCTACAAATTTTCAATAAAATTGTAATCAATTTTCCATAAGGTAAATCTTCTTTCATATTTCTTTATTATTTTCATTTTTTATGATTATGTTTATTACAATGCTACAATGTGGTGGTGACCATAACTTTGATGGAACACACAAAAAGGAATTTCCTAAATGGTTTGAGACAATTGTAAGACCTAACATTGTATATTTATTTTTATCTTAACATTAAATATTTCAATTTGTTATATTAACACATATATTTCTCTCATTGTTAGATAAACAACCAAGTGCAAAATGGTCAATCCGACTCGTCATCCTCGTTGCTTTCCTTGGCTTATGGGCCTCAAAAGCAGGCATATGAATACAGTTGATGCATTATGAACGGAGTTAGATTTCATACTGAACAGCGAGATGTTGCTCATGTGACTCAGAATTATGAAATTGTAGTCCAATGAGAACACGGCTCAGATATTATTGACTTCTACTGAGTGTTGCAATCAGTCATTGAGTTGATATACAGACCCGGACGACATATTGTGCTATTCGAATGCAAGTGGTTTGACACAAATGCCAAAAAGATGAGAATTCAAGTTAGTAATCATCTAACGTCAATTAATGTTCAACATTTTTGGTACAATAATGATCCATACATTTTTTATACCCAAGCACGGTCAGTGATATTTATATCTGATCCAAAGTTAGGAAATTGATGGATGGTGGTAGAAAAGTTACAACATAAGGGCATTTGGGACACGCAGGAGAAAGATAGTGTTGAAATATCAGATGATACACAAGAAGTCTCTGAAAACTTCGAAGTTCCTGAACAGATATTTCATGTACCAAATGTCACCGTTCCTGAAAATATCACATTAACTCGAGATAATACAGACGTTGAGATAATTCCTCATTCTGAAGTTAGCGTGGAAGTAGCAATTGAAGAAGAATTTGACACTGAAGATGACTTCGAGTCAAGTCACGAATCCTCAAATACCGAAGATAATAGTGACTAATCTAGTTAGTATATGACGTGATACATGAATAATTTGTACTATTATTATGAATTTGATTGTTGTTTTGAATTACTATCATCATGTATGATTGATATTATTGTTGTCATGTATGTCGATTGAAATATGTTATTTTTTGTTATTATTAAAATAATTTATCATACACTTTAGTGTCGAAATAATAAATCGACGCTAAAATAATGACATTTAGCGTCGAAATATAATATCGACGTAAAAATAATGACATTTAGCGTCGAAATATAATGTCGACGATAAAAGTTAACATTTAGCGTCGATTGAAATATTTGGACGCTAAAGGTAAAATTTTTATTTTCCCCCGAAAAATTTCATTAAGTACCGTTATTTTTTTAGCGTCGAAATATTCGACGCTAAAATGAAATTAATTCGTCACTAAATGTTTATTAAAATCCCTAATTTCAGTTTCCTTTCATTCTTCTCTGCTTCAAAGAAGGAATTCGTGCTTCCCTAATGAGAGAAAGAATTAAAGGAAACTTAGCCCTATAATTTTCCTTCATCATCGTGAGTTAGAATAATTCGGGGGGGGGGGGGGGGACTTTCAAGGTAAGTCTTTAATTTCTTGCTTCTTCTGAGTTAATTAACTTAGAAATTACTTTTTTTTTAGTGATTCAAGCTTTATTTGGTAATTTAATATGTAAATGGGTATCACTAAGGCTATCACCAATTTTTGGCTATGGAAAGGGGGTTTCCTTGGTTGAGTTTTTGGTTAATGGTGGTTGAAAGTGCATTATGTTGGAAGTTTATTTGTGATTTTATATTATGGTTATTATAGGATTTTGAAGCTTTGTGAGAAAGGGGAGTTCGGCCGTTGAGGATTTTGTGACAAGAGGGAGGAGTTTTGATCACTATCTGGTCCAGAACAGCAGCATTTTGCTGCTGTTCTAGTAATTGGATAATTGGTCTCGGTCCTGGTTAGTGGTTACTGTTTTAGGATAATTTGGCCAATTGGGGTTTTGCATGTTTGAGTGGGTAGTCTAATGGAGCTGTATGTTTAGTTTGAGTTTCAAATGTGTATAGTTGGTAAATTATTTGGTGCTTGATTATGAAATTTGGGAGGTTTTTTTGTATATTCTTGGACATTTGATAATCAATTATTTGATATATGTAATGAATTGATTTAACAACATACTTGTGGTTGCTTAATATGAGCAGAGTATGTGTTAGTTTAGTAATTGGCTTTTGATATGTGGACTAACATGTATTTATATTCTCATTATTATGATGATGATTTGACTTGGGTCTATATAGAATCTATATATGCATTAGTTGTTAGCTAGGCCAGTTTTAAGTATATTTAGTTGCTACTGTTGTGCATTGGTTTAGAAGAGTTCAATTGGCCAATTGGGTTTATTACTTCATCTGCTTGTATTCAGGTAGTTCCTAAGTTGTTACCGGTGTTAGAATCTGTATTTATCTTGCTTGTTTCAAGTTATGTGGACTAACTGAATAATAATATAAATTGTTTCAAGTTAGCTTTGTAGGGGTTTTAGGGGCTAAATCCGGTAACGCGGCGGAAGCGGTGGAAAATCAGATTTTCGATTTCAAAATTTTTTCTCGGATTAATTAAATAAACATATTTATTTAATATTCCAATAATCAAATTATGAAATAAAATTCAATAAATCATATTTAAGTGAATTTACCAAATTACCCTTACTTGGTATTTTTGTCCATTTTAATCTGAAATTGATCAAATCAATTTTGAATGATTCTAAATCATTTCTAAGATGAACTTAGCATGTTCAAAACATTAAAACACCAAGGGCAACATAAATCCCATTTTTCTTACATTGGCCGTGAGCCTCCTTAGGTGGGCATTTTGTCCATTTGGTCATTTCATGTCTTAAAACACATCAAGATGTAATCCAATCAACATGAAACTTTATATGCATCATATACACATCCAAATACACAACATATATGAAAATCCCCAAATTTGGAATTGGCCATGAACCCTAATTTTTCAATTTCATCAAATTGGACAAATTAGACCAAATTGGTTAAATCAATTACTGCAACCATCATTCTTACATCCAATCCAAGTCTCAACACATTGAAACAACTCAAGATCAAATCTAGGTCATCTAAGAGTGGGTCAACAACTCTAGATTAGCAACATGGTTTCCAAAACCTTAAAAAAAAGCTTATAACTACAATAGTCACAATCTTCTTTCATCACACATGCTCAACACTTTCATCAAAACTTCCACCAACAAAAACACAAGGAATAAAGAAAGAAATAACCTAAGAACATCATATGTTAAAGCCTAGATCGTAAGGAACATTTTCCTTTCTAATAGTAAGTTGAAGAAACTTACTAAAATCCAAGCTTTCTTTGATTTTGCCTTTCTTTTCTCAAGCTTCATTTTGTTTCCTCAATGGAGTTTTTCTTTGTAAAGTGTATTAGGTTTTCAAATGAAAATGAAATGAAAACAATATATACTTGCATCACAAAGGCCTTGGCCGAATTTGGCAAAGGCATATACAAGAAATATTAATTTCAATTTCATTTGAATTTCATTAAATCAACTTGATTAAATATCTAAAAACACCTTTAAAGATATTTTAATAAAGTCAACAAATGCAACTTAATCATTTTAAATCAAATATCCAAAGTTAAGATATTTATATTTTAATTAATTTAATCATTTAACAATTAAATAATTAAATAATTAATTAAATACAAATATATTAAATATATGTATTATATTTACATTAAATATAAAATACATATATTCATTTAGGATATTAGTCAAATATCTCAATTTGACTATTAATTAATGTGTATTTAAATTAATCAAGTATTAAATGTAAATACACAATAATTAATCAAATGACTATCGGGTCCCTTTAGCATGTATTTTGCGTTTAACCTTTAAACGACTTTATAAATAATCAACATTATTTATATTGTTGCTCTAGTGCTCTACGAGTATGTTTCATTATTGAGACTCTCTAGATTCAGGTATATCCGTCACAAAATTCAATTTCGTGTCCATAATTTATCCACCTGTAAGTTATGACGATCACGGATAATCTCGCTGAATCATACAGGTCGAGGTCATAGCAAATGTATAATTCCTCTGTCACGGGTATCCGGATAAATCCCAGAGATATAGATGTAAACGTCAAATCTCTATGGGGATTATCCAGTCGACTATTCTATTAGCAATCTCAAAAAGAATGTTTAGAACTAGCTTCTAAACTATACCACGGGCCCATGATTTTATCTGATTGCTAATCATATGGACTACCTATGCTCTGGTACACAGAACTGACGGATCCTATCTTGATACACATAGGACACCCTGAGGATCTATCTACACCCAACGAACAGGCGGAGGTCTGATTTAAATAGATCGGTGACGTGACTGCCATCTAAGTGTAGAAGATGTCTCATGTGCCCACAATGAAATCTCAAGTCTAAGAATCACAAGTGCTACTCAACCCGAGAAGATTCTTATTGACTTTGGTGTATCATCCATTAAGAATCTTCGGTGAGTCGTTCAGTGTTTATCCGCTATAAACACCCACACGTCTATAATAGTCTCCAAGACTAATGGTTCATTGAGAAACCATTGGAATCATATATTCCAGTATACGACATGTACCAGTCTCAACGGGTTTACTTTACTGACCAAGTAGTGTAAACCTTGACCAGGAACTGTCTGAGAATGACAACGTCATGATATTACTCAATGTCAGTTGCGACGCTTTTGCAACAGTACCATGACTAATCATTCTAAGGTCATTACGTCTTTACCATATAAAAAGATAGATTATATTATAGAAACTGCATATATTATTTATAATAATAATGTTTTACAGAAGTATTCAAAAGAAATACAATCGGGAATTGGCGCTCTGAGCACCAACCCCAACAAGCTTTTCATGTTTCAGCATTTTGTGAGTTTTTGTAGATGGCACCGGGCAATCACAGACGGGCTAATGCGACTTCATCTACATCAACAAGGACAACCGGCACTGATGGAGTCTCTGCTAGCACAGGTGAGTCCAATACAACGAAGGGTCGAGGACGCACCCGTGGCCTGAGGTTGGCTAAGCACGTTAAGGCTCACGGCAGTATCCGGATTGAGATATCAGATGATGGAAAAAGTCAAGTCGGACAATATAATTCAGTGTTTAATACAGCTATATGATCTACAGCTCGGTTTGAAGCTCCTCAAAACTACGTTTCTTGGAGAAAGATACCGTGGGAGACAAAAATCAACCAGCTATTCTCTTCACTACTTGTGAGTTTCCGTACGGTATTAAGTTTTCGATATTGTTTGTTAGTTAAAATTTTTATTTTATACTTATTTTTACTCGGTTGCTATTCCTGTAGGAGTGGTTCGACTTCGATCTGACCAAAGTGAATGTCCAACAATATATTGAATACCACATGGGGAAAAATTATAAGGATTATAGGACAAAAGTCCTGAAACCAATATTCGACGAACATGGACCTTCAGATGCTCCACAACATAAGCCTGATTTTATAGAGGAGCAAGACTGGACATTCTTATGTGAGCTTTGGTCTAGCAAGAAAAACGAGGTAAATTTTAAAATAAACGGAAATTTATAACTGTCTTTGTTTTCGGTACTTACAGTGTTGTTAAATGCAGGATAAATGTCACGCAAATGCGGAAAATCGAAGTCACTTGCGTTTTAACCACCGTGGAGGTTCGAAGCCATTTATCCAACATCGTGCCGAACATTCTGAGGTAAATATATCCTAACGTAAAAGTTAACAGTTCATTATTTTTACTAATGTGGAATAATACTGAATTTATTTTCTGTTTTTAATAGAGTAGCACATGTGAGGTGTAATCATTTCCAGATTTTTTCCGAGTGACACATTACAATGGAAAAACAAATGGATAAATGAAGAAGCCGAACGCTGTTATGTAAGTTTTAGTTTTTAAAATAAAATATTTATTATTATATATGTTAATTTTTTTTTTCAAATTCTAACATTACCTTATTTTTTTTAAACAGAACGAAATGATGGAACTCCAATATCAAACTCAGGAGACATGGTCCAACCCGATACCAGATGAGCAGTTGTCGCAATTGGTTTTCAAGAATTAGACAGATTACAACATTGGCCTTGGCACTCGTAAGAAACCGACGTCATTTGCACGCAATACTGTTAATTCGGACAATGCCTCCTCTCTTCGAGACCAGTTAGTCACCACCCAAGACCGGCTAACCACCACCCAAGACCGCCTAACCACCACCGAAGACCAGCTAGTCACCACCCGAGACGAGCTGAAGAATACTAAGGAGGAGCTACAACAGGTCAAGGTGGACCACCAGAAGAAGATGGAGCAGTTCGAACAGAAAATGCTGGTTTTCCGCCAGATGTTGGAGGCCTCACTCAGTCAGTGTGCATCGGGCTCGAGCGTCCCCTCATCACAGTAGCAATAAAATTTATATCTATTTGTATAAATATTTTGAACAAATAGTTTTAATATAATATGTATTTTTGTAAAAAAAAAAAATTCAATATAATAATTATTATAATATTTCCTAATTATGTTATTAATTAGGAATTTTTTTTTCAAATAAATAAAATATTAAATTAATTATTTTAGACCAAAAAGTAGTAAATTAATAATTTTTTAAAAAAACATATTTTTTGACTAATTTCGTCGAACTAGTCGACGTTAAATGTGGTTTTGGCATCGAAATATTCGACGCTAATAGTAAAAAATCGCCGCTGAAAGTATACAAATATTATTTTTTTTAATATACTTTAGCGTCCAATTATTTCGTCGCAATATCTGACATATAGTGTTAGAAAATTTTATTTAGCGTCGAAATAAATTGGACATAAAATGGTACTTTTTAGCGTCGAATATCTGTGTTTCGAAGCTAAATATTATTCTCGTCGATGTTTCGGCGTTCAATTTTTGCCATACATATATTTTATGACCTGAAATTTGTCATACATATAAAATTTCAAAATAATAAAAGTAATAAACAACTGAAATAATAGTAAAAACTTTAAAAAAATGATAAACAAAGTTTAAAAAAAATAATAAAAATATATTTGATGGGGTTGGGTTTTACTTTCGAACCTGTGACCTGACACACAAAAATCGGGTCGGATCAGATTAACATGAAAATATATTATTTTTAATTGAAATCCGAAAGGATGAGTCGGGGAAGAGTTGACTCGAAAATGTAAACACTCCCACTGCTTACTAAGGTAATGGGTAAAATAAAAAGAAATAACATCGATTAATTCCAAGTAAAAAAAAAACTAAGAAAGAAGAAAAGTTGGAATTAATAGAATGAAAAAGGAACAACCACTTGGTCGACCACAATGCGTGATGCCATGATAATAGATAACAACGTTGCTTTCTTTTATTTTGTTGTTTTCTTGTACGCTTCAATTCGTTTGTTTTTGCTTTCTTCAAAAAGAGAAAATGAACAGAACAGATTGCACAAACCTACCAATCAAATTTCGGAAAATGGGGACCGCCAAGCCAATATGAAATGGCCACTTCCTTTATGTAAAGTATCAACCCCTCTCAACCTTCCACGTCATCATTTCATTTGGGAAAATCCCGATGTAAAAAATTTAATGAGTTATTAGTTTAATCGGTTGAATCGTGATTAAAAATCGGTAAAATCAGCTTATGTAATAGATAATTTTATTTAATTAAAAATTATTAAATACAAACAAAAAATTTGGACTGATCATATCCAGTTTTAGCCATTTTTTATTAGACCGATTTTTTAATATTAGTCGGACCGGACTCACAACTTTAGCCGAAAACAGCATGAACATTATAAATATACATATATTTTTGAATTTAATTCACACATATAAGTAGTAGGCTTACAAATTTTCTTGTTTTAATAGTAAAAAAAATAAGCATGCCCATCTTAATTAGCTATGTCACCAATGAATATTAATTTAGCCTTGTAATATGGTTATTGATAATTCAAAGGGATTTTTATGTGCCCCACTCTTATAGCGTAAGTTAGAGATACTCTTGGCTAGGCCTCTTACCAACTAGGGTTCTTCGTCTAATCTATTGATGTTGAAGAACTCTTAAAAATAAATCAGTTTTTGATGAAAATGTATTATTTCAATCCTGCGTATTGTGTTAATTTTTATTTTTTTTTAAATGTTGAAAATCTCGCCGTCAAATTACATGATCCGAATTTAAGCGGAATAAGTAAAACTCATGCTGCCCCATACTCTTATAAGAAATGCACCATCTGAATTCAAATTCATGACTTTGTAACCAAATTTTAAATTTTTTACTAATAAACCACACTTCTTTAGGACTACGTATGAACTCCACCCTCGGTGCTTTTAATATATACAATTTACTCATAATATTTTTATTAATATCCCATTACTTCCATTGACCTAACAATTCATTATTATTTTTTACAATTTTACCCTTTGATTCTATTTATTATTATATTGACATGAATAATGATGATCGATAGTTTATTTATTGATCATTTTATTAATATTTTTAATATTAGAAAAATAAAAGTAATAATAATTTATTATTTCTTACAATATAACTATGATAGTTTATACTTTTATTACAAATTTATTGATAATTATCATGTTAATATATTAATATTTAAAGGTAAAATTATAAAAGCAAGGTAAAGGGAGTAACGTAATATTATAAAAAAGTAAGTGGTGAGTTGAGTGGTAGCTGGCTCAATCCTAGGAGGCTCGACTGGGTATGCTCCCCAGTTCGAGTCCCGTTAGAGTCACCATCGTTGGGAGGATCATACCGTGCAGCTCTCCGTCCGAATCCGGATTAGTAAGACCCAATGTAGCACTGGATATCGGGTGGGGAACCAAAAAAAACAATGGGAGGAAAGCAGGAATTTCTCCGAATAAAGATGACTCAGAAGAGAGTTAACACAGATAGTCGATTGATATTTTAAATTTGACATAAATAAGAGTCCGAAATTTAAAAAAAAAATCAAATTTTAATATATAATATAACTTAATATTTTTTTAACATTTATCAATAAAACTCAATTTTAAAAACACTCATAAAATCTTATAAAATTCAAATTCAATGTAATTCAGATCGTCCATACCCTCGATTAATGGGAGGTTCCCTCGACGAGAGGATAAGGAAAAAAGCATACATTGGTCACAACTTGTTGGGGTTGTAAAAAATTCGGACCACTATTTTATAGCCACGTGTAATGTCTGCTATTAATTGTATCTATTGGGAGTCTTCGTTGACACCATTCTTTGTCATCTTTGACAATCCATCAAAGGGCCTATAACTATCCCACCGAACTTCACAGCTTTTCCATTCGGGCCATGAAATAATTTTTTGAATACATAAGTCTCTTTGAAACAAAGTTTTTTTTTTAATAATTTTTGAAGCTATAAGCTAGTAGAAAATATGGAACGTTATGAGATCCAGAAAGATATTGGTTCAGGAACTTTGGTGTTGCTAGGCTTGTAAGAGACAAATGGAGTGGTGAGCTCTTTGCTGTCAAGTATATTGAGAGAGGCCAAAAGGTAAAATTATATTTACTTTTTCTTATTCTTCTTTTTTTTTTAAAATCATTTATCACTTTTGTTTTCTGAATTTTAATCTGGGTATTTTTGTTTTTTTGTTTTGTTTTTTTTTTGTTTTTCTGGGTATTTTTGTTTCTTGCAGATTGATGAGCATGTTCAGAGGGAGATTATGAACCACAGGGCCTTGAAGCATCCTAATATTATAAGATTTAAAGAAGTATGTTCACTTGTTTCTTAATTCATAATATTTTTTTTAACCTATTTTTTTTTTCTCTTCTATATATTTATATCTTAGCTTCCTACAAGAGTTAATATTAAAGGGTACTTTTGTATCCTCACCAAACAGAAACAACTCTCAGAGAATCTCTGATTTTTCCCCATATCATATGATTCTCAAACCACTTGCTTTAAATTTCCAAGACCTTTTTTTTCTTTTCTATTATATATATCCAGAAACAACGCTCTTTGAAAAAACAGAAATAAGATTGCGGGTATAAATACTCTTTTTGGACCCTATTTATAGCGAGAATATTGTAAATTGAATATGATTTTTACTGTATACTAAGTCATTGATTTGTTAAAAGGGATGATAAATTAATTCATATCCTCCATATTTTGATTCAAGTTCAATTCCTCTATTTTTGAAAGTTTTAGCTCCATATATGAATCGATTTTGCTGGTATTAATAACACATGTGCAGGTATTTTTAACACCTACTCATTTAGCCATAGTCATGGAATATGCAGCTGGAGGTGAACTTTTTGAAAGGATATGCAATGCTGGTAGATTCAGTGAGGATGAGGTCCATGCATTAACCTCCCTTTTAAATTAATTATTTATATATTTTATTTTTTTCCTTTTTGTTTTTTTGCTAATTATGTCTCCGAAAGACGTGATTTGGTGGTATAGAGCTTAGGATCTGATTTTCAGGTCTTGAGTTCGAATTCATGAGATGCATTTTTTTATAAGAATCTGAAGTGTCAGAGGTTTTACTTACTCCGCTTAAACCCAGATCAATAGGATTTTCAATATTTCCAAAAAGAAAATTTGCTAATTATTTTCTTTTTTGTATATCAGGCAAGATATTTCTTTCAACAGCTAGTATCCGGAGTTAGTTACTGTCATTCAATGGTAAAAAAAAATTCACTACGATTTTGATAATTAGATATTTTTAGAGAATTTTTTTTCCCTGGTGAAATTGAAATGCATACTTCACATTTATTTGTAGCAAATTTGCCATAGAGATCTTAAAATGGAAAACACACTCTTGGATGGTAGCACAGCTCCACGTCTCAAAATATGCGACTTCGGCTATTCCAAGGTAACAGTCTTTTAAGTCAGGGGTTAGGTTAAGGGATAAGGCTAAACCGTAACTCGAAAAATGAGGAAGAGCCCTGCGGATGGGTTGATGATAAGGATCTATTTGATATAAATTGAATATTTAGGAGTCAAATTTTTTAAAAAAATAAATTAATTTTGGATAACTGTCAAGATTTTAAAATTATAGAATTAAATTCATAAATATTTATACTCTCGGACCGTGTCGGATCTACTCAATTTTTAAATCTATTTTACGCAAGTGGGTTGACTCGGAAATAATTTTTTAATCCTTTTATATAAACATTTTCAGAATTAATACATCAAAATAAGATTTTCAAACTTATCTACAAATTAATCTGAATTTATTTACATATTTGTTGGAACTTTCATATGACAGTCCTCTGTGTTGCACTCGCAACCCAAATCCACCGTAGGAACCCCAGCCTACATTGCGCCTGAGGTCTTGTCCAGAAAAGAATACGACGGCAAGGTGATTTTTATATATTTTTTTAATTTCCTTTCAATTATTGTTACAAAATTATTTTATTTTAATCTTAATTATTGAATTTCATGAGCCTAACTCAATCCAAATGCTAACATGAGAGTTGATGATTGCCTAATATTTATATTTTGAGTTCAGTCGTTTATCTCATTCGATGTTTCTTCAACACCCCCTCACATGCATGCAGGCCGATCTATCGATTTTTTATCTGATTTTTGTCACGTGGGTACTTGGTATGAATAATGTTTTGATATCATATTGAATTTCATGAGTCTAACTTAATCCAAAAGATAGCTTGACAGTTGAAGATTTATCGATACTTATATTTTGAATTATTTTTCATCTTAATCGATATGAGATATTTTTCTCGATATTAATTAATTAGTTGAAAACTATTTAAATTAATCCTTGAGAAAAATAATAGATTGCAGATGTCTGGTCCTGTGGGGTGACGTTGTATGTGATGTTGGTTGGGGCTTATCCCTTTGAAGACTCAGAAGATCCAAGAAACTTTAGAAAAACAATTCAGGTAATTAGTTTTAAACTAACTTATATTAATCAATAAATTATTGTGGCTTAATTAATTAATATACATACCACTAATGACTGATTATGGCAGCGGATTCTGAGTGTCCACTATTCAATACCATATTATGTTAGAGTTTCAATGGAGTGTAGACATCTTTTATCTCGGATATTTGTTGCTGACCCAGAAAAGGTATGTTTAAAATTTTCGGATCAAAACATTGATTTATTGGGGTAAAATTTAATTTTCATAAAAAAAATATTAGATATTCTTCATTTAATTACTTGCATAGATAAGGCTACATTCATTCAAGAGTGTGCAAATCCAACCCGATCCGTGAGTCAACTCGTAACCTGTACTGCTATGGGTTGAATTTGGTCAACCTGCATAGATTGCAGGTTGAAAATTTTCCCGCAACCCCCATATATTAATTTATTATTTTTTTATATTTATTTTTTTTTATATTTTTACAATTTTATATGATTGAATTTATATTTTTTATCTTTTTTTTTTCCATTTTCCTGTACATGTATTTATTTATTTTGAATGTGAATTATTATTATTTTTTTTTTAAAAAAAAAACTGAATTCAACTCGCACAACCCAACCCGCAACCCGCGCCGGTTGTGCGGGTCATGTCGGTTTAGAAAAATTCCAACTACCTATTTTCGATTGGCATAAATTAAGTCCCAACCCGAACCGTGTACACCCCTACATATATTTGTCCTTCTTAAATCTCGCAATAATGGGAGTCTTCATAATTTGTACACAGGACCATCTTCTTTTTTTTTTAGGTTCAAACCTTTGTAATTTTATTTACTGTTGTTAAATTATATTGCAGAGAATAACCATACCAGAAATTAAAAAGCACCCATGGTTCTTGAAGAATTTGCCAATAGAATTCAATGAAGAAGAGGAAGGGAGCATGCAAAATGGAGATGAAAATGATCAGTCTCAAAGTATTGAAGAAATATTGGGTATAATTCAAGAGGCACGAAAACCAGGAGAGGGTCACAAATTTGGTGGGCAATTTATTGGGGGCAGCATGGATCTTGATGATTTAGATATTGATGCAGATTTAGATGATATTGAAACTAGTGGTGATTTTGTTTGTGCATTATGATATGAGATTTTCAAGTGCCAAAAACTTTGAATCATTTCATCTTTGCAATTGCTTTGCTACTCAAATCTTGATAAAATATATGGCTATCTCCTCATAACAAGTCATGTGTATTTTCTTTTTTTTTTCTTTTTTTTTTAAGGACCATAATAGTTCTTAGTTTCAGAATTTGTAAAAGTCCCAAATTTCTATTGTAATATAATTAACCTAGCAAACGTTTTAAAAAATAATTTTGCCGTTTATATGCACTTATATATATATATATATATATATATATTGGAATCATGGGAAATCTCTGTCGCCAAATCACTATTTCCAAACTTAAACGGAATAGGTAAAATCTCTGGCTGTCCTAGACTCTTATAAGAAATGCATTCTCTGAATTCGAATTCATGACCTCAAGATGAGATCATGAGCCCTACACCACCAAGTCACGCCCCTTGGGGACATGAGGTTAAAAGATGTGATGACGTTTTTAAAATTTGATAAAACCTATGAATTATTAAATAAAATATGATAATTAAAGGTAAAAAAAATAAATAAATATATCTCTATTGGCCCATATATACTTTCGAGGTTATAATTTGACACCCATAAAATTAAAATTATGACCCTACTCCGGTTGAGAGGTCTGATCCTGTTGATTAGTTAAATAACCATTAGCATTGGATATAATTATACTAGTTAAACTGTTTGACACAAAATCTTTAAGTAATTATTTGTACTGAAGTTAAAAACATCATTAAAACTAACATCATTAAAACTAAGTCGACTTATATGGCTATGTTTCAAATTATACAGTAACTAATATTTTTTTTTTTGAAACGTTGGAAATTTTACCGCTATATCATCCGATCCGAACTTAAACGAAGCAGATAAAATTTCCGATTGTCTTAAGTTCTTACAAAAAATATACCTCATGAACTCGAATCCAGAACCTGACAACCAAATTCTAAACCATTTTCCATAAACCACACCAGCTTGGGGCACAATAATTAATAGGAGTATTCATGGATCGGATCGGGTCGGGTCGGGTTTTTTTCAAAATTTATGAAACCCGATCGGGTAGGGTCATGCGGAACGATAGACCCGAACCCGAAATTTGAGTTTGCAAACCCGAGCGGGTCAGGTAGGCAAATATTTTTTTATGTATTAATTATTTTGAGACATAAATACTACATATTTTATGTCACGAAACTTGTCATACATATAAAATTTCAAGATAAAAAAGTAATAAACAAATGAAATAATAGTTATATTTTTTTAAAAATTAATAATATTTTTTTTTAGAAAACTAATAAAAAATTATTTTTCGGGTCGGGTTGCGTCGTCAAACCCGCGAACCGACCCGCATTATTCGAATCGGGTCGATCCGAATTTATATTATTATTTTTTTAACCCATGAGAGTCTGGTCGGGTCACGTCGGTCACGATTTGACCCGATCCCATGAATATCTATAGTAATTAATATTATTAACGACCAAACGATAGAGATATGTAGCATGGACATTTTCTTATGTTATCTAGCTGGGAAAATGTGATGTGTAGGATAGAGTCAAATGCTTATAATAATAATAATAATAATAATAATAATAACAATAATAATAATTCTAAGTGCAATAGCACCGTGCCTGGTGGTTTAAGTGTGGTCATTAATTAATAGTGATGGTGACTTAATCAGTAGTTTGTTTGTCTCGAATCAATTTTCAGTGAATATTTAGATTTATAAAATTCAGGTAAAACGAGGACTATGTAACAAAAATAAATATTAATAAAAAAAAATTTCAAAAAATATGTTCAGATTTATAAGTCCGGTTTCATAAAAAACAATTTTAAATTTTATATCTAAAACTCGAATTATATTTGAAGCAGACCGGGTTAAAATTGAATTAAAAAAATACCTAAATTATCCTAAATTTCAATAGATTCGGAGTTCAAATTTTGAGAACGAAACCAAATTATCTATATCGATTCTTTTTAGGACCGCCCCCAAGGGGTGTGGCTTGGTGGTGAAGGATCCAGAATCTCACCTTGAGGTTCTGAGTTCGAATCCAGGGGGTGCAACTTATTGTAAGAGTCTGGGGCAGCCGGGGGTTTTACCTGCGCCGCGGCCCAGAATAGGTGGTTTGGTGGCGGGGTTTCCAACGATTTCAAAAAAAAAAAAAAAAAAAAAAAGATTCTTTTTAGGACCACCTTTCATCGAATTAGCCGGAGATAGTGATGGTAAATTTAAACACAGTTTAAAATGATGCTGTTGATAGAATCTGTATTTAATGTCACGTCATATGTGTATGATTCTATCGCTTACGAATCGGCAGCAAATGCCAGTGAGAACTGAGCCAATGTTTAATGTTTAATTATTATTCGTATTTTTATCTGTCTAAATTATCAATAAAATTATAAAAATTAAATATTTATTAATGGATATATAATATTTAATATAATTACTTCATTTAATCTAAATCCAATAATTTAATGTGAATTCATTTAACACAATTTTAAAGATTAATTTGATTACAACGATCCATATAAAGCTACAATTACACAACACTAATAATTTAGCACAATTTAATTTTTGGAAATCAATTTCAATACAAATAAATTATACAATTTCATATTTAATTATTGAATGGATATCGGATATCCGATACTGATATCCGCAACCGTTTAATAATTATTACGGATATATAATTTCATATTCATACCATATCCACTAACAATTTCAAATTTTTTTTTTATTGATTTTAACTGTTATCCAAAATATTCTTCCAAATTACCATCATAATTCTATAAATAATCGCACAAATTTGTTTTCCTAAATTCCTTCTCGATTTTTTTTTGAAATGAAAAAAATCAAATCCCAAATTATCTTCTCATGTAGAGGTGGCCACGGTTCCAGTTTCGGAACACGAACTGGAAGGTTCAGGTTCCAAACTGTTCCGGTTTCGGAACCGGAATCGGAACCGAAATTTTTCGGTTCGGTTAGGGTTCATCCATGACCGAACCAAAAAGAACCGCTGGAATCAGACGGTTCCAGTGGTTCGAACAGGAACCGTTGGAACCGTTTTAATTTATTTTTTTAAAAAAATCATTATTAAAATTTAAAAAAAAAAAAAACTGAAATGGAACCGGAACCATTCTGTTCGGTTTCGATTCCACATAAATATGTAATCGAAACCAGCCGGTTCGGTTCCGATTCGGAACCAAACCGGACCGGTGGCCACATCTATTCTCATGGGTGTTTGGTCACTACCCCCATATTGGTTGTTTATTAATTAATTAAATAATTTTGTCGATGACAAAAGTTTAGTTGACCAAGTGTTGATCCAATCCAGGGAAAATAATTTGTTTGAGAAACACAAAACTAATATATTAATTATTGTTCCTATCAAATTCAGATTTTAATAATTCAGTTCATATATTTTGCAATATGTGTTGCTGATTATATTATTGACTCACATTGAAAACGAGTGCATATATATTTTATCTTCTGAGATAATATAATTTTTCCGAATATATGTAGTCATCCCCTCCTACTTCTATGGAGGTTTCGATTGCGTAATTTGTTAGGAATATATTTACAATTAGGAATGTATTAAAATCGCAAAAAAAAAAAAAAAACATTAGTTGAGTTTGTTAATAACTTCTTTGTATAGGTTAATTATAGAGATTAAATATCACATATATTTTTTATTTTAATGAATCATGAAGAGCATATGTTGCTTGTAATATGATGTGTAGATGTTTTGACGAATCCAGTCAAGATAAAAGAGTTCTTTTTAGAATTCATGAAGGTGGAAGGGACTATTTAATATGTTGAAGAGTACTTTTCAACTAGACATTGATGGTGTAAGAGGACAAGGCTATGACAATGGATCTAATATGAAAGGAAAACACAAAGGTGTATAGAAAAGATTACTTGTAATAAATCATAAAGCTTTCTATACCCCATGTTATTAGCATAGTCTTAATATATTGCAATAAGACCCGGACCCGGTCCGGGATTAAAAAATCCATACCCGGGTCTTAAAAATTTGGACGCGGGCGAATTCGGATCCGGATTTGGGTTCGCATGGATTCGGTCCGGATAGACCCAGGTCCGGAAAAAAATAATAATTAAATATAATGAAAAATACAAAATAATATATAAAAAAATATAATAGAATATAATTTTAAAAAATAAAATAATTAAAATAAAACTAATAAAATTGACAAAATCCAAATATAAATATAAAATAATACAATTAAAAATTAAAAAAAAATAAAAAAAAAATAAAATGGATATCCGGATCCGGACCGGGTAGACCCGAGTCCGGACCCGGAGTAACGAAATTACTTCCGAAACCGGACCCGGGTCCGGATCCGGATTTTACCATCCCTACTTAATATTGCATTGTGTGATATGGCCAATTCTTGTTCCAAAGCAATATTTTTTTTTTTGGAGTGGTGCAACATATTTATACATTATTTTCTTCTTCTACAAAAAATTCATGTGAAAAAAGCTCAAGATCTTACTCTAAAGACTATTAGAGGTCGAGCTTGAGAGATAAGAAATATTTCAATTCACTTGGTTGATACTGGTGATGATCCGAAAACAAATAGTGAAGCCGAGTATCTAGCCATTCATGAAATTGAGAATTTTGAGCTCTTGGTCGACATAATTATTTGGCATACTATACTAAGTAGTGTTAACTCAGTGAAAAAATTGATGCAAATATATGCAGATAGGTGTTGCTATCCTATTAATGAGCTGAAAAGACTTATCTTTTTTTTTTGAACAATATAGAGGAAATAGACTTGAAGAAGCTATAATATAAGCTACAGAAGTTGCTATTGCGATGGAAATTGAACATGTTTTTTGTGAAAAAATGTATTATTCGTAGAAAGAGATAATTTGATGAGAATACTGATGAATAGGTTCCACAATCAGTTGGAGAATCATTTAGAATCAATTACTTTTTTTTTTTTTTTTTATCATAGATCATGCTCTTTCTTCACTTAAGGGTAGGATTGAATAATTTCAAGTTTATGAGAAAACTTTTGGGATTTTATTAGACCATGAGAAGTTACAGTTCGCAGATAGGAACGACTTAATAAATTTTTATGGCAATCTTGAGGAGTTTTTGAAACATGATGGCATCTCTGATATTGATGAGACGGAGTTACTTTTGGATTTGTAAATCTTGAGAGAAGTTTTACTAGATGACATAAAAAAGACAGTTGATGTGTTAGCTCATTTGAATTCGAAGGTTAGTTGTTTTCCAAATGCAAAGGTTGTATATAGAATTTTATTGACTATATCTGTAACAATTGCCTCTACTTTTCTAAGTTAAAGATAATCAAGTCTTACCACTGATCTAGTATATCTGTAACAATTGCCTCTACAGAGAGAAGATTTTATATAGTTGTTATTTTGACTTGGTTAATACGCATATTTTTTTTGGCAAGACAAAAGGCCCATTTTCAGGAGTCCTCATAGGGCCATCCAAATGTCAGATCCGGTACTGCCAAGATGAGTGTTTCTACTGCAAGAAGAAATGACATTGGAAGGGGAATTGTCATCAGTACCTTACAAGCTTGAAGAAGTCAAAAGAAGGTACATCCTTATTCTTTATTATTGAAATGAATCTTGGTATAAGTTCCATATCTCATTCATGAATTTTAGATTATGCTGATACCTCACATATCTATAAGTCCTTGCAGATTCTAAATAGTAAACATTTGCTCAGGGAAGGCGAAGTGATCCTCAAAGTTTGAAATGAAGAGTCTGTCTCTGCAACCTCCTTAGGGACGTGTCATCTTCCTATGTCATCAAGACATTTAATTTTATTAGATAAAATTTTACATTTTCCTAGTGCAATAAGGAATATTGTTTCCATTCCAATTTTGACGAAATGTAATTATGAATTTCATTTTATCAATGAGAAATGTAATTTATTATTATTTGAATAAATGTGTTGGCATTGCATTAAATATAAATAGATTATATTGGAGACAAAAGGATAATCTAAATTCATAACAATCAATTAAACGCGATAATAACAAAATGACCGAGACATAATCCCAATTCAAGATTCATTTGACACTTAAGATTAGGTCATATATGAGATAAAATAATTTCACAATTGGAAAATGAAGGCTTACTTCCTTCATTAGGTTTAGAACCTTATTCAAGTAGTGAATCATGTCTCAAAGGAAAAATGACCAAGCCACTTTTTGTAGAACAAAATGAAAGAACCAAAGAAACCTGGGAACTTATACATATTGATGTATGTGGCCGACTTAGTATAGTGGCCAAATGTGGTTTTCAATACTTTGTTACTTTCATTGACGATTTTTCAAGATTTGAGTATTTGTACCTAATGAAACATAAGTTAGATACTTTTAAAAAGTTCAAAGAGTATAAGAATGAAATAGAAAACCAATTGGGAAAAAAGTATAAAAAAAAAAAATCTATGATATGATCGTGGAAGAGAATGATTTAAGTACTGAATTTTAATATTATCTCAAGAAATATGGAATAGTGTCTCAGGTAACACCTCCTACATACCTCAACATAACAGTGTTGCGGAAATAAGAAATCGTACCTTATTGGATATGGTACGTTCCATGATGAGTTTTGTTGATATACGAACGTCATTTTGGAGGTATGCTCTCCAAAATGCCTTACATGTTCTAAATAGAGTTCCAACCAAATATGCTCCTAAGACCCCTTATGAGATATGATATGAGAAATGTCCTAACTTGGGATACTTGAAGATTTAGGGCAGTCCAGTTTGAAATTACCTACAAGCACACACACAACAAGCAATTCTCTATACCCAAGAGGAGGGTGAATTGGATGATGACCTAATATTACAGAATTATGTTATAAGCTAATAGTTTTACCAATTAAGTTTATCAATCAATTTCTCATTCACAATATATCACCAATATGCAAGTTACTAATTAATATGCAAATACTAAAATAAACTTGCGATAATTAAAAGTTAAGGGATATAGAAATTGACACCGGTGATTTATAGTGGTTAAGCCAACTTTTTGCCTACGTCTACTCCCCCAATCCACGCTTGAAGATTTCCACTAAGTTGAATACTCAAATTACATTGAGTTTTTCGTGGCTCACTCGCAACCAAGATTTTTGTCCCCTAAGTTCACTTCAAACCTTTACACAATAGTTTTATCTCTAGGTTCACTTTTAAACCTTTACAATGAGTTTTGTCCATAGGCTTACTCACAATCTTTACACAAATCACTCTTTTGAGTATTCCCACTTACAAATGGATTTCCCAACCACAAGTGTATAAGATATGAAGATTTAAGTACAACACACTTGGGCACTTATAAAATATAATGAAGATTTAGAATGTAAGTTGCTAACCCAAGTAAACTAAGCTCTCTAAATGATATGAAGGTGTATGTAGTGAGCTTGAGTATGAAAGTGTATGATGATAAAGGTTTTCTAAAACTCTCTGTTTTTGCCTTGGAGAAAATTATATGAAGGTTCAAGAATTAGGAAAAAATAAAATTGGGGCTCAACTTATAGAGAAAGTGAAATACTGCCAACGCTTTCTATCTGAGATCGGTATGTATGTCTCAGAGGCCGGTATGTCTATCTGCCAAAACATAATGGCTATATTACCATTGAAGATTAAAATGTAATATCGAATTACTGACCGATATGGAGGCCGATATGCCGGTTAGCTCACCTGTATAGAGATTGGTATGGACCGTCCCGGTTTCAGTGGCTGTGCAAACTCTAACTGATTGGTATGGAGTAGTCCAGTTCTAGAGAGCATGCAAAGTTGAAAGTATGCTAATCTTAGTGTAGAAAATCTCATGGTCACTGATATGCCGGTGTGGGGGACCGATATGCTAATCTCAGTGCAGAAAATACAGAATACGAAAGTTGAAAGTATTTTACACATGACCCTAATGAGTCTAAATGAATGTGCATATGAGTCATATGAGCTTAGTAACTTAAATTATCAACTCACTTACAATGAGTCCTAAGTTAAGACCACATAAGATTTTCTTCAATAAACACTAGTATTCACATACATTACTCTTCATCATGATTGCTCCGATATCTTTTGGTAATGTCCGCTAATGCGCGTCAAAGTCCTCTAGTATTGCATCATCAAAATTCATCTTGAGTACTATGGCACTAACAATCTCCCCTTTGTTGATGTCTTGATGATGACAACCTTTAAACTTGTAAGCCTTGAGAGTTCAAATTTGTTGACGATTTTAGCTCCCCTTCAACATGTGATTGTCTTTAATATAACTCTATAAAATTTAGATAAACACATCAGTATAAAAATAGCTCCCCATTGATATAAGGGTGAGGGTAACACAAGTTTTAATTCTCATTCCATGATTTCTCTCCCTTTGACATTATCTAAAAAGACGGAGAAACAAAAAATTAAGCTATATGAGATATCAATTAATAAGTGCACAAAACATATAAAAATTCATAAACATGCACACTTTGTATTTTCATACAATATAAATTTCATGCATAATCAAAATCATTTAAATTAAGCCAATATCCATATATTTCATTTTCAACCACATAACAAATTAATAAAGTAGAATTGATGCTAAAACATCATATATAATCAATTTCACTAAGTTCATAATCTAAATATATAATTAAATTACAAAAGTTCATAATCTAAATATATAATTAAATTACAAATACATAATTAATAAATAGTTAATCACACTTAGTACAATGCTAAAAACAATATTAGCAGCTTGACCAAGAGCATATGATTTTGTTTTGTTTCATTTATAGTGTTATTATTAGGGTTAGATATGTTAAAAAATGAAAGAAAATATTTAATAAATATATGCGGGTTTGCAGGTGGGTCATGCGGGTTGAGAATTTTCAACCTAAATTGGTTGAATTAATTTTCCAATCCAAACCAACCCAACCCGTGGGGGTTGTGGGTTGACCCACGGATTGGGTTGGGTTGGGTTTACGCACCCCTCTCCATCTTTATTAATTTAATTTATTTATCTATGATTTTTTAAATATTTAATGAGTTTCTGTCAATTGTAGGAGCAAGGGATTGCGACGGCTGAAGAATGGGAAATGTTTATTGAAGTTATTCGAAAGCCATTGCCTGCTGATTTTAGAATCAATTCTAGGTAATTATTTTTAAAAAATATATTATTACATTTTGATTAAATGTTTCTCTTAAGTGATTATTATTTTCTTAAATATAGCTGTTAAGTTTAATTGTTGCTTTTAGTGGGTTCTAAATTACAACCTATGTTATCAAAGAGAATAGGTGAGAAGGCGTTTTGATAATTTTATATGTCCAATCGCTGTCTCTGACCGATTAAATGACGGATTGATTAACCGAATTATAAAGAGTCATAATTTAAAATACCTAAACTTTGAATCCTACCCAAATTGATGCATCATCAACAATAGCCATAGAATGCTGGAAAGGTAGGGCCAGTTATTGCCAAGAACTGCTTGAAAGGCTTCTAATGCGAATGGAGACTGGAAATACAAAAGATGTGTTGTGCTAAGGTGCCAAACTTTCAAAGTTTGAAAGTTTGGCAAAGTTGCATTTGAAAGTTAGGCATTGTGCAACTTTGAAAGTTAGGCAAAGTTGCACAATCTCTAACTCTATATAAGGAGCCATTAAGGACCATTGTAAGCATCCCTTAAATCACAAATGTGTGAGTGAAAATAGAGAGTAAAGAGGGTTGAGAGGTTTTTTGTTAAGTTTTGTATAAAGCTTTGTAATTCTTTTGTGGTGTAATAAAAGAAGAGTTTTCCTCTCACATCTCCTCTATTGTGTGTGTTTTATCACAACAAGTGGTATCAGAGCTAAGGTTACTCGGAGGGATCCCGAAACTCGGTAACGGAGATTCGGTTCGGAAAGTCGGTTCCGACAAAAGTTGTCGAAAATCGAATTTGAGCATACCATCGGACTTTTCACGGCGAGACGAGCACGGTGGTATTTTCCGGCGATCGAACGGAGGCCGGAAGAAGGCTCACGCGCGCCACGCGCTGGTCAGAAGACAGCCCACGCTCGTCGACGCGCCGCACGCGCCCCACTCTCTGCTGAAGGTTGAAGACGCTGAGTCAGCCGCCACGTCAGCGCACAGTCAGCGCCACGTCAGCAGGAACTGCACAGTCAGCAGCCCAGTCAGCGCCACGTCAGTGCACAGTCAGCAGCCCAGTCATCTGCCACGTCAGCGGTGCCTGGTAAATTTCAGATAGGTCCCTGAACTTTCTGGAAATTACAGTTTAGCCCCTAAACTTTCAGAAATTTTCAATTTAGTCCCTGAATTTTTTGGAAATTGCATATTAGTCCCTGAAGTTTTCCGTAATTGCACTTTGGCCCCTGAACTTTTGGAAATTGCACTTTGACCCCTGTAATTTCTGGAATTTGCAATTTGGTCCCTGTGTCGGATTTTGACAAACGAAGTGTCATTTCCACCATTTTCGACCATTCCGGACGCAACGGTGAGGTTCGTTTTTTGAAATTCTGCTTAGAATTTTTATGATGGAGGGGAGCAACGGAAAAATGATTTTGTTAACCAGTACAAACTATTTCACATGGAGAGGAAGGATGAAAGACCTTCTGTATGTGAAGGACTATGATGGATCGGTGTTTCTGGAGCAGAAACCAGAAGGAATGACCGATGGAAAGTGGGCTAATCTTCACCAGAAAACATGCAGTACTATTCGTCAGTGGATCGACGACAGTATCGTGAACCATGTCAGTGAAGAGATAAATGCACGTGTCTTATGGAGAAAGCTGGAGGAGCTTTTCCGAGCAAAGACTGGCAACAACAAGCTGTACTACATCAAGAAGATGATGGGTTTAAAATACCAGGAAGGTACAGCTTCGGCGGACCACATCAACGATTTCCTCGGAACCATGAAAGAATTGTCAGGATTGGGCATAGACTTCGGAGATGAGGTAAATGGCTTAATACTCCTTAATACGTTACCAGAATCATGGGAAACGTTCAGATCTACGGTGATCAATTCAGCCGCAGATGGGAAAGTCACTATGGAGATGGCAAAGACCAGGATCTTCGAGGAAGAAAAGAGGACGAGAATGCAAGAGTCAGCATCAGCCTCAACCTCAGAAGCTCTAGTGACAGAGAAGTCCACCAGATGGGGGAGGAGTAAAAGCCGAGGCCCAGGTAGACCAGACAAGAACCGGGGTAAATCAAAAACAAGAGATATTGAGTGCTATTACTGCAAAAAGAAAGGCCATATGAAGAGGGACTGTTACAAACTGAAGAACGAGCAGTCCAGGAGAGATGGTGACTCTAATCAAGAAAGAGTTGCTACTACCACCGAAAAGACCTCCAAAGAATTTCATATTATATATGAAGAAGATGTTGTGAATCTTGCCAGCCACGAGACCAGTTGGGTGATAGATAGTGGCGCATCCATACACGCCACATCTCGCAGAGACTTCTTTTCATCTTACACACCAGGGGACTACGGTGCTGTAAGGATGGGGAATGACGGACAGTCCAAAGCCGTCGGTATTGGAGACATCTGCCTTGAAACAGACAACGGGACAAGGCTAGTGTTGAAGGGAGTCAAGCACATCCCAGACATCCGGTTAAACCTGATCTCAACAGGCAAGCTGGATGATGAAGGTTTCTGCAGCACCTTTAGTGACGGATGCTGGAAGCTCACTAAAGGATCAATGGTCGTGGCACGAGGTAAGAAGGATTCAACTTTGTATTTGATGCATGCTAAGATTACAAATAGTAGCATAAATACAGTCAACAGTAATGAGGCAGCCGAGCTATGGCACAAAAAGCTCGGTCACATGAGTCAAACGGGGATGGAAATACTACGCAGGAGGAATGTTCTTCCGGAATTGAAGAACTCACACTTACGGAAGTGTGAACACTGCATGGCTGGAAAGCAGAACAGAGTGTCCTTCCAGAGCTCCCCGCCTCAACGGAAACCGGAGGTACTAGATCTCATACATTCAGATGTATGTGGTCCGATGCAGACACGAACACTTGGTGGGTCACTTTACTTTGTGACATTCATTGACGATCATTCAAGGAAGACATGGGCATACACCTTGAAGAGAAAAGACCAAGTGCTGGGAGTGTTCAAGGAGTTTCACGCCCTGGTGGAGAGAGAAACCGGTAAGAAACTCAAATGCATCAGAACAGACAACGGTGGAGAATACAGAGGTCCGTTTGATCAGTACTGCAAGACGCAAGGAATCAGACATCAAACGACACCTCCGAAGACACCTCAGCTGAATGGCCTAGCTGAGAGGATGAACAGAACCTTGTGCGAAAGGGTCAGAAGCTTGCTGTCACAAGCCAAGCTGCCGAAGACATTTTGGGGGGAGGCACTCAACACAACTGTACATGTTTTGAACATGTCCCCAGCGGTCGCACTGAAAGGTAATGTTCCTAACCAAGCTTGGACAGGTAAAGAAGTGTCATACGAGCACTTGCATGTCTTTGGGTGCAAAGCATTTGTACACATCCCAAAGGACGAGAGATCCAAGCTTGATGCAAAGACGCGACAGTGTGTCTTTATTGGCTATGGTCAGGATGATTTCGGCTACAAACTGTATGATCCAGTGGAGAAAAGATCGTCAGGAGCCGAGATGTTGTCTTTATTGAAGACCAGACCATAGAAGATATCCGGAAGGATATGAAGACAATGCCCCAGCAATACAGAAATGTGAATCCAGAACCTCATACACCGGTGCCAGTACGAGTTGAAGATGAGGTTCCCAGACATGAGGGTACAGGTGATGAAGCTCCCAGAGATGATGATCATGATCAACCACCAGTACCAGAAACTACACCAACAGTTCCACAGAGAAGGTCCGACAGAGAGAGGCGACCTTCAACCAAATACTCTGCATATGAGTATGTGCTGCTTACTGACGGGGGAGAACCCGAGAGCTACAAGGAGGCTGTGGAAATAGATGACAGAGAAAAGTGGAAGGAAGCTATGCAGGATGAGATGAAATCGCTGCATGAAAATAACACTTTTGAGTTGGTGAACTTGCCAAAAGGCAAAAGGGCTTTGAAGAACAAATGGGTGTACAGGTTGAAGCAACATGAGTATACTTCACAACCCCGGTACAAAGCCAGACTAGTTGTCAAGGGATTCAATCAGAGGAAAGGCATTGACTTTGATGAAATTTTCTCTCCAGTTGTGAAGATGTCATCCATCAGAGTGGGGATGAGACAGGCACCGAGACAGTGGTATATGAAGTTTGAGTCAATTATGGGGGAGCAGGGATACAGGAAGACTACTTCAGACCATTGTGGTTTCGTTCAGAAGTTTTCTGACGAGGACTTTATCATCTTACTGTTATATGTAGATGATATGATGATAGCCGGGATGACGAAACTCTCCACATAGTCAGAGTGGGAAGATATAGAGAACTACGATTGGCTTGATCCCAACTCAGGGTACGTAGGCAGTCACACAGATGCAGCCAGGGGAGGATCCTTTTGGAGGATCCGGATTTGGATGATTGATGGTCGGCTCAGATTTTGGGAAATCTTCACCGAGGGGGAGATTTGTTGTGCTAAGGTGCCAAACTTTCAAAGTTTGAAAGTTTGGCAAAGTTGCATTTGAAAGTTAGGCATTGTGCAACTTTGAAAGTTAGGCAAAGTTGCACAATCTCTAACTCTATATAAGGAGCCATTAAGGACCATTGTAAGCATCCCTTAAATCACAAATGTGTGAGTGAAAATAGAGAGTAAAGAGGGTTGAGAGGTTTTTTGTTAAGTTTTGTATAAAGCTTTGTAATTCTTTTGTGGTGTAATAAAAGAAGAGTTTTCCTCTCACATCTCCTCTATTGTGTGTGTTTTATCACAACAAGATGAATGATAATGAAAAGAGCGAGCAGCCAGAAGGTACTGAAGTGGGTACAAATACGAGAGTGGTAAAATAAATTGACGAATAAAATTTATGTCGAATCATAAACGAATAAAATTAAAATGTAATGGATTTATATTCGATTCGTTTAATAAACGAATCCAAAACAAATACTCATTTAATCGTGATATGATTCGATGACGTAAATTAATGTAATTTATTTATATAAAATTTTCATAAACGTGTATATATATATTATACAATTAATAAATTTACTAAAAATGACTTACTAAATCTAGTGAATATTTTTTATTTGATAATTGGTAACAATTTCTCGAATTAATTAAAAAAAAAATTAGCAAAAAGATACCAATAAACAAATCCTAAAAAAATAAACAATTTGTCATATTCGTTTCATTTAAATGAATCGAATCTCATATACTCTTTAAAGCAAATCAAATCAAATAAATAAATGAATCCTAACTTAAATTGTCACCCCATAAAATACTTATGTGATTGCAAATTTTTAGTCTCCTGACTAACTTCATTGTTGTAGTAGAAACTTAGCATTATATAATTAACTATTTTTATTGAATATGTACAAGAACAAGAACTATATATATATTTTATTATTTGTTGTTGTTGTTTTTGTTATGATTATTATTATTATGATTATTATTATTATTATTATTATTATTATTATTATTATTATTATTATGATTATGCATTATTATTATTATTCTTATTTATATTATTATTATTATTATTATTCTTATTATTATTATTATTATTATTATTATTATTATTATTATTATTATTATTATTGATTCTTATTATTATGATTAGATATTATGATTATTATTATGATTATTATATTATTCTTATTATTATTATTATTATATTATTCTTATTCTTATTATTCTTCTTTATTATCTTATTATTATGATTATCATTATTATGATATATTCTTATTCTGATTATTATTATTATTATTATTATTATTATGATTATGATTATTTGATTATTATCTTATTATTATTATTATTATTATTATTATTATTATTCTTTTATTATTCTGCTTATTATTATTATATTATTATTATTATATTATTATTATTATTATTATTATTATTATTATGATTATTATGATTATGATATTTTGCTTATGATTATTATTATTATTATTATTCTGATTATGATGTTTTTTTTGCTGATTGATTATTATTATTATTATCTTATTCTGATTATTGATTATGATTGATGATTATTATGATTATGATTATTCTTATTTATTGCTTATTATTATTATGATTATCATTATTATTATTATGATTATTATTGATTATGATTCTCTTATTATATGCTTCTGCTTCTTCTGATTATGATTATCTGATTATGATTCGCTTATTGATTATGTATGATTATTCTGATTTGATTTATTATTATTATTATTATTATTATTATTATTATTATTATTAATTATTATTCATTATTATTATTATTATGATTATGATTATGATTATTATGATTATCATTATTATTATTATGATTATCATTATTATATTATGATTATTATTATTATGTATTATTATTATGATTATGATTATTATGATTATGATTATTATGATTATGATTATGATTGATTATGATTATGATTATGATTATGATTATGATTATGATTTGATTATGATTATGATTCTGATTATTATTATATTATGATTATGATAGTATTCTTATGATTATTCATTATTATTATTATTGATTATGCTTCTTATTTTTATTATGATTATTATGATGATTATTATTATTATTATGATTATTATGCTATTATGCTTATTATTATTCTTATTATTCTTCTTATTATTATTATTATTATTATTATTATTCTTATTCTTATTATTATTATCTTCTTATTATTATTTTGCTGTGTAAGGAAATACATTTTGGATGATTTTCACTAATTAATTAGTTGATTTTCAGTAGGGATGGCAACTTTATTCTGAATCCGCATTAATAAAAATATGGACCCGAATTTACATTTTTAGGATTCGTATGGATTCATATTCGGATATAAAATAAGAAAAATGATATTTTATATTTAAATTTAGATTATTTTAGATTGATTTTAAATTATAAATGGTGTTTTAGATGTTAAATTATTATTGTTTAGTCTTGGATATTGTTTTTATTTTATTTTAAATATTTAAAATTAAATAATTTGAAAATAAAAATTAAAAATCCGGATTTTTATTAGGATTCAGAAATCCGGGAATTCGCATGGATATCCGTATACAAATATGCAGATCTGAATGTTGATCCGGAACCTCAAAATATAATACGGATCCAAATCTATATTTTGCCATTCTTAATTTTCAATTTCCCAAAAATCGTCTGATTTCGTTTTTTAATTATCTATTTTTAGTTGTTCAATTTTTTTTTTCCTGGAGTTCTAATTAATGATTTTATGTGAAAAAAGAGAATACTTATGTTAGAAACTATAAAAAAAAAAGAGAATATATTTCAATTTAAAATAATTATCATAGAATAATAACAATAGTATCTTTAATTTATTATATTTCTTAAATAATGATAAAATTATTGGTCTTGATATTGACTTAACTAAGATTATTAGATTATTTAGCACATTTTTTTTTATCATAAATGAATAATTTTTAATGATTTTGAAGATATTAAAAGATAAATTTTACGTTTTTTATTCTCAATTATATGAAATATCAATTTTACCGTTCCTGATTAATTTCCGATTATTCACTCAAATTGCTCATGGAGCAATTTACTACTGATGAGCGGAAATATATTGATATTTACCGCCCATTTGACTTAATATTTTGTTTAGTTTCTCGAGTTTGATGAATGTTTTGATGTGTTTTTGTGTATTTTGCAGATAAATAAAGTTTTGGGACTCAATGGAATCAGCTCGGGGCTAAAACGACGAAAAACAGACAAAAATGGCAAAATGAGAAATTTTATGTTCATGCGTCGCGACGCGGACTCAATTATTTAGCTGCCGACACGCGTCATCGCTTGCGTCATCACTACATCATCAATGTAGCACGCGTCACGACGCGCAACCTTATATGCATCGCGACTCGCATCAATAATTCAGCTGCCGACAGCCGCCATTTATTGTGCGCGCGTCGCGACGCAGAGCACCCTACGCGTCGCGACGCAGACTGGATTTTTTGCCTATAAATTGAGGCTGATTTCATTTTCCAAATTCATACTTTCCTTAGATTTCTTAATAAAGAGTTGAAGATTGTATCTTGTTTGTATATATATATTTATAATAATATATTTATATTTCTAGTAGTAATAATAGTTTGTGTGTTTTTACTTTATTTTATGTTTAGTAATTAATTTTCTGCTGGGGGAAGGGTGAAACCTCTAATATGATAAGTTAGATCAAATCTCACTTAATTTATAATATGGAAATTGCAATTTAATAATATAGATTAAAGTTGATACCGCCTTAATGGCTGATTTTATTTATTTGACATAATGTGACACCGCCTATATGGTCGGTCTTTAAGTGACAGATGATTACCGCCTATATGGCTGGTTTATGGACAAATAATAACACCGTCTTTATGGCTGATTTGACTTAATTGGGTAACACTGATAATTTTTATATTATAATAAAGTGAGATTTCTACATTTGAAATATTAAATATGGATCCCCTAACCCTATCATTTTATTTTTAATCTAGAGAAGTGATGAAGCACAATATTCACGAGTTTAATAATTAATTTTCTTTATATATGTGTGATGTTTTGGCTTGTTTATTGAATCTTAACATTAATGCTTCTTGTTGCCTGATCACCAATAAGATTGATATGGTAAACTTAAAATGAACTTGACGAAGGGATTTTAGGTTTCAGCCTTAGATTCAATAGCTCACGATCTCACTTTAGGGATTTCCTTACATGATATGAAATATCTGTCGGTAGACCGGTCAAGGTTCCGATTTAGAACCGGAACCGAAATCGTATTTGACCAGTTCAGTTAGGGTTCTGACCCTAACCGAACCGGTCAACCCCCAACGGCTAGTAGCCGTTGGGCTCCCTACCCAATAATAATAATTTGGGGATTTCCCAAATTACCCATAATAACATTAATAAAACGGCTAATTTTAGGGGGTATTTTAGGTATCACAAAAATATTCTAAAAATGTATAAATATGGATCATTTTTCATTATTTCAACACACCAATTTCTCGATTCTCTCAATTCATACAATTCTCTAATTCTCAATTATCTCATCTACAATTACAATTCTCTCATTCTCAATTCTCTAATTCTTTAAAATTTCTTAAACAACAAATGACAAGCTCATCTGAGAACACAATGTCAAATGTGTCAACCCAAGAGAGCGGCCCTAGTATCGGTTCACGGAGAAGAGAAGTTAAGTCTCGTTCCTCGGATGTTTTCAAAATTCATTTTCATTTAATCGATACTGATGAAGGTTCAAGAGCAGTATGCAACCATTGTGAGATTTCTTACAAATTTACTGGTGGATACGGCAATATGATCAAGCACCTGGAAAGACATCATGTCGCTGAACTTGGACTTGATACGACGCAAACTCAAATGGCCAAGTACGCATCCTCTAGTAGAGGTACGAGTTCTTTAGATTTATTTAAATATTCTGATGCTAAAAATAGAGAAGAATTTGCTAAATTAACTTGTATGACACATCTTTCTTTAAGTTTTGGTGAAAAATTACTTTTACTAATTACGTTTAAAATGCTTTAAATCCTGCTGCTTGTAGAATGACTCGAAATACAACAAAACGTCAAATTTTTAAATTATACAAAAATGGTAAAATTATTTTAAATGAAACATTTAGAGATATTAAATGTTGTCTTTCATTTGTTCTGATATTTAGAGTAACCATTGGCGAACACACTCATACATGGGTGTGACTTGTCATTGGATTGATGCATCATGGAACATGCAAAATGATTTATTGCATTTAGAGTTTTTGATGAACAATATACTGCACAAGATATTTATAGAATGGTGAAAGTAATTTTTGATGAATATGATTTATTAGGTAAAATTTTAACAATTGGGTTTGATAATGCATCTGCAAATACTGCATCAATAATTGATTTAATAGAAATATGCGAACCAAATTTAGGGGGTCGGTTTTTTCATGTTTGTTGCACATGTCATGTCCTTAATTTATGTGTTCAAGATGGTTTGGAAAAATTATCATCTTTCATTGATCATATTAAGAAATCACTTAATTGTATTTGGTCATATTTTCAAGTTAGGAGAGAATGGGCCAAGTTTTGTAAATTAAATGGTATTAAACCGATAAAATTTTCACGAGATGTTCCAACACGTTGGAATTCAACTAATTTTCTTTTATGTCAAGCTTTGCAATACAAATATGCATTATGTAGTTTTTTTTTTCTCAACATGTTCAATATATATCACATTTTTTCATAGTCAATTGGAAATTTGTGATAAAATTTTAGAAATTTTAAAATTTTTTAATTATGCTACAAATATTTTTAGCGGGGTTTATTATCTTACGACACATTTATTTATTCTTGAAAGTTTGAATATTGTTGGTATTCTCGATGAGCATGTTGAAAGTCTTGATCCTAATGATATTGTTTTGTTTGAAGCTATTAATGTTATGAAACGAAAATGGTTACATTATTTTAGAGACATTCTTTTACTTTATCTTATTGCTGCTATTTTTATCATAAATTTAAATTAGAATGTTTGAATAGTGCTTTACAAGCTTACTATGGACATTTAAGAATAATAGATGAAATTGATATTACAAGAATAATAGCTAAAATAAAAATTGATTTAATAGAGTTATTTAATTATTATATTAGAAGGTATAACTTACAATCAATAGGACAATCTAGTAGTAGCGAAACCATAATGCAATCAAGATTTAGCGCATGTGATCGTTGGTTACTACAACAAAATAAAAAATATAGGGATAACACGACTAATAACCAGGAATTAGATAATTATTTATCTACAAATTTTGAGTTTTCAACTGAAAGTTTAGTTAGTAAAAATTTTCAAATCCTTGAATGGTGGAACCAACATCAAAATGTATATATTGTATTATCAATTATTGCTAAAGAGATATTGGCAGCACCTGTTTCCACCGTTGCGGTTGAGCAAGCCTTCAGCATGGGAGGCAATATATTGGAAGTCAGACTGTTTTCATTACATCCAAGCACTCTAGAAGCAGCAGCATGTGTGGATGATTGGACTCGAGCTGATATGAGGCAACAAGAAAATGCCCCTGATAAATTTGAAGACTTGTTCGACAATGCATCTGCAAGTGCAAGCGGAATTGGAGCTGAATGATCAACAGGCACTGATAATGATGATTGATAATTAAAGAATTGTAAAATTATAATGGGGAAATATCTTTAAAATGTGATGGAACTACACGAGCTTTGATTCCTCTCACCCTTGGAGGATACGTAAGCAACTTAAGTTTTTAAAAATTTCAGTTCAAGCTCTTTAATTTAATAATTTTTTTTAAATTTTTTTAGATAAGAATTTTATTTGTAATTTAATGTAATTATATAAGTTTATTATATAAATTTAAATTCATAATTTTAAATTAAATTAATTTTTCAATCTCAATTTTTTATTTTCAAAAATGTAAAAAAAAAACCGAATGGAACTGAATCGGAACCGAACCGTTCGGTCCCGTTCCGGTTCCGATTCCACACTCGTGGAACTGGGAACCGTCCGGTTCAGTTCCAGTTCGAAGCCAAACCAGACCGCCGGCCAGGTCTACCTGTCGGCCGTGGGTAGCCATAATTAGAACTTGACTTTAATGAATTCGGGTAACTTAGTTCACATAGGAATATAGTTAATTGAGTTACTTTGAGTGTTTGCATTTGACCATCGGAAGATGCTTATGCATATCTTCGTGTTACAGGTTAACAAACTAATTTATTACACACGTATTGAAGAATCAATTCATCATTAGAGTATTGGGCGGAACCACAACCCTAGATGTTTTGTGTTTTATTATTAATTCCCTTTGTTTTTATTTTGTATTTTTATTTATTTAATCAAATCCAGCTTCAACCAACGAACAATCTCTTCTTACCCTAATTAGATACTTATAAATAAACAATATCAATAATTAATAATAGTATAAATTAAGTCCTCGTTGGATCGATATTTTTATACTACTTGAGCGATACGTGCGCTTGCATAACATGTGTGATTTCACCTATCAACTACTAATTACCTATTAAACTGCCCAGATAAGGATAAAGTGCCTAAGTGGGAACCGGAACCTAACCGGTTCGGTTAGGGTTCCTCCCCTAGCCGAACCGGTTGGAACTGATTTGAATTTAGTAAATACTATTTTTTTTAATTTTTTAAATAAGAATTTTATTTATAATTTAGTGTGATTATGTAATGTAATTTAACGTAATTTTTAATTTACATAATTTTATTTGTAATTATGTAATTTTATTTGTAATTATTTTCAAAAAAAATAATTTAATGTAATTATTTGTAATTTAACTTTTATTTTTAAAAAAGTAAAAAAAAAAAAACCAAATGGAACCGGAACCGGAACCGAACGGTTCGGTTCCGGTTCTAGTTCCGGTTCCATTTTAGTGTGGAACCGAACCGAACCGCCGGCCCGGTCTAAGTTCCGATTCCACTTAGTTAGGAACCGATTTTTTCCAAGTAGGTTCCGGCTCCACGCGGAACCGGAACCCAAACCGATTTTACTCACCTCATGCTACATTTTTCATTTATCCACCTAATCTCAGCCAAACATTGCTATACTGGCGTCAATCCCTGTGCCACATGGGTAGAACTTATATTTAAAAAAGACCTAAAACCGACTTGTAAAAAAAGATACTAAAAATTAATAAACCATCAGCTAGGATTTAGGAACACCACAATAAAAATCATGACGTTAAAAATTTCAGAAAACAGTGTACTACATACAAGGATACAAGGGAACATTCGACTCAGCATCAACCTTGACCTATTCTTGCCTTTCAAAATCTGCCCATGCCGAGTAACGTGAAAAATATACACGCAAAATACATCACACCTTCGAAAAAAGAATGCTATTAAGCTACATAAACCGAATCTCACATTCTGAAACTAATATAAAATCCCATCATGATCTACAGCACATGTTGCTCTTAGCTGGGATTTCTTGAGCTGGGCCTGGGACAAGTATCTTCTTGCCTGTAAGGGATGCAGGGTTACCATTATTGTCTTGATCTTCCCCAGCAGTTAGATTCTTCTTGTTCACGATGTTGAAAATCTCAGTCAACACTGTCATGAAAGCATTTTCCACGTTTGTCGCCTCCAGTGCTGAGGTCTCCAAGAAGAATAGTCCTTCCTTCTCGGCAAATTCTTTAGCATCTTCTGTAGGAACTGCTCGCTGGTCCTCGAGATCACTTTTGTTCCCAATGAGAATAATAACAATATTCTTGTCGGCATGGCTTCGCAACTCTTCCAGCCAACGGGGTATGTGATCAAAGCTCTGGCGTCTTGTAATGTCGTAAACAAGCATTGCCCCAACAGCGCCTCTGTAATATGCACTTGTAACAGCCCTGTATCTGCTCATTTCAACAAAAGGGCAGGTAGAGAAGGAATCATTAAATCTCAAAATCCAATACCTAACTCTCATACTAAAGCTGCATAAAATCTTATAAAATAGGGTAATATCAACAGTATGTCTCCCAATCAGCCAAAGCTTAACTAGCTAGAAGCCTAGAACACACCAATACCAACAAATTATTAATCCAAAATGAAAAAATGATGAACCAAAAGTTTAATTTTTTATTTTTTTTTAGAATTTAGAGATACAACCCAACAAGATCCACTTCTTTAAGAAATAATTGAAGGTTGTAAAAACACATTGAAGAGCGATTAATATGCATATATTTACTGCCTATTTATCTTGTATTGTGTGTTATCTCGAGTTGTATGAGCTCTTTGATGTGTTTTGGGTTTATTTTGCAGGTTAAAATCGTAATACGATTCAATCGGACGTAATGAGTGATGAAACGACAAAATTGGAGCCAAAGTTCAGAGTTACCAGCACGTCTCGACGCTGGAAGCGTGTCTCGACGAGCCGAAGAAGGAAAACAAGACATAATGCAGAATTTTGGGCGTGTCGTGACACGCCAATTGACACCATGCGCGTCAACACGGAGAGGGCAGTACCAGTTTGCCCAGAACTTGATTTTTAACAAGGAAAGACCCCCCCTCCCCAAGTTCGTCCCAAAACCTAAAAAGGAAGCCTCATAACATAATTTTAGAGCCTCAGAGCATAGAAAAATACCTAGAGCAAGGCAAAAACGAAGTTCTTAACCGGTGTTGGAGATTGAAGACTGCAAACGAGAGTTCTTTCTTCTCTTTTCTCTCTATTTTATCTTTATGAGCTCTTGTCTTATATCTATGATCAGCTTACGTCTATTGAATATAATGAGTAGCTAATTCATTAATCTAAGGTTGTAATGGATCTTAAGCACTATGTTTGATTGAGTTGCATTTTTTTATTTTTTGGGGTTTGTTATTGAATTATTTATTATTCTTTGTGTTTTAATGCATGTTTTATTGTCTGGCTAACAATAGAATAGTCGTGGTAAATCCTTAAGAATTCAACGGAGGAAATTTGGGTGAATCGTGGGAATAATAGCACATGATTTAATTCCATTGAATATATTTCCTTACAGAATAGACATATACCTGTAGGATATGCGTAGCCAATTATAGAACCTAACCTTAATGAATTTGGTTTAAATTAATTCACAGAGACATATAGTTCATTGGCTTAATCTGAATATTTTTACTTGATCATCGAAAGAGGCTTGTAAATAGTTTAGTGTACTTGGTTAATAATTCATAACTACTACCCAACTGAATGAATTGTGCTTGAACTCATTGTTTGTGTGGTTAGGTAAAGTTACAACCCTAGGTTCTTCTATTATATATGGTTTTCCTTAAAATTTGTTATTCATTGCTTATTAAGATTTTTCAGTTATTAAATTAGATTAATCAATTCCTTCTTTAAGCAATTGTTTAGTTTCAGTGAGATAGGTTAGTTTTAATATTAATAAGAAAAATAATAAGTCTTTGTGGGTACGATATCCGACTTTCTGTCACTATATTACCTGAGCAATATGTGCACTTTCGTGCGGTATTAAAATCGCGATCACACATCTCCCAATAAGGAACCGAGACACAAGGACGTCGTAAATGCCATATAGTGTGGTAAAATAACTCAACATAATGAGGTCAGCGGGGATGACTGCTCAAATTTTTTTGTTAAAATGTCCTATAGATTAATAAAAAAAATATGTTCATTAATAAAATAATTAAATTACACCTGTTATAGAAATCAAATTTTTCCTCATTATCAATGTTCTGACTACACCACTACCACCGCCACTTGTTTTTCGTTTTTTCTTTTTATATTTTCACTTCCTCTCTTGATTTTTCATACCAGAAAATCACCCCATGACCCCTGAGCAAAAGCTAAAGCAGTATAAGGATGAGATCAGTGGGGAGGCAAGTCTTAGGTCCAATCACACTTAAAACCTAAAATATCAAATCTGATATGCATAAATCCTAAAAAATCAAATACATATTGAAAAATAACCCATGTTTGATGAAATCTCAACCATTCAAAATTGCATCAATCAAACTGTTCACAACTGCTACTACTAACCCTAATTCCTAACCCACAAGAGCAAAAATTCATCATGATTTTACAGTCACTATGCATGGCAATTGGCATACAAAAGCGATCAGATCAAAAGTTGTAAGAGTAAGTTGATAAGCTAAAAAAAGGGTACCGTTCTTGTCCGGCAGTGTCCCAGATCTGAGCCTTGACGCTCTTATGTTGAATAACCAGAGTCCTCGTTTGAAACTCAACTCCAATGGTGGCTTTAGAGTCCAAACTGAACTCGTTCCGAGCAAACCTCGCCAGTATCTGCGACTTCCCGACGGCGGAGTCTCCGATCAAAACAACCTTGAACACGTAATCGATTTTCTGATTGGGATCTCCATAACCTCCGCCGCTGGCCATTTCTAGTTAGAATTTGAACTTACAAATTACCAATTTCTCACTCACTATTTGGAAAAATAATAATTGGGTGGGGTTCCAGTTGCAGATATGAAATGATAAGCTGAAGGGGAAAGTAACGGTGAATCTGTCAGTGAGTGAGATGATTGATGATGATGACGGCTAGCTTTGCGTTTGTCACGGGTGAGCTGTCTCCTTGGTTCTTTTTCATATTGCTCTAAAATTTGTGATTATTATAAAAATCAGGGACACTTGTGTAATAATCCATTCAATTTTCTTATGACAATAATGTAATAACCGTGTAAAAATAAAATTGGCCCATGCAGGTCTCGAACCTGCGACCTTCGCGTTATTAGCACGACGCTCTAACCAGCTGAGCTAATAGGCCGGTTGTTCTATCGATCGTAATTTTTAATTCTTAATTTATTTTAAAATGTAAAACTTACCCAAAAAAGCTTTTCTTCTACTTACGGTTAACATGCTAGCCTCTCCAAAACAATCCACGGCGGATATATATTTTATTATTTCTATGAAGCTATATATGCGCTTTGAGATCTCAAAGAAGGTGTCCGTCTAAGGGTTGCTCTCCTAAACCCGCATGATTTTATCTCGTAGAGAACCTCATCCATGTGAATGTGATGATTAGGGGTTCATATGACCGACTCTCGTCATGACGGAGCGTTGAAATTATTGAGTGACATATAAACCTTAGTTGCGACTCGAACATAAAAGATAAAAAATGAATAATTTTTTTTCTCAAATATACATGGCTATACAAAATGTTGTGTAAAATGTTTTACAAACATCATTTTGTTTTTTGTTTTAAAATTAAAACGCCTTTCATTATCTCAACACCATTTTTTCCCAGTTCAATACACAATATGAGAAAGATATCATCAAGAAACATTATGTGGGAAAGCAAGAATGGAAGGTTTATGTCGAATTCTGCTTTATGTCGAAATCTCATTACACCTGTAAAACCCAGAAAAACTGGAGTCATTGGGTGCTAGGTCTTCGGATGTCCGTTCAAATGCCCATTTATGTCGAAATCTCATTACACCTGTAAAACCCAGAAAAACTGGAGTCATTGGGTGCTAGGTCTTCGGATGTCCGTTTAAATGCCCATAGTGGTTGCTGGGCACTCGGGTTGGTTGTTCGATGGACGAGCGATGCATGATCGTGAATTCTGATTGATATTCATGATTGTTTAGTTAAAAAGTTAAGATTCTGGATGAAATATCATCTCAAATCACATTCTAAATTATACAGGATCTTAACTCTCAATCGAAATTTGAAATTTTCTGACATCCCTAAATCCAAAGAATATATATGTGAATAGATTATATAAATTCTTTTTGTGTGAAATTTTCAAATGTGAAAAATACTCTTTCATTTTATAACAACATATGAATTATGAGGATTAAAACCTATGACACCTTCAATCCCGAATGGGCTCCTATGAGCGTGATACATCATACATTGGATAAAGATTTTTTTTTTTTTTTTTTTTTGGAAACGATGGAAACCACCCATTCTGGGCCGCAGTGCAGGTAAAATCACTGGCTGTCTCAGGCTCTTACAAGAAGTGCACCCTCTGGATTCGAACCCAGAACCTCAAGGTGAGATCCTGGACCCTACACCACCAAGCCACACCCCTTGGGGACACATTGGATAAAGATGATAAAGCTAAAACTATATCAACTTTATATCCTATACCAATGGATGAATGGATGTGTAATAACAACGACTACATAATCGATGACAAGATTTTTTTGTTTTTTAGAATCATTGGAAATTCCGCTGTTAAACCATCCCTTTTGAGCTTAAGCGGAGCTGGTAAAACCCTCGATTGTCTCGGACTCTTACAAAAATACAATCACTGGATTCAAATTCAGGACCTTAAAGTGAGATTTTGAGCCCTATATCACTAAGCCACGTCCCTTGGGGATAATTGATGACAACTTGACATGATGATTATTTGTAATAACAATGTTTAATGAATCAGTTTTATTTTTTAGATGGATAATCAAAACATGTCCTCAGCTTTAATGTTTGGAGAAAAATTTAAAATAATAATAAGAGCAGTTCGTCACCAACCAAGTTCTACAAATTATTTTCATCCATGGTTTTGGAATTAAAATCTTATTCTCAAATATTTAAGTATAATAGAAATTAAGGTTTATAAAATTAGTTATGTGTGAGTTTACTTAAAACCTATTTATCCCTTTCAGTAATTTCATAAAAGGAAGAAAATATGAATTAAAATAAAAATGATTAACAGGGGCTGGGCCTTTGATTGGCTTTTCGACCATATGAAGATTTCATGCTTTGTTCCAACGAGTGGTGTGAAGTGAAGGGGCAAGAACTAGAAAAAGATCAATCATTTAAATACACATAAATGACATAGATTCAATCATAAATGATTATGTGGTTAGATTTGTGTCATTGATAATCTTTCTCTCTCTTTTAATGATACAGATCCAGTCACATAAGCATTTGTAGTTGGATTTGTGTCATCCATTACATTTTCTCTTGAAAAATATCAAATGATTTAACAATATTTTGTTTTTCTGTTGTGAAAATACTAATTTGCCCATGCCTCAAAAAGCGTATATTTTTCCTTACCGTACACTACAGATTACCATGACGAAACTTTAGTTTCTACAGTTTTGAAAACATAAGTTTTAATTCATGCAGTTAAATATTTTATGTTCATTTTGAGTCATTTTTAATCCGATTAATAAATGATTTGAATATCCAAAAGATATCCTTGTTTTAAAATTGAATTAAAAGTGACTTAATTAACAAAAAATATATTTAACGACATGCATTAAAACTTGTATTTTATAAAACTATAGGGATTAAAACTTATATTTTCAACATTATAAGAATTAAAATGTCGTTATGACAATCTATAAGTTAATTGAGTGTCATTTTTTTCCCTCTTTATATCTCGTTGCAAATTCTATTGATGGACAAAATAATAATGTAAATGAAGTAAAAGCTTTTATTAATGTATTTTTTGCCATTCGAGTTTGGCAAAAAATGACATTATTCATTTTAAACTCGAGTAGTTTTTTAAATTAATAAATTTTTCCTTTTTTTTTTTAGTTTTAAGGGAGAAAAATACCTTTAAAAAAAAAAAAAACATAATACATTCACATGCGCAAATGGTATTTTTATAAATATTTCTTGAGGGATTCTAAAGGAGGTAATAAAAAAGTGGCTGGATGATAAAATTTAAAAATCTGCAGTCTCTCTTTAGTTGCTACATGAACTTTAGATTAAAAAAATGCGATGTAGAAATTTTTTTATTTTTTTATTATACATGGCTGGATAAATTAATTATTTTATCCTCATGATGTCAGCACATTTTTTTTAACAGAGTTACTGGAAAATGGTCAGATGAAAGATTTAAAATACTATGTGATGCATAACATTTTAATAATTCTTTATAATTTCTCAATTTTTTTTTAAAAATAAAAGTTAATAATAAATATTACTTTAACGCACCATTTGTATTAGTTGAGAGCTAGGTTGCACGGAAATGGAAATGGAAAACGCGATACTACACGAAATAGAAACGGGAAATATCTTTTTATAAAATATTAGGACACAAAATATTGGGGAAACATTAAATAAAATAAAATAATTATATTTATGAAGAATGTAGTAATTTAAAATTTAGAATAAAAATATGTATGTGAACATGAGAACAACTGAAAAATTAACCAAAATGAAAGAAAATTTAAGTTTGAACTTAAATAATGTAATTATTTAACATATGATCACTAATGTAATAATATTATCTCTAAATAAAAATTATCTGCAGTTTCATCATAAATCAATGTTCAATATGGATTGAACTTTTGGATCTCATATCTCACTCCAAGCATACCCTAATCATAACAAAACCAAGTATATGAGAATAATAAATTTGAGAAAACAAATAACAATAAAATTTAAATTGAATATTAACCAACATATTATAATTAATTGGATCCAATTACTTGCAACTCATCATCTTCTTCTTTATCACCATCCACATCATTCATGAAATACATGGCCTCCATCTCACGTTCATCAAGTGAAAGGTTGGCAATTTCAAGTATTCCAACATCTTAAAAAGAGCCAAATTCATCTCTACCTAAATCCCACATATTATTTTGTTCAACATATTATTGTGGGTTTTTTGGTGATAAAAGTCGGAGATTATTATGAATAAAAATAAAATTTTCTGCATGTTTTGGAGTCAATTTACTCCTTCTCACCAAGTTGACAATGAATATGTACTCTAATTTCTTTCACAACAAAAAGAAGAAGATACTTGACAAGTAATTTGAAAGCAATTTTTTGAAGCAAATGAGCACTTGCACCATGAATAGCCTGTTGGAGTTGGTACTTGGTGCGCCAATCTGAATGATGTATTGTATATTTTATTATTTATTAATAAAATAACTACATTTTCATTTAATACATTATTAATGGTATTGTCATTATGCATATTAGATTGATGTATAGATATGTTAAGAATGACACCGACCTTGGAATAGTCATGTAGTAATACTGGACACTAGGTGGTCCAACATTGGGATAAGTATTATTATTGTAAATTAATTTTAAATTAAATATTTATAGTCGTTGGTTCTGGAGTACTGTCGAATTCATATAACCTAGATGACTAGCACATGTCAAAAATTAAAATTGGAGTTCCAATGGTTTAACCCAATGTACCATGAGCTTTGGAAGCTCGCATAGACATGTGAGTATTGGTTGGACCGAATACTGAATGACTCGCAGGTGATTCATAATAGTTGGAATTACACACCACCGTCAATAGGAATATTCTCGAGTCGAGTAACATATGTAATCATTTGACTATAAGATATCATTGATTTTGTGTGAGATCATCCACACTTTGATGCCATGTATGTCAGAAAGCTTTCATGGTATGGCCTCTAGATGTTCGTTGGGTGTGGATCGATGCACTCGTTAATCAAGTGCGAATCAAAATAGGATCAATCGGCACATATGTGTACCATAAGGGATTTAGGTATATATATAAGTAAAGTCACGATTCTTAAACTTTGGCCAAAGTCGAACTTAGGGTGCATCGCACCAGTTGTGAAGAATCGTGGACATGTCGACATGATATGTGCGCCTCGGAAACTCGACAGTGTATTCTATGTTTCCTAAGCACAACTCAGATAGCCTATGACGAAGAGATTGATAAACATATGTGATAACCTTAACTTGTATAGTTCAGAAAGGTCGTTCGTGTTCTTCGAGAATTCAAAGATGGTCGAATTACGTACATATTAACTAGGCTTATATGATAAACGTGTCTGAACTTATAGAGTCGTAATATGAAGTGTACTCGTTGAGAACTTGAGTAGCCGATTAATTTTGATACAGGATAATATTCGATTTTATAATTATCAACTAAGATAATCAAGTGTTATTGGATAACATTGATTATTTACTTTGACCTAATTGGATTAATTGGATTAATTCATTATTTACACAAGGGTTTTATCTTAATTTTATAATTATCTCTACCATTTGAGGATATCATGGTAATTGCAAGTATATAATTATAAGTGTTTTTGGCTTGATTTAATTGTATTAAATCAAAGTGGAAGACATGTAACTAATCCATTTATTTAGTCACACCTAAATATACATATTTGGACAAATTAGATTAAACCCACATTAAATTTGATTAAAATTTTTATTATTTAAAAATTACCTAAGTTTTTCAATAAATAGAAAGCTTGAGCAATGGTTTTAATCAAGCTTAAGAAAGCTAACACAAGCAATTCTTAGAGAAATTAGCCTAGATAAGAGAAATGTTTAGAGAAGCTTTGAAAGATCTCTACAACATTCCAACAAGGAGGAATCAAGGTTAGATCTTGGAGTGAAGCTTGCTTGCATTGGAATCAAGATTGGATCTTGGAGTGAAGCTTGCTAATTCTTGAAAGTTCTTCAACCATTTCAATAAATGAGAAGTAGATTGGATCTTGTATCAAGCTTACTAGATAAGTTTGAACTTCTCTTAAGCTATGTTCTTCATTAGTGATTTTTTCATTAGTGAGACATATAGTGATGAATTATGTATTGGATGCATGATTACATAACTTGAAGTTAAAATAATGCTAATAGATAATGTTAGGATGCTTTGGAAGTATAAACACAATATACTTGTTAATTAGGTCAAAGATAACCATGTTGGACATGGAACAATTAATAACAGTTTGAAACTCTAGATTAAAGCTTAGAGCTATGGCTACCATTCTAGAATCACTTGACCATCTTTGGGTGAACTCGAATTGTTCATGAGACATTTTATAGTGGGATTCTAAATTGGTTTGTATTTTGATTCAAACAAATAATATATGTATACTAGTTGTATAACATGTGTTGATGGTGGTTATGATGCTAAAATTTGATTTTTAGGTGTATTTGAAGTATTAGGAGAAAATTGAAATTGTTTAGTAATGGTTTGGAGTAGAAAAATGCTCACTATCTAGGGTAGCATCGCGACTCTAAGCCCTCAGCGTCACGACAGTGGGCATCAGACCTAGGAGCGTCGCGATGCCCATCTTTCCACCTCGCGACACCGAGACGTTCAGCTCTCGGAGTTGCTCTCGTACTTTGGAGCGTCACAATACGCAGAGCTGATACATACTGAAATTTCATTTTCTCTGTTCTGGAGTTTCCATACTCTGTTTTGGTCCCTGTTTTTTCCTAAAGACTCGAAATGGAATGTAGTTTTACATAAAAATATTTTAAAATACTCTCATATTAGATATACATGGGCTAGACCTACTTCCACTATGCAAGACACCGATCCGACCCTAGGGGTTCTACATCTGTCCCAACAAATTGGTATCAGTAAAAAGGCTTAACCACACAACACATGTTGCATGTTAGAAATGTATTTGAATCTATGCCTCTGTATTTTAATTTAATTATGCATAAGTCATATTGGATATGCATTGCATGTTTTAAATTAAAATTTTGACCTAATTATATTAATGACTTGATTGTCATAAATCTCCAATGATTAGGTGATTACTTTATTGTAAGTAATAATATTAGTAATGTTGGAAAATTCTTGGAAGGTCCGTCTTATCAATATAGAGATGAATGAGTTCTTACTACTTATATCCAAGACTGTCATTATTGTATAAGTGTTCGGAACTTAGGTCGTTCGGATAAAACATTAGATGTAGCGTGATGAGTTAACGCAGTCACATAATATCGTCATTATTGTGAGGGTATACATACAAAGCTCATTAGCGCACATTAACAAGTATACACCTGGAATACATCTTAATCCAAAATCGTCGATAGTGTGAAGATAAGAAATGGTTCATGACCAAACTAGAAGTCACATGAATGTGATTGACTTTAGAGGTCTACCTAATGAGTTTATAAAAGCCAAGATCGTCGATAGTGTAAGGCTAGAGTAAATGCCATGGGATCCATTTCCCACTATGAAATTTCGATAGTCAAATTTCTATTTTTCCGTTAATGGAGATTACAGAATTACTAAAGTAGTGGGATGACACTAATAGATTTAAAATTCCATAATCATTTAGTGTTATTATTTTGAAATGAAAAATGTTCTGCTACTTTTTAAATGTTGTCTTGCAGATGGCTGTCGCAAATCCATTGATGAGATTTTTGGATGTTAATAAACTAAAAGGAGCTGAGAACTATTTCCAATGGGAAATGAACATTCGCCTTGTCTTGGAGTTTGAAAAGTTGACATATGTAACTATCAATCTATTGCCTGTTGAAATCGATCCCGACTCCACACCTGAAGAGCGAGAAACTTTTATAAAATGTAAGGATGATAACCTGAATGTGAAATTCTACATTTTAGTATCGATGGTTCCAGATTTGCTGAGACAGTACATACCATATGCTTTGAGCATTATGCGAACACTTAAGGAGTTACTCGAGGAAAATCAAGAGATAGAAATATATATGAGGTATAAGAAATTTTTCCATGCCGAATTCAATGTACTGGGCATTTTGATTGATGAACGGCTTGACTGTAATTTGATTATGTTTTTTTTGCCTAGAACTTATGGTGGCTTTGTATTAACCTTCTATATGGTCTCAATGCAAGCCATCTATGAAGAACTTAATAACAAGTTACGCACAACATAACATGATATGAGGAAAGACAACCCCACTTTGTACCTCCATGGTGGAGCTGGCTCTTCAAAGACTTCTGGGAAGTCAAAGAAAATTAAAATGGGGGAAGATATCAATGAAGAACTCCAAGAAGCGCAAAGGTGTAAAACCACAAGTAGCTCGTGATCAATGTCTACAATGCAAGAAGTCTGGACACTGGAAGAATGACTGTCCAGAGCTGAAAGGAAAAGAAGGACCCTCAGGTACGCTTTGTATTTTTCATATTATTGACATCTCATTAGCCTTAGATGCAAATAGTGGATGAGTGTTAGACATTGACAATCCTACTCATATTTGCAACTCCATGCAGGTCATAAGGGTTAAAAGAAAGCTGAATAAAGGGGAGATCCAGCTTAGAGTTGGTAATGGCGAGGCATTGGATATCGAGGCCATAAGAACGGTTGTTCTAAATCTCCTCAATGGATGTAAATGTTAGGGTTTTATGGAGGAACTCAGGTAACGCAGCGGAATCGTTAAAAATTAAAATTTTCCGATTTCAAAATTTTTCTTAGATCAATTAAATAAACATATTTATTTAATTACCCAATTATCAAATTCTGAAAAATTACACAAGAGATCAAATTTCTTGGTAATTACCAAATTGCCCCAAAACTTTGCAAATTAATCATTTTAGTCCTACAAATGTCAAATACAATTTTGGATGATTCAAAATAACTTCTAAAATGACTTTCAACATATCCAATACATCAAAATCAGATTTACAATAAATCCCCAATTTTTTCTGAAATTGCCAAGAGCCCCCCAAATTTTCAGTTTTTTACAATTTGGTCCTCTTGTTCAAAAACAAGCCAAGATCAAATCTAATCAACCTAAAAATTTACATGCATCATATACATACCATAATACATCACATATATGAAAAGCCCCAAATTTGGAGTGGGTTATGAACCATAATATTTCAATTTCACCAAAGTGTCCAATTTTACCAAATCTTTAAAATCTAACACTTAATCCATTCAATACTTCACCAATCTAGCCTCACCACTTTGAAACAACTCTAGAAAAATTCTAGGTCACCAAGGAGTGGCTTACCAACTCTAAAATGGCAACTTGATTTTCCAAAAATCAAAAGTAAAGCTTTGAAACCATTTCAAGCTTACTTACATGCATCATTCTTTCATCAAAGTTCACAACCAAATTAAACACAAACTATAAGAAGAGAGATAACACCAAAGCAACACAAAATGATGCTAAGCATGTTAGAAATAATTTTCATGTTGAAGACTTTGAAGAATAACTTACAAAACCATGATTTTCCAAGCCATCTTCCTTTAGTCTTCAACCTTTTCTCTCAACTACTTTTGTATTATGTTTTGTGTCTAATGAACTTGTTCTTAACCCTAAAAAAATGAAATGAAACAATTTATACTTCCCCAACTTGCCTTGGCCGAAATTGGTGAAAGAAATAAATAAATATCTAGATATTTTATTTCATTTAATTTTGCTTTTCCAACTTGTAAAAGCCATCATCAACCATTTAATGATTTCCTTTAAAGTCAAAAAAAGCAACTCAAAAATATAACAATTATATTTAAATTAGGGTGATGGCCGAAAATGGCAAAAGAAAAGGGAAATAGATATTTTCATTTTAAACAATTTAATCAAATATCTAAAGAAATCAAAACTATTTTGACAACTTTTTCCTTTAAGTATAAAGTCAAACAATTTACACTTATAATCATTTCCTAACTTTATCATTTGGTAAGATATTTATATTTTAATTATATTAATTATTTAAAAATTAAATAATTATTTAATTAATCAAATACAAATGTCTCAAATATATGTATTATATTTACTTTAAACATCTCAAATACAAATATAAATGATATATGTCAAATACATTTATTTGACAATTTATTAATGTGTATTTAATAATATCATATATTAAATACAAATACATATTAATTAGGAAATGTCGGTTCGGCCTGTTTGCATGCATCTTCGTTTAACGTTTAAACGATTTATAAATAATCATCATTATTCATAAAAGTTACCATAGTGCTCTACAAGTATATTTCATTAGTGAGACTCTCTAGATTCAGGTTTATCCGTCATAAAATCCAATTTCGTGTCCATAATTTACCCACCCGTAAATTATGACGACCACACATAAACTAGTTGAATCATACAGAACGATGTCATTGCATGCGTATAATCCATCCGTCATAGGTATCCGGATAATCCCAAAGATATAGATGTAAACGTCAAATCTCTATAGGTATTATCCCGTAGACGATTCTATTAGCAATCTATAAATAACATTCGGAACTCACTTCCGAAGTATACTATGGCCATAGATTTAACTAATTGCTAATCACATATGGACTACCTATGCTCTGTACACAGAACTGACGGATCCTATTTTGACACACAGAGGATATCCTAAGGATCGGTCCACACCCAAGGAACAAGCGGAGGTCTGATCTGAATAGATCGGTGACGTGACTGCCATCTAAGTGTGGAGGATGTCTCATACATCCACAGTGGTATCTCAAGTCGAAGGCCACTATGCTACTCAACCCGAGAAGATTCTTATTGACGTTGGTGTGCCATCCATTAAGAATCTCCGGTGAGTCGTTCAGTGTTTATCTACTATAAACACCTACAAGTCTATACGAGTCTTCCAGACTCATGGTTCATTGAGATAAACCATCAGACAAAGTCTCGATATACGACATGTGCTGGTCTCAACGGATTTGACTAACTGAATTGTGTTAGTAAATCTTGACCAGGAACTATATTTGATATATATATTTAGCAGTGACACTTCCCAATGTCAATTACAAACTACCTTTGTAACTGTGTACTGCATTATATATTATCGGGCATTTGTCTAATATATACATATCACTAAACCAAATTTAGTTTCAATCTAATCGTAATCAGATCGAATACGTATATAAAAACAAGAGGTGCAACTATAAATAAGTAATATTAAGGAAAAATGAATTGATCGTATTCATGAATCAGACATAAATACGATGTGGATTGGCGCTCTGAGCACAAACCCCAACAATTTCTCTCACTTGCTCTTGTGCCAATCAACTGTAATATACACATCTCAATGTGTATCGTATACTCATGGCTCTCATAAGCTCACATATCATTTAATGGGTAGGTAACAAGAAGTAGGTCCGCTATAACACATTGAGTTTGTCAAACAAACTCCATTGTTTCCCATAGCCAGCATCATTCATATTTTGTAGAATCTAAATTATATATTAATATGACTCTGATGCTACATCAGTATTGTGCTACAGCTATTGAGTTGTCCAAGTATTTAGGGATCAAATCCAAAATACTATGAAGACAACACAAGCACAATAGAAATACAAAACTTCTAATTTATCAAGTCATTGTGCATCTTCATAAGTCAATACTTCATAAGTTGCATCTAATTCCACTCACAAAGTAGAATCTTCTGTGACATTCCCACTGCATCTTTTCTGACTCTTTATGACGTAGACTGTCTAACATCATAATTAATCTCAAAACTAATATGACCCTAATGGTTGCAGACTGTATTCTCCATGAATTAGAAACTCGTTCTTAATATCTTAAAGATCACAAAGAACGTGTTTCAAGATCCATCCTATGGTCTATAGGATATCAAAATAACTCGTAACAATTACGATTAAATCGATATCTTTAATCGCACATAATAAAGTTTTCATTATGTCATCATCAAATGATACATAAGATTGATTAGACATTCTAATCAATATCTCTTTCGAAAAAGGAATCATCATTTACGAAAGATGAATATTATATACAAGACATACATTAACTGTCAAACAGTTATACTAACTGTCATATAGATAGCCTTGTTGTGTCTTTCATTAGATCATATCTAATGCACGGAGTATCTCACAAGTCTCTTAATTTTATATCTTATATAAAACTTTATATCGAATATAATAGAGATTACTCATATTGCTTTCACGAAGTAAAGAAGACATAAGTAAATATTTTACCTCACAAACATCTCATTAATGATAATGTCGTTAGGATATATAACACTATAAAGAAATTTATACTCTCCCACTAACCCTTCAATCACATATGTATTATCTATATTTTGACAAGATCAGACAATCTGACTGATATCAAAAATAGAGAATACGGATTTCCGGAAGACTTATCCGAGTCTACAATAGGCTCTATAAGCTAGAACACTAAACTGCGATCTCAGCAGAACACAAACTCTATGGCCATTCCAGAACGAACTCTTCAAACAAAGAAATCACAATTGATCTCTTATCCGAATAAGTAATTCAAAACGCCACTTTACATTCTTTAGCTAAAATGTACAGTTTAATATCAACATTAACCAATATATCTTTAATTGTTCAATTAACGTGACTAGAGACAAGTTTTGTCAGAATCTATAATAGATTGTTGAGTATAACTTTTCTTACTGTCATACTATAAAGGTCAAAACTTTAATAAGCTCACACTGCTTTTGCTGTGCAAACAATTAGCACACATCATGAACTAATTCATGAAGTAAATAAAACTACCTGAAACAATTAAAATTCATTAAACTACATACATCTAATGTATCAGTTTAATAAATCTGGTGGTCCAATGACAAATTATTGGTTAAATGAGATTTTAATCACCTTCCCGAATACAATATTCATTAAATGGATAAGGATATGTGGTGTGATCTCGTATCAAACCATCCTTTACCATACAGAATAAGCATCCAATACTTAAGTGATAAAATCTCATAAAACACAGTTCTAAATTATTTACTTTATCGAATAATTTTTCGTAATGTTTATCTCTACGTCAATGACACACTAGTTTATATTTAAAATATATAACAATTGTTTATAAAGAACAAGTAACTATCCAATAGTCGCAAGTTCCGATATCAAATATCAAAACAACCATTAACTTATTTTTTAAATAACTAGACGGGAAATCTGGTATCCAATACATATAGTTGTAGTATTGTGAAAATCGATATTTTCTATACATAATTATACGCATCTCTTTTCTTTAACTTTACTATTACATTCAACTATTCACAACAATTGCAAATAACTGATTAGGAAATTGTGTCAGACACATTGCCTCTAAAGGTCATTAAAGCTAATAAACGTCATTACTAGATAAACAAATACCTAATTGGGCTTTCTTAATGCCAGTCAAGAATCTCGAGACATGAACTTATTCATGTCAATTATTACTGCACAAGAAACTATTCTCTCTAAAGTATTATATCCTAAAAAGGATATCTATCTAGATTATCTATCATGACTTAGAAACTAAGTCATTAACCATCTTTATTTTTCAAGAAAATCAGAACAACAGTTCCCGATGGTTTAGACCAATCTAATATATCATAGTCTAGTAGTAGAACCTATTCTAGAATAACTGCAAGCAAGAGTCAAGTTAGATAACATATCATAATATGTGTGCAGTGAATAAAAGTTCAATTCTATATAAACAATAAAATAAGGAAACGAACAAGCGGCAACTTCCATAATAATACACACTGTCTAAGTTATGGAATATTTTAAACTTAGCAGTGTCTCCCACTATTTTACGTAATATTGTAATCCCCAACGGAAAAAAGAGAATTCAATAATTAAATCGAATTCCATAATGAGAAGTGGACCCCATGAATATATTTCGACTCACAGTAGAGGCACGGTCTCGCCTACGTATATTCATCAGGTAGACAACTCATTTGTCAATCACTCAATAGTGACTCCTAGGTTCCGGTCCTGGTCGTTTCTCATTGTGAAAGCTAGGGCACGTTCACAAGGAGGCGTACCAAGGTTAAATTTGCCAATGATAAACTCATCTACTTGCGTAACCCTGACAGCTAGGGCACGTTCAGGATTCCATTTTTGCTTGAATTTATCTAATATCTGATATACATCTGACGTAAATAAATCTCTATCGGCTACACCCTCACAGCAGAGGCACGGTCTCAGATGTAGTCATGGAAAAATATTCATAAACCGTATTGACAAGACGGACCAAGAAACAAGTATTCCAAATACTAGTTACTTTAAAACCTTATTAAGCGGGGATATTCCATAAAATGTCATACACTTTAAATTTAATCAAATTAAATTAAAGCATGCATGTATTAAGCAAAGACAATAATAAAAATTAGATTTAAAGGGCTAATCATATCAGGGGCCAAGAATCAAACTCGTTCTGATACCATTTTGTTGGGGTTTTATGGAGGAAATCGGGTAATGCAGCGGAATCGCGGAAAATCAAAATTTTTCGATTTCAAAATTTTTCATGGATCAATTAAATAAACATATTTATTTAATTATCCAATTATCAAATTCTGAAAAATTACACAAGAGATCAAATTTCTTGGTAATTACTGAATTGCCCCAAAACTTTGTAAATTAATCATTTTAGTCCTGAAATTGTCAAATATAATTTTGGATGATTCAAAATAACTTCTAAAATGATTTTCAACATATCCAATACATCAAAATCAGATTTGCAACAAATCCCCAATTTTTTCTGAAATTGCCGAGAGCCTCCCAAATTTTCAGTTTTTTAAAATTTGGTCATTTTGTTCAAAAACAAGACAAGATCAAATCCAATCAACCTAAAAATTTACATGCATCATATACATACCATAATGCATCATATATATGAAAAGCCTCAAATTTGGAGTGGGTTATAAACCCTAATATTTCAATTTCACCAAATTGTCCAATTTTACCAAATTTTTAAAATCCAACACTTTAATCCATTCAATACTTCACCAATCTAGCCTCGCCACTTTGAAACAATTCTAGAACAATCATAGGTCACCAAGGAGTGGCTTACCAACTCTAGAATGGCAATTTGATTTTCCAAAAATCAAAAGTAAAGCCTTGAAACCATTTCAAGCTTACTTACATGCATCAATCTTTCATCAAAGTTCACAACCAAATTAAACACAAACTATAAGAAGAGCGACAACACAAAAGCAACACAAAATGATGCTAAGCATGTTAGAAATAATTTTCATGTTGAAGACTTTGAAGAATAACTTACAAAACCATGAATTTCCAAGCCATCTTCCTTTAGTCTTCAAGCTTTTCTCTCAACTACTTTTGTATTATGTTTTGTGTCTAATGAACTTGTTCTTAACCCTAAAAAAATGAAATGAAACAATTTATACTTCCCCAACTTGCCTTGGCCGAAATTGGTGAAATAAATAAATAAATATCTAGATATTTTATTTTATTTTATTTTGCTTTTCCAACTTGTAAAAGCCATCATCAACCATTTAATGATTTCCTTTAAAGTAAAAAAAAAAAAAGCAACTAAAAAATATAACAATTATATTTAAATTATGGTGATGGCCGAAAATGGCAAAAGAAAAGGGAAATATATATTTTCATTTTAAACAATTTAATCAAATATCTAAAGAAATCAAAACCATTTTGACAACTTTTTCCTTTAAGTATAAAGTCAACAATTTACACTTATAATAATTTCCTAACTTTATCATTTGGTAAGATATTTATATTTTAATTATATTAATTATTTAACAATTAAATAAATAATTAATTAATCAAATACAAATATCTCAAATATATGTATTATATTTACTTTAAACATCTCAAATACATATATAAATGTCGGTTCGGCCCGTTTGCATGCATCTTTCGTTTAACGTTTAAACGATTTATAAATAATCATCATTATTCATAAAAGTTACCCTAGTGCTCTACGAGTATATTTCATTAGTGAGACTCTCTAAATTCAGGTATATCTGTCATAAAATCCAATTTCGTGTCCATAATTTACCCACCCGTAAATTATGACGACCACGCATAAACTAGCTGAATCATACAGGTCGAGGTCATTGCATGCGTATAATCCCTCCGTCACAGGTATCCGGATAATCCCAGAGATATAGATGTAAACGTCAAATCTCTATAGGTATTATCTTGTAGACGATTCTATTAGCAATCTATAAATAACATTCGGAACTCACTTCCGAAGTATACTATGGCCGTAGATTTAACTGATTGCTAATCACATATGGACTACCTATGCTTTGTACACAGAACTGACGGATCCTATCTTGACACACACATGATATCCTGAGGATCGGTCTACACCTAACGAACAGGCGGAGATCTGATCTAAATAGATCGGTGACGTGACTGCCATCTAAGTGTGGAGGATATCTCATACATCCACAGTGGTATCTCAAGTCGAAGGACCACTATGCTACTCAACCCAAGAAGATTCTTATTGACGTTAGAGTACCATCCATTAAGAATCTTCGGTGAGTCGGTCAATGTTTATCTACTATAAACACCAACACGTCTATACGAGTCTCTCCAGACTCATGGTTCATTGGGATAAACCATCGGACCAAGTCTCGATATACGACATGTATTGGTCTCAATGGATTTGACTAACCGACCCGTGTTAGTAAATCTTGACCGGGAACTATATTTGATAATATATATTTAGCATTGACACTTCTCAATGTCAATTACAAACTACCTTTGTAACTGTGTACTGCATTATATATTATCAGGATTTTGTCTAATATATACATATCAATAAACCACATTTAGTTTCAATCTAATCGTAATCAGATCGAATACGTATATAAAAACAAGAGGTGCAACCATAAATAAGTAATATTATGGAAAAATGAATTGATCGTATTCATAAATCAGACATAAATACGATGCGGATTAGCGCTCTGAGCACCAACCCCAACAGTAAATTGGATTTACATGACTGTATTATGTACTCTCACTTATCAGATAAATAAAATCACTGTTAATATTAGATAGATATGGATATAAAATAAATATTAAAGATGAAACTTTATGTTTATATGATAAGATAATTTATTAAAATGTGAATGTTTTTAATCTAACGGTCACTATATTTTGGAAACATATAGATATGTCTTTAGTGTAGAGGAAAATATAAGTAGGAAATCTAAATTAAATAATATTGAATTATGGCATATGAGATTGGGCCACATAGGTGTTAGACGTCTCTCCAAATTTGTAAAGGATGATTTGATTGAAAATATTACCTTAGATCTTTATCTAATTTATGAGTCATGAATCCAAGGAAAGATGACAAATGCGTAATTTCTTGGTATTAGACACCTTGCTGGAGATTTATTGGAGCTAATACATAGCGATGTGTGTGGTCCATTAAATCATATCGCTGATGATGGTTCAACATACTTCGTGACTTTCGCGGATGATAAGTCTAGATATGAATATGTCTATTTGATGAGAAATAAGTCGGAAACATTTGACAAGTTCAAAATATTCTGAAACGAATCAAATGCCTTAGATCAAATCGAGACGTTAGTGAAGAATTCAGAAAATATTTAAGGGAAAATGGAATTTTTGCCCAATATAGCCCACCAGGAACACCTCAATACAATGGTGTGTCTGAGTGTAGAAATCGTACTTTATTGGATATGGTGCGATCAATGATGAGTTAAACAGATCTTCCTTATTAATTTTGGGGTTACGCTTTACGTACTGATGCCGACATACTTAATAGGGTTCCATCGAAAGCTTTTTCTACGACCCCATATCGGATATGGTTCGGTAGAAATCCAAGTCTTGAGTATTTAAAGATTTGAGATTATCCTGCATACATTAGAGTTACATAGCGGGATAAACTAGCACCCAGGGGGTATAAATATAAGTTCGTTGGATATCCTGAAAATTCTTTGAGATATCAATTCTATGATTCTGAGCTTCGAAATGTATTTTTTATTCGTTTTGCCACTTTTTTAAAAGGATTTTTTGAGAGAAAATGGGAATTGTAGAAAGATTGAACTTGATGAGTTTGATCCAAACATTAAGGAACCTGAGATGGAATCTGAGATTCAACTAGGTGAAGGATCTACGTAAGTCGAATAGAATATCAAGGCCTCTTGAGAGATTATTTTTAACATCTGACGTGAGCCTTGATGTTCTCCTCTTGGAGGAAACAGATCCGACTACATATAAAGAAGCGATATTGGATATCGATTTGGGAAAATGGCAGGAAGCCATGAAATCTGAGATGGATTCTATGCATGACAATCAAGTGTGGGACTTAGTTGAACTTCGTGAAGGAGTTAAACCTATTGGTTGTAAATGGGTTTACAAAAGGAAGCGAGGGCCCGATGGAAATGTGAAAACCTTTAAGGGTCGACTGGTAGCGAAAGGTTACACTCAACGTCCTGGGATTGACTATGAGGAAACCTTTTCACCAGTAGCCATGCTAAAAGACATTAGGATTATTTTAGCGGTTGATGCATATCATGATTATAAGATATGGCAGATGGATGTGAAAACCGCTTTCCCAAATGGATTCCTTGAAGATGATATCTATTGGAACAACCTGAGGGTTTCGTATCCAATGAGATTTCAAACTTAGTTTGTAAGCTCCAAAAGTCTATTTATGGACTTAAACAGGCATTCCAAAGCTGGAATCGTCGTTTTGATGAGATAATTAGATTATCTGGATTCATGAAGAATGAGGAAGGACCATGTGTTTATAAGAAAGTTAGTGGGAATATGATAGTTTTCCTAGTCTTGTATGTAGATGACATCCTTATCATTGGAAATGATATAGGATTTGATGCAAAGTGTGAAAGCCTATGCAAGAACTTCTCCACAAAAGATATGGGTGAAGCTTCCTATATACTAGGTATAAGGATCTACCAGGATAAATTTAGGAAGCTTATAGGGTTGTCGCAATCGACGTACATAGATAAGATGTTAGAAATATAAGTTTTTACCAACAACAAGGCAGCAAATGTTACATATTTCAAATAAAATGACACCTCAGACTGAGGAAGAAAAAATTTAGGATGTCTAACTTGTCATATGCTTCTTATTTGGAAGCGTAATGTATATTATGCTATGTACAAGACCTGACATCAGTTTCGGCATCAGTGTGACTAGCCAATATCAATCTGATATAGGTAATGATCATTGGACAGCCGTGAAACATATCCTAAAATATCTTAAAGGTACTAGGGATAAGTTTCTGATATATGGAGAAGATAAGCTACAATTTGAAGGTTATACAGACTTCGACTTCCAAGGAGATCCAGATGATAGAAAATATACATCATGATACATATTTACCCTTAACGGTGGTGCAGCTAGTTAGCGATGTTCAAACCAAGGCTCAACATCTGATTCCACCACTAGACAGAATTTATAACGGCTTTAGAAGCCGCTAAAGAAGCTGTTTGGATTAGAAATTTTATCACAGAACTTGGCGTTATGCCTAGTATTGCGGATTTGATCCAATTGTACTGTGATAATATCAGAGCCATTGCGCAGGCTAAGGAGTCGAGGACGAATTCCAAGTCTAAACACGTGGAAAAGAAATACCGCATAATTAGATAAATTATTGAACGAAAATACATAGTGGTCTTGAAGGTTCAAAGACTAGACAACATAGTAGACCCGCTTACAAATGCCTTAACTCCTGAGTTATTCGATAAACATGTGGATGATATGAGACTGCGGTACCATCCAGATTAGAACTAAGTAAGTGGGAGTTTGATGGAGTTAGTACTTGGTGCGCCAATTCGAATGATGTATTATATATTTTATTATTTATTAATAAAATAACTACATTTTCATTTCATACCTTATTAATGGTATTGTCATTATGCATATTAGATTGATGTATAGATATGCTAAGAATGACATCGACCTTAGAATAGTCATGTAGTAATACTGGACACTAGGTGGTCCGACATTGGGATAAGTATTACTATTATAAATTAATTTTAAAGTAAATATTCATAGTCGTTGGTTCTGGAGTACTGTCGAATTCCTATAACCTAGATGACTAGCACATGTCATATATTAAAATTGGAGTTCCAATGGTTTAACCCAATGTACCATGAGCTTTGGAAGCTCGTATAAACATGTGAGTATTGGTTGGACCGAATACTGAATGACTCGTAGGTGATTCCTAATAGTTGGAATTACACACCACTGTCAATAGGAATATTCTCGAGTCGAGTAACATATGTAATCCTTTGACTATAAGATATCATTGATTTTGTGTGAGATCTTCCACACTTTGATGCCATGTGGCCTCTAGATGTTCGTTGGGTGTGGATCGATGCACTCGTTAATTAAGTGCAAATCAAAATAGGATCCATCGACCCATATGTCTACCATAAGGGGTTTATGTATCTATGTAAGTAAAGTCACGATTCTTAAACTTTGGCCAAAGTCGAAATTAGGGTGCATCGCATCATTTGTAAAAAATCGTGGACATGTCGACATGATATGTACGCCTCAAAAACTCGACAGTGTATTCTATGTTTCCTGAGCACAACTCAGATAGGCTACGACGGATGGATTGATGAGCATATGTGATAACCTCAACTTGTATAGTTCAAAAAGGTCGTTCGTGTTCTTCACGAATTCGGAAGTGCTTGAATTGCATACATATTAGCTGGGCTTATATGACGAACGTGTCTGAACTTAGAGAGTCGCAATATGAAGTGTACTCGTTGAGTACTTGGGTAGCCGATTAATTTTGATAAAAGATAATATTCGATATTATAATTATCAACTAAGATAATCAAGTGTTATTGGATAACATGAATTATTTACTTTGACCTCATTGGATTAATTAGATTAATTCAATATTTACATAAGGTCTTTGTCGTAATTTCATAATTATTTCCACCATTTAAGGATATTTTGGTAATTGCAAGTATATAATCAAGTATTATGGTGAACTAAAATTGTTCATGAGACATTTCATAGTGGGATTTTAAATTGGTTTGTGTTTTGATTCAAACAAATACATATAAGTATTTAGAATACATATATGATAGTTGTATAACATGTTTTGATGGTGGTTATGATGCCAAAATTTGATTTTTAAGTGTATTTGAAGTTTTAGGAGAAAATTGAAAGTGTTTAGTAATGGTTTGAAGTAGAAAATTGTTCACTGCCTAGGGTAGCGTCGCGACACCGAGCATCAGACCTAGGAGCGTCGCGACGCCCACCTTTCCGCGTCGTGACGTGAAGTCGTTCAGCTTTCAGAGTTTCTCTCACACTTTGGAGCGTCACGACTTGCAGAGCTTATACATACTGAAACTTCATTTTCTCCGTTTCGGAATTTTCGGACTCCGTTTTGGTCCCCGTTTTTTCATACGGAGTCGAAAAGGAATGTAGTTTTACATGAAAATATTTTAAAATACTCTCATTCTATATATCCATGGGTTAGACTCACTTCCGCTGCACAAGGCACTGATCTGACCCTAGGGGTTCTACATCTGCCTCAACATAGCCTACCAACACTTAGCTTCCATATTATACCTATTTAAACAATACTTGGTAAACTGTTTTTATATATTTTAATTTCCAAACAAATTCAGTTAATTAAAATTATACCTATTATGCAGCGAATCTGAATCTGCAAAGTCTCCCATTTTAAGTGAGAAATTAGAAAATTCAGTATTGACTTTTGTGCGATCTTCCATGTCTGGAAATTTTTTTTTAAAAACATTTAATTATCTCTCTAAAGATCTCTGCATTGCATCCTTATGTGGAGGAACCCTAAATGAATCTTCACTCAACCATTTATCACTATAATACCTTCAATTTATAAAATATATTATTATATTAGACTTTTTCATACATAAAAAAAATTGAATGTAAATAATAGAAATAAATATTACATTGGATTTAATGAATGAGCCAAACAATGAAAATGTGAATTATTCTTTGTCCAACGATTAATTAGAATTATGTAAACCACATCCTAAAAAGAAGATGACTCACAAACAATTAAATTATCCACATGTTCAATTCACAAACAATAGGTATAAATGATATTAAGTCATAAGTATCAATGAAAAATACTATATAAAGTAATTAAAAAATAGTAACGCAATATTAATTGTATACTTTGTTGCTTTATTAAAAAGCAGAAACGCAACGGCAAAAATAATATATTAAAGTATGATCCTACTGTAAATAAGTTATGAATAGTAAATTTGTAGACTATAATCAACAACAATTTAAAATTTAAAAATAAGCTCAATTAAAAAAAAAAACGCAACAGTAATTTAACAAAAAAATTATTTCACTTTTGTTTAACAAAGTAACTGAGTCAAATAATGGTCCACCCACGTGCAAAGTCATGAAAAGAAAAAAATAATGGTGATTGGTGTAGACCCGGCCGGCGGTTCGGTTTCGGTTCGGAACCGAATCGAACCGAACGGTTCGGTTCCGGTTCGGTTCAAAGAATTTTTTTTTTTTGAAATTAATTAAAATAAATGAGATTAATTTTATAAATAAAAAAAAAATTATTACATTGAAGAGCTTGAGCTTAAATTTTTAAAAATTTAAGTTGCCTATGTATCCTCCAATGGTGAGAGGAATCAAAACTCACGTAGTTCCATTACAAGTTTTAGACATATCCTCTTTGTAAATTATAATTTTACAATTATCAATCATCATTATCAGTTGATCATTCAGCTCCGGTTCCGCTTGCACTTGTTGCATAAGCATTATCGAACAAATCTTCAAAATCATCGGGGGCATCTTCTTGTTGTCTCAGATCAGCTCGAGTCCAATCATCCACACAAGTTGTTGCTTCTAGAGTGCTTGGATGTAATGAAGATCGTCTAGCTTCCAATATATTACCTCACAAGCTGAAGGTTTGCTCAACCGCAATAGTGGAAATAGGTGCTGCCAAGATCTCTTTAGCAATAATAGATAAAACAAGATATATATTTTGATGCCGGTTCCACCATTCAAGGATTTTAAAATTTTTATTGCATAAACTTTCATTAGAAAACTCAAAATTTGTAGATAAATAATTATCTAATTCAGGGTTATTGGTTGTTGTCGTATCCCTAGATTTTTTATTTCGTTGCAATAACCAACGATCCCCTGCGCTAAGTCTTGTTTGAATTACCGATTCGCTACTACTAGATTGACCTAATGTTCCTAAGTTATATCTTATAATATAATCATTAAATAAAATAATTAAATCACTTCTTAATTTCGTCGTTATGCTCGTAATATCAACATCATCTAATATTCCTAAATAACCATAGTAAGCTTGTAAAGCATCATTCAAACATTCTAATTTAAATCTAGGATAAAAAACAGCAGCAATAAGATAAAGTAAATGAATTTCTCTAAAATAATTCAACCATTTTACCTTCATAGCAGTAATGGCTTCGAGCAAAACAATATCATTAGGGTCGTCATTGTCAACATGTTCATCGAGAGTGCCAACAATATTCACACTCTCAAGAAGAAATAAATGTGCTTTAGGATAATAAACACCGCTAAAAACTAAAGTATCATCATTAAAAACTCTTAAAATATCTAAAAAAATTTCACAAATATCCCATTGACTAGGATAAAGTGTGATATTTTGAACATGTTGAGAAAAAAACTACATAATGCATCTTTGTATTGAAATGCTTGACATAAAAGAAAATAAGTAGAATTCCAACGTGTTGGAACATCTCTTGAAAATTTAATCGGTTTAATACCATTTATTTTACAAAACTTGGTCCATTCTCTCCTAACTTGAGAATATGACCAAATACAGTTAAGTGTTGTTTTAATTGGATCAAGGAAAGGTGATAATAATTTTAGTCCGTCTTGCACACATATGTTAAGGACATGACATGTACAACGAATATGAAAAAATCGACCCCCTAAATTTGGTTCACATAAGGATTTTAAATCATGAATGGATGCAGTATTTGCAGATGCATTATCAAATCCAATTGTTAAAATTTTTTCTACTAAACCATATTCATAAAAAATTACCTTCGTCATTCTATAAATATTATGTGCAGTATGTGGGTCATCAAAAACTCTAAATGCAATAAGTCTTTTTTGCATGGTAAATGATGCATCAATCCAATGACAAGTCACACCTATGTATGAGTGTGTTTGCCAATGGTCACTCCAATAAATCAGAACATATAGAAATACGACCTTTCATCTCTTTAAATATTTCATTTAAAATAATTTTATCATCTTTATATAATTTGAAAATATGACGTTTTGTTGTGTTTCGAGTCATTCTACATGCAGCAGGGTTTAAAGCATTATGCACGTAATTAGTAAAATGAAGTTTTTCACCAAAGCTTAAAGAAAGATGTGACATACAAGTTAATTTCGCAAATTCTTCTCTATTTTTTTGCATCAGAATATTTAAATAAATCTACACTACTCGTACCTCTACTAGATGATGCGTACCTGGCCATTTGAGTCTGCGTCGTATCAATGCCAAATTCAACCGGATGATGTTTTTCCATGTGCTTGATCATATTGCTGTATCCACCAGAAAATTTATAGATAACCCCACAATAGTTGCAAATTGCTCGTTGTTAACCATCTTCTAGGCGTTCCAAAGTAAAATGAATTTTGAAAATATCCGAGGACCGAGCCTTAACTTCTCTTCTCCGTGATTGTGCACTGACACTAGGGCTGCTCTCTTGGGTTGGCATATTTGCGTTATGTTCTCAGATGAGCTTGCCATTTTTCGTTTGAGAAATTAGGAAGAAAATAAGAAAATTGAATAATTGAGATGCGAATGATAACAAATTAACAACTAAATGAATTGAGATTGAGAATAAGAATATAAGATTATAAGAGAATTGTATTGAAGTAAGATTGAGAATAAGAGAATTATAGAAAATGAGAGAGTTGAGAATTTGGTGTGATGAAAGTATGAAAAATGAATCCTATTTATAGAATTTCAGAATTTTTTTGATACCAAAAATGCCCCTAAATATAACCGTTTTATTACCGTTATTAGGAGTACATTAGTAATTATATTTTATATAATAAATATAATTTTTTTTTATTTGGACAAGGAGCCAAACGGCTCCCTGCCCCCCTAACGGCTACTAGCCGTTGGGGCGTAGGGTTTCTGTTGGAACCCTACGGTTCCAACAGGACCCTACGGTTCCAACCGGAACCGTTCAGTTCCGGTTGGAACCGTCCGAACCAGTGGAACCGTACGGTTCCACCGGTTCAAGTTGGGGTGGAACCCCAACCGAACCGGTCCCGTTCCGGTTTGGTTCCAGAACCGGAACTGGAACCGTTGAAATCGGAACCTTCCGGTTCCAACCGGTTCGGTTCCGATTCCGAACCGGAACCTTGGCCGGGTCTAGATTGGTGAACAACTGTTTTCAACATAAAATTAAAATATAATCAACACTATTTTATTTTTATTGTTTGTTGACTTTCTTTTTCTTCTTCCTATATTGTCAGTTACATATTTTGATTTGCTTCAAAATTTAAATTTGCTCAGTAATTTTATTGAATCAAACCTGCAACTTTCAGTGTCAATTGATAAAAAGATGAACCAGTTAGAGGATTCGTCAAGTTGTTGCTTATTTGTGGAGTTACGTCGATCTTCTGGTTGCTAATGGTGATATGCTCATGAAAGTTCATTTTTTTTGTTGCTAATGGCGATATGCAAGAGAGCCATGTTTGATCTTCTGGTTGCGTTGAGTAGGAATAATGGTTTGTACTTTTGTTCTCAATTCTCAATTGTTCAATTTATAATTTATACTAATTTGGAAAATATGAGAATTGAAAACCCTATGTACCCCAAAAATTTATGATGATACGTTTCCAAAATTTAAAATAACGTTTCCAAAAAGTTTTAAAAATATTTAATTATTATTATTTATTTTTAATTGCTCCGAAACGTTTCAGAACATTTCCGAAAAGTTTCAGGTGTCCCCTTCATTTCAGAAACTCCAACAAGGGGAAATGGCGTTTCCGAGCTTCCTAGGTTGAAAGTATAAGATAACTTATAATATTAAATTGAGAGTATAAGCTAATTTATAAGCTCACCAAATTTTATACCACAATATACATAAATACACATACCAAAAACTATTGCTTTGGTTTTTTTCCAAGTCCCAAAATATTATTGGGACACGTTGGATTGCCAGTTTGCCACAGAACTCCCGACAATATGTGGATCTTGACACACTGTTCGAATAAGGTGAGGTGAAGGGTAGTTAATGGAAGGGTATAATAAGGTAAAGATAGGATATGCGGAAAAAGATTAGAAAGTGTACATATAAAAGTTTTTCTTATTTGAAAATGTGGAAAGTATACATAAAGGAAATGGAAAATAATATCAGTCATATCCCAATATATTCAGGATATGACCGGTATGAGATATCATCATCATCTCCATAAGCCTCTGACATGAACATGCATGAAATAATATAATTTGAACGTGTCATGACTAGACCTGAATAGACGTGTACATAATCTGTAAATATGATATTTTTCCGAAAACATGCATAACTAGCATAACTCACACATAAGTTACATTAAGTAACTTTAGACATTGTGATCTATATACAATAATATCATTTGACCATGTAACTTAGTATGACTAGTATACACAACATAGACCCATGACTCTTGGTCCCTAATGACTGCAGCTAGTATCCATATTCATGCATGAAATCCCGCAGCACAGAAACTGAGTAGGAGGGGTAAATCGTATGAACGATCTAGTGAGTGAATGCTGAAAAATAAGAAGATAAAATAACATAACTTGCATAAATGAACTACAAAATCATGTATTGTAACTGAAAATCGTGACACGTAACTGTGACCCTAGAACTGTGGATGGAAATCTTGAACCGTAAATGAAGATCATGACTCGTGACTGTAAACTGTAACTGAAAATCATGAATCGTAAACTATAAAACATGACATGTAAACTGTCAAACATAAACCCTAAATCATGACACATGGAATATAAATCACAAACATAAATTATAATCTTGAACCAGAAAATTGGAAATATAATCCATAACATGTACTATAAACTGGTAAGCGTAGACTGAAACATCAACTGTAACCATGAAGCGTGACTTGGAAATCATGAAACATTGACCTTAAATCATGACATGTAAGTTGTAGGGCGTGAAACGCACACTATACAACGTGACTTGTAAATCATGGATGTGATCTGTAATTCATAAACTCAACTGAAAATCATGAGCTGTAACTGAAATCGTAACAAGAAAATTGTAGATCATAAAACCATAAATCATGACTGTTACTGCAAACATAAATAGAAACTTGTAAACACGAGCTAAAAAATTTATTATGAATTAAAAACTATAAACATAACTGTAAATTGTAAACTGTAAACGTGAATTGAAAACTGTAACGTGAACTGAAAACCATAAACATGACTGTAAACTCTAAACTTATGTTACATGAATTGAAAACCAAAACATGAATTGAAAACTGAATTGTAGACTAAAAACATATACTTTATATAGTTGTTATAAAAGCAATATTAGTATTGTAACATGTGGGTATGAAACCTACTTAGCGGGACCTAGCACCGCGTAAGCAAGGGAATATGAACATGAACATGAAAAAGCCTAAGATGGTTTCATGAACCATTAGACATCATGAGCGTACTCGAGTAGCTATACATGATGGGACAACACTCTACTGGTGTTTTGAAAATAATCAAATATGTGTACTTGTAAACATGTAAATCATATAAACAGCGATGAGGATTTGGACGTCTCCCATACATCTCCATACGTATCGGGATTCAGCCATCATCCCCGCATATGTTTTCATATTAAAAGTCATGGAACATAAATTATAAACCATGGAGCATAACTGTGAAGCATGAAACATAACTGAAATCGTGACATGTAAACTGTAAATCGTAAAATATAAACTGAAAACCATGAAACATGACTTATAAACATGATTGTAACTGTAAATCATAAATCTGTAACTAAAAATCATAATATGTAACTGAAAATCATGAACCGTAAATTGTATAATGTGACATGTAAATCATGAAATATAAATTATAATTCATAAGACATAAACTGTATTTCATAACACGTGAAAACAAAAACCATGATCTGTCATGTAAACTGAAATCATGACATCAAAAACGTAAATCGTGAATTGAAACGCAAACTAAATCACGTAAACCATAAACTAAAGATTGTACACATGAATTATAAACATGTAAAGAATGAACTGAAAACATATAAAGCGTGAAATGAAAAACTGTAATCATGAGTTAAAACAGTAAATCATAAACTGTAAACATAGACTACAAACTGAGAAACATAAGTTATAAACATGAACTGGGACCTGAAATTCATGACACGTAACTGAAATCATAAACTGTAAATTGTGTACTGGAAACTGTAAAGCATGGACTACAAATCATAAAACATGGAATGTGAATGTAAAATATAAGTTGTATTTATATAAAACTGACTGTAAACTGTAAAACATTGATTATAAACTATATAACATTAACTGTAAACTATAAAGCATTTAACATATAATGTAAGAAGAAAACATTCACTCACAGAACTGATGTCCAGTCATACTGATCCTGTGATCGGGTAGAACTGGATGGATTCTCTTGCATAAAATCTATAAAATAAAAATTCAAGTACAGTTAGCATACTTGAACATTTACAGTCCTAACCATGTGCGTGAACAATGCATGTACCCTTTTTGACATGGAAGCTTATGGCATTAACTGACATCCTAAGACGTGACTTACGGAAAACTGAAACAGATCCTGAAATTGGTAACGCCTCGTGATGTAGGGAACGTTTTCCCTCGCGCAGCAGAAGCGGCTTAGGCACCCGGGATAGACCTTGAAATTTTTTTATGCTCTCCTCATCTTAATCCAGATTTTTCTACCAAAAATTCCAGATCCGAACCAGCCCCGTATTTTATTCACTGCTCGTCACACACTATCCATAAAATACAGTGTTAGCCTTTTCCTGCATGTCATTCCCGTATTTTGTAAACAGATGTGTGATTTATATTCATCATGCGTAAGTGATCAATTTGATTTTGATCATGAATATCAGCAACAACCACATGCGATGATCAAATGATCAAAAGGGCGTCACTTTAATCATGTGCTTTGATCTGATGCATGACTTTCTTATATCATATGCGTGACAGGCCTGATCATGCATCCAGTTTAGCCAAGACCAATCATCAAACATGAGCCATGAAGTATATCCAGTCACGCACACCGAAAATTATATTATATGCCGGGTGTATATGTCATCTCTCTCACAGCAGGTAGACCCCACAACTGTGTGGGGCCCGCTTGCTGTGAGAGAGATGACATATACACCCAGCACATGATATACCACCTCCATGCACACAGCCAGCAGGTCCAGTCATCCATGATCATGCGAGGCTTTGATCAAATCAAAAGTTTCCGCCGTGAGTTTGTGTGATGGATCGGGTCTACCATTCGATCTTCCATGTTATGACTCACCACCAGAAATCCGTGAGGGTGAGCTCGAATTAACTCACTTATTGAAAATTTTCTTGAGAAAATTTTCTTCTTTTTATTTTCTCTTTTTCCTCTCATTTTCAATCTCATTGAGAATGAGAAAGTGGTTAGGATTTCTTGAGAAGATAAAAGCTTCCTTTTTATATGTAGGGTTTAAGTTAATTAAATATATATTTACCAAATTAACCATAACCCTAATCATACATATAAGTAATTGCCAATGACATTTTTGTCACAACAAAATTAATAATTTCAAAAATTAAATATAATATCATATATCATTTAATTTTGAAATTAAAACTTAACATGTAACTTATATCATGATATAAATTACATATTTAATTTTGAATTAAATCAAATTTAATTTAAAATCAAATTCTATATTAAATAATTATCTAATAATCATTAATATAAAAACTATATATTAAACACTTTAATATATAATTTCAAGATGTGACATTATATAATTATTAATCAAATGACTAATTATATCAATAAATAATTCTCAATTATTTATAATTTTTCAAGTGAGTTCATAATTGGACCATCCAATTATTCCATGGATTCCTATAGTGTAACGAGCTAACACGGAGACCAAATGGGCCTACAGTTTCGAGCTCCAATAATCTCGAAATATTAATTAAAACTCTTTAATTAAATATTCTGAATTATTAACTTTAGGTTATTCCACTAAAAACCTAAAGTTGCACTCTCATTACTGCAGATGTATTTTATACCGAAAGTCAACAGCATCCACCGATATAATCACTACAGATTGACCCTCCACGAGTATCTCATAATTAGAGTCGGGTCAAAATGTCTGTTATACCCCTCTAATTATTTTGTGCCATAAGTACCATTAATTCTCTAATGAACGATTTATTCATAACTATTATGAATATTAATATTTCTATTCGTAATAGAAAGACTTGAGCACTCTAACCATTCAAGTACCAAATCAACCCTTAAGGAAGATACTCATCTACTTCTCGTAAGAAGGAGTGGACTCCATATCTATGTAAACGTCCCCACCTACACACCAAATCATGTCCCCAAAAGACGTAGCTATTGATCGGGATTGCTTCACCAACCTCACCTTTGTAAATCAAATGACATAACATGTCATGCAGGAGCTCATAGTACACTCAGGATTAAGATCAACTCATATACATTCATCTATTAGACTGATATGAATTTATTTGTTTAACGGATATTAAAAGAAATTCATTTATGTCTTGGTCTAGTCTTATATGATCGCATCATATAAGGTGCATCCATTCCCATGTCACCACATGAACGAACCCGGATCAAAGTCGTCATACAATATGGAATGAACCGCAGCTGTAGATAAACCACAAGCCCGTCTTCGTTTGCTCTCTACGGACTATTTAGGATTACTAATTTCAGATTTAAATCCTCTTATGTATAACAATTATACACTAAATTTGAAAGTACATTTAGTATCCGGGAGCATACATGGTAATTTATAATATGCAACTTTAAAATCAACATTTTAATAAATGAATAACCGTATTGGTTATTAGTTAAAATATAATCTCGTTTACATATGGAATTATACTCTTGGGCATATATCCCAACACGTGATGCATGGTAATACGTGTTGCGACGCCAATTTTACATCCAATGCGCCCAAAGTAAAAATTGAGACAGAACGTCTTGTTTGATACCGCAATGCTACACGAACACGATTCCAGGTCTGAACTTGAGTTCATCAAATTGTATCAACAAAGGTAAAATTCATGCACCCATACAAACCATTGCTTCTAACACATGGTTTAACATGCTCCAACACCTCAATGAGATCACTACAACACATAACTTATGTTTCAAACTCATGGCTACAATATAACATTACCTAGAGTTTTCTTATTTCCAATTATTCCAAACACAAATCATGGCAATAAACACCAATCTAGATGTAATTAACGCTAAAATTGACACCATTATGCAATATGGACATGAATCATGCTAAATTGTAAACAATTACTAGGATAAAATATGTAAGACTTACTTAGAAATTTGCATCTCTTAAAATGACAAATAAAGATTAGTTGAAATTACCTACAAGCAATAGCGACAAAGAATCTCTATACCCAAGAGGGGGGTGAATTGAGTTATCGCTATAAATGCGGAATAATAAAATCTTTGCCGATTTTAAGCTTTTATTACCAAATAGGCTCTTAGGTTAATTTTCTCTATTGTAAATAACAACCTATATGCAAGTTTTCTAATCAATAATATAAATGTAAATAAACTTGCAAATAAGTAAAAGTTAAGGGAAAGAGAAATACGACACCGAGATTTATAGTGGTTCGGCCAAATATGCCTACGTCCACTCCCTCAAGCCTCGCTTGAAGATTTCCACTAGAATCGAGTTTTTCGTGGTTCACTCGTAACCAAGAGTTTTCCGCAAAGGAGCACTCTGAACATTTTAGAACTTTAAGTTTTGTTCGTAGGTGCACTCACAACCTTTACAACTTACCCAACCAAATGGGATTTCACAAACCGCAAATGTTTTGATAAAGAAGAATTAAAACACACTTGGACACTCACAAATAATAAGAAGATTGTGTGAGTTGCAAACCCAAGTGATCTAAGCTCACTAAATGTAATGAAGATGTGTGTGAGCTTGTATGAGTGTTTAAGTGTATGAAGGTTTAAGACACTCTTATTTTTTGCCTTAGAGAATGTATGAAGATGTATTATGATGTCTCTTAACCAAGGCAAATGAGTTGGGGTTCTATTTATAACAAAATGCAAAGCAAAACCCAACTTACAGCTAGACCGGTATGGAAACCGGTATGGAGACCGGCATGCCGGTCTAGGGCTCCAACGGATACTAACGGCTATATTAGCGTTGGGCAAGTGTCTGTTAGACCGGTATGGAGACCGGTATGAGTCTCACTGGTTCCAGTAAGTGTTCAATATGAAGAGCTTGACCGGTATGGAAACTGGTATGGAGACCGGTTTGTATCTCCCTGGTTTCAGTAACTGCACCATAAAGGCTAGACCGGTTTATAAATCGGTATGAGGACCGGTTTGGATCTCCCTGATTTCAGTAGCAATGCATGTTCGTAGAAATTTATGGATAATGATTTGGAATTTTCTAGAGGAAGTTATGGCCAAAATACCGAACGTCGTCAGTTTGGATCTCCCTGATTTCAGTAGCAATGCATGTTCTGATGACCAGTCAAGACTGACGACATTCGGTATTTTGGCCATAACTTCCTCTAGAAAATTCCAAATCATTATCCGTAAATTTCTACATAAACTAGACACACATATCTAGCTTCTGTAAAAACTTCCGCTCCAAAAACATTAAGATGAATTTTATGGAATTTTGCTAATGTGACATGTATGCAGAAATCGCACATCTGAACATGTTGTAGTAAAATGGCTCTAGCAAAAGTTCTATGCATCGGAATTGTGTTCCGTTTGAACCGTAGCAAACATGAGACACATATCTATCTAACGGTTTATCATTTGAAGTTTAATTCAACCGTTTGCTAGTTTTTAGAAGATCATTTACCGATGCACTTGTGCATGAAGTTCATTTTGGTGCAAATAAAATGCAAATGATTCTTTTAGCATTCTAAGATATTTTAAATGCAAGTGATGCAAAATGTATGATTCCTAAGAGCTTTAGATCACTTGATTAAACTCACTTACAATTAGAGGACTAAGCTAAGACTTCACATGATTTCTTCAATTATGCACAAGTCTTCACATTCTCGCTCTTCACCACATATGCTTCGACACTTTTTGTATTACTTCGTGTTTGCACGTCGAAGTCTTCTTTCTCGCGTTGCATCATCAAAACCAATTACAATCGATTATGCGACCAAGTCGCCAACAATCTCCCCCTTTTTGATGATGGCAACTCCTTAAAACTTGTTGCAACTTGTGAGCTTCTTGGAGTCCAAATTTGACAATTTTGCTCCCCCTCAACATAACTCCCCCTCAATGTGTGATTGTCTTCAAAATAGCTCTGTAAGACTTAGACAAACACATTAGTACATTTACTTCCTCTTAATCCAAGGGTGAGGGTAAAACAAGTTTTAATCTCATTTCTAATGATTTCTCCCCCTTTGACATTATCAAAAAGTGGAGAAGCAAAATTAAGTTCTAAAATGAGATACCAATAGATGTGTGTAAAAATGATAACAAATTTAAAAAATATACACATTTGGAATTTCCCCCTTTTTGCCATAAAAAATCAAAATTCATGCATAAAATAGCATTTTTACAAAAGATAAATACTCATGAATACCATTTAAAATCTAAGATCATTTTAAGCATGATTTCTCCCCAAATTTGATACCAATTAAAAATATATCAATACATTCCATGATACCAATTAAATAATTATCAAAGTCCATGCATTTCATGATGCCAATTATATTCTAATACATACATTTCATGATATTCATCTAAGATTATGCTAATTTACATGCATTTCATTTTCAACCAATTAGTTCATATGGCAAGGCATATTCAATCAAGTGATCACATATATTGCATTTAACTCAATAAATTTCATGTGATACCAATTAAAATAGAATAGGGGTTTAAATATATGATTAAGGCACTTAGTGATATCAAATGAAAATCGATACCAATAGAAAGTTAAGTACTTGCCCAATCACTTTGTATGCTTCAAAAATAAGTTAATCAATTTGAAATATGCATACATATATGATTAAGAGGAAATGGTACCAATGTTTCTGTGAATACATATTTTACCTTTACCGTTACGAATCCTCATCTCATGGAGCCTTTGGGATCTATTTTGTGATTCTTCTTTAAAGATCCATTCCCAAAGCTCCCCCTATAAATTTATCAATTGCACTTTGGTACCCAAACTTTCTTGGGTCCATTGGGGTTAATTTTGATTCCTTGAGGAATCCATGCATTTTTAATCACCTTCTTGTTCATGCATTCAAAAATTTTATGTCCTTTTTTCATTACATGCATGACATGTGATATTTTCATTTTTAACATTCTTAGCATAAGAATTGGATGCCTTAACAAAATAATATTTCAAAAATTTTCGTTTAATGTAAAGCCTATATCCTAATCCTTCTCCTTTAAATGCACATTTTTGGGATCCAATAAGCATGTTAAAATTTTTATGTCCCAATGTGAATTTGCTAAGTAAGTTTTGCAAATCTATAACCTTTGTTTTTAATAACACATTTTCATTCAAAATTGATTCGCAATCGTATGTCTTAGAGCTAGATGGCATATTAGATATGACATTTTCAAGTTCTACCTTTTTCAATTTTAAACATGCATTTTCATCATTTAAGCATGCAATTTCTTTTTCATGTTTAGCCTTTAAGCATATCATATCATTATCTAAAACATGAATTTTATCCATACTAATTGCATGTTCAATTTTAAGTGTAGCATGCTCATTTTTGACCAATTTTAGTTTCTTTTTAAGCATATCACCCAATTCTTTTAAACTATTAAAAGCATTAAGTAGATCATTATAGTCTTGAGAATTGTGTACCTCTTCTTCTTCGCTTTCAAAATGGAAGTCCTCATCCGTGATAGTCATGAATGCTATTGATTTATCATTGACTTCTACCTCTTCCTCCTCGGATGAGCTTGAATCGATATCACTCCAAGTTGAATTAGTTTTCAATGCCTTTTTCTTTGATTTTCCTTTCATTATTCTCAATGGGCAATCAGTGGCTATATGACCCGGTTTGTTGCATTCATAACATACAATTTTCTTGTTCTTTCTCGACCATTTCTCTTCTTTCTTTTCGTCCGCATTTGATTTTCCTTTGAGCTTTACGGATTTAATAAGCTTTTTGAAGCTCTTATTTATTTGAGCCAACTCATCATCACTATCACTATCACTTGAGCTTGAGTCGTCTCTTTTTCTCGCTTTTAAGCCAAAGACTTTCTTGTCCTTTTCTCATCTTCCTACTTTTTATCTATTTTGATCTACATTTCATACTCAAGCAATTTGCCGACCAAATCATCCATCTTCAATGTGTTTATGTCGTTTGCTTCTCTAATGGAGGAGGTATAGCTTCTAAATTCTTTCGGGAGAGATCTCAAAATTTTCTTCACTTGATCCGATGTCCCGATAACTTTTCCCAAGGCTCCCAAATGATTGATGGTGACCGTAAACCTCGAAATCATGTGATCGATTTCTTCCCCGGATTCCATCTTCAAATTTTCCAATTCGCACATGAACCGGTTGATCTTCGATTCATTCACTTGGCTTGTGCCCTCATTGACCATTTCCAAAGACTTCCATAAATCATATGTGTTTCCACATTCCGGAAGCTTGCTTACTTGATCTCGATCAATGGCACATAGGAGTTGGTTGAGTGCTATTTTTACATCCTCACTATCTCATTCTAAGCTCGGTTTTGGAATATCAACCTCATTACTATCCTTCTTCGTTGGCCCTTTTGCACCTCGTGTGATAACCAAATAGGATTGCGGATCAACGGCAATGAGTTAATTTAACATTCTCATCTTCCAATAATTGTAGTACGTTTCGGTGTAAAACGGAGGTCTAGTTGTTGAAAATCCCTCGGTAAGATTTGACGAGTTGCTTGTAGATGCCATGATCTAATCTCAGACGGTTAAGTCTTTCTTGAGAATATCTCGCTCTGATACCAACTGAAATTACCTACAAGCAATAGCGATAAAGAATCTCTATACCCAAGAGGGGGTGAATTGGGTTATCGCTATAAATGCGGAATAATAAAATCTTTGCCGATTTTAAGCTCTTATTACCATATAGGCTCTTAGGTTAATTTTCTCTATTGTAAATAACAACCTATATGCAAGTTTTCTAATCAATAATATAAATGTAAATAAACTTGCAAATAAGTAAAAGTTAAGGGAAAGAGAAATACGACACCGAGATTTATAGTGGTTCGGCCAAATGTGCCTACGTCCACTCCCTCAAGCCTCGCTTGAAGATTTCCACTAGAATCGAGTTTTACGTGGTTCACTCGTAACCAAGAGTTTTCCGCAAAGGCGCACTCTGAACCTTTTACAACTTTGAGTTTTATTCATAGGTGCACTCACAACCTTTACAACTTACCCAACCAAATGGGATTTCACAAACCGCAAGTGTTTTGATAAAGAAGAATTAAAACACACTTGGACACTCACAAATAATAAGAAGATTGTGTGAGTTGCAAACCCAAGTGATCTAAGCTCACTAAATGTAATGAAGATGTATGTGAGCTTGTATGAGTGTTTAAGTGTATGAAGGTTTAAGACACTCTTATTTTTTGCCTTAGAGAATGTATGAAGATGTATTATGATGTCTCTTAACCAAGACAAATGAGTTGGGGTTCTATTAATAACAAAATGCAAAGCAAAACCCAACATACAGCTAGACCGGTATGGAAATCGATATGGAGACCGGCATGCCGGTCTAGGGCTCCAACATATACTAACATCTATATTACCGTTGGGCAAGTGTCTGTTAGACCGGTATGGAAATCGGTATGGAGACCGGTTTGTATCTCCATGGTTTCAGTAACTGCACCCTAAAGGCTAGACCGGTTTATAAATCGGTATGAGGACCGGTTTGGATATCCCTGGTTTCAGTAGCAATGCATGTTCTGATGACCAGTCAAGACTGACGATGCTCGGTATTTTGGCCATAACTTCCTCTAGAAAATTCCAAATTATGATCCGTAAATTTCTACATAAACTAGACACATATATCTAGTTTTTTAAAAAATTCAGCTCCAAAAACATTAAGATGAATTTTATGGAATTTTGTTAATGTGACATGTATGCAGAAATCGCACATCTGAACATGTTGTAGTAAAATGACTCTAGCAAAAGTTCTATGCATCGGAATTGTGTTCCGTTTGAACCGTAGCAAACAAGAGACACATATATATCTAACGGTATATCATTTGAAGTTTAATTCAACCGTTTGCTAGGTTTTAGAAGATCATTTACCGATGCACTTGTGCATGAAGTTCATTTTGGTGCAAATAAAATGCAAATGATTCTTTTAGCATTCTAAGCCATTTTAAAATGCAAGTGATGCAAAATGTATGATTCCTAAGAGCTTTAGATCACTTGAGTAAACTCACTTACAATTAGAGCATTAAGCTAAGACTTCACATGATTTCTTCAATTATGCGCAAGTCTTCACATTCTCGCTCTTCACCACATATGCTTCAACACTTTTTGTATTACTTCGTGTTTGCACGTCGAAGTCTTCTTTCTCGCATTGCATCATCAAAACCAATTACAATCGATTATGCGACCAAGTCGCCAACATTAGTTACCCTTAGATTTTCATGGCTACCATAAGAAAAAGAAATGAAGAAGAATAAGTGGAACCTAAAAAGAAAAGGGTTATGGTCGTGGGTTTATGAAGGGGAAGGGGAAGGGGAAGGCAGTCATAAATTTCTAACCACAAAAGTTAGATTTTTATAAATTAAAAAAATATTTGTATTTTAAAAGTCACATGTCAAAATTCATTGCAATTCTCGTCATAAGATAGTAAGCTTAAATTAAAGCTCAAATTTGACTTAATTACACATAGATTTAGGAAAAATACTTAATATGAAAGTTGTAGTTTCATGTATAAGCTTTTCATCGGTACCAAAATTACTAGAAATTAAATAATATTTGTAGTATAAGATATAACCAAAATATTGAGGGTTGTGCATGAAAATGGAAAAAAAAAAGGTATTGAAACTTTGGAAAAATTATTCCGAACTCTCGGGAAGGGTTACAAGGATTTCAAATCCATTAACACGTGATTATATGCATAATAACATATCATGCATGAACAGAATAATTATAATTGACATGTGACGATAACTAGGGTGTTACAATATCATATTTTTTGTTTGGGAGAAACGTTAAGTAAATAAGATACACATTAAAAATATAAAAGTACCCTTATAAGTATGAGTACACTCCAAACATTTATTCACGAAATTATATTGCATTAAATTGAAATATAAATATATATTGAATCATATAATAATATTGCAACATAAGAAATAAAATATAAGTACGTATTTTATAACCACATATATAAGTTAAATAACAATAAAAATAAATAACAAACACGTAATATCCAATTCATGCAACAAAGAATAATAATAAAATTCAGAAAAATAAATAATTATAGTTAGGCATTTTAAAAATTATAAAAAATAATCCAGCCAATAAAAAATAAGTACAAAGTAAAACGGCAATAAATCTAGATACATAACATCCAATTCATACAATTAAAAACAGAAATAAAATTCCGAAAAAATAAAATTAAAGTTAGCTATTGCTCACATTTTAAAACCTAAAAAAATCTAACTAATAAAATACAAATACGTTGAAGTCAAAGCCAAAAAGCAAAATAGAAAGCAATTTAAAAGAGTTAAATATGTGAATATAAAGCCAAAAAGTAATTAAATACTTACATGAGGAAGAAGAAAAGTGATAATATAGAATACAGCTGGAGGTGCATTTCGCTTAATGCTGAAAATTTTTCTGCATCAAGCCAAACTCATCGAAAGTTGATATCAACTTTCGGTGGATTTTGTACGTTGTTGATATATTTTTCTTCTTTGTTTGACTTTAGAGCCATAACTTCAACTATAAATATGGAGCTCATTTGAGAGCTAAAGTCACTCACAACAAGTAAGCTTCAAGTAAAGAAAGTTTTGAGAGGTTCTCCAAGTAAGAGAGCAAGATCCTCGAAACTCCATGTAAAGAGAGCTTGGTAGAGAATTGTTGGGGTTTTGGGGTCGGGCGCAGCAGAAGCGCGGGTTCGGGCGATATCGTATTTTAAAAATTTTTCAAAATACCGAATAAATTATTCAATATCCAATACAAATAATTTATTCATATTTAACCTTAACCTATTTATTCAATATCATATATTAACATAAATAATGAGAAAACTCACGAAACTTTTACGAAAATCATTTTTCCGCAAAATTGTCTAAAATGCGTTTTTGACCGAACCGACTACCCGACATTTATGGAAACTGCCCTGGACAGCTCCAATAGTGTCGGGACAGTACACGGGCTGCCAAAACAGTGACGGAATCACTGTTTTCACAGCCGTCACCCGGTTGGATCAAAATCCACCCGGTAATACCATTTTGGGCCGTTTTCGCTTATTTCAACTCCGAAACACTTTTCGGAAATTGTGCCGACTCCCAAATTACATCCATTACATTCTAAACACATCAATTTCATCACAAAAATCAGAATCAAACTCAGACCTGTAGCAGAAACCGAATTTGCCATTTTTCATGCTTTTAATCCAAAATTCCAAGATTAATCAAATTAATCAACACACCAAATCAAGTCACCACACATATGAATCACTCTAGAACAATTCTAGGTATAAAATGAATGGATTTTACACTCTAGAATGACAACTTATTGTCCAAGACAATTTGAACAAAATTGGATACGAAATTCATTAATTTCATCCAATTCATTACTTCACACATGCATATCTTCCATTTCCAACCACCAAAGACAAAAGCCCCAAATTCAAAGAAAAATAGGAAACCCTAGATCTCATCTAACTCAACCAAGAACAAGAAACAAATTTTCTAACTTAGGAATATTGAATATTACCTTAATCTTCCAATTTCCTAAGCTTGGTTCTTGATTTTTCTTCATTTTTCTTTGTAGTTTCATCAAACAAATTTTAGAGCTTGTTTTTGGAGAGGGAGTCGGCCATCATCAAGCAAGGAAGATGATGAAAACAGTAAGCCAGCAAAATAAACCCATATGGCCGAAACTTTAAATGGGTTTTAGGGGCAATTTTGTAAATTTTTCTATTTTAATCATATTAAAAATATTTTCACTTTATTTCATCCAATCAAATTAAGACATAATAAAGTGAAATTAAAAGCCATACAAGGTGTTCCAATCATAATCCACCATTTATCATAACAATTATAATAAATGGATAAAGTTGGATTGAAAAATTAATTATTTAATTGTTTAACATTTAAATAATTAAACAATTAATTTACACAAATATATGTATTTTATTTACATTAAATAATAAATACATACATTTATGGCATGTGTCAAAATCTTATTTGACAAATAATTAATGTGTATCTAATCGTATTATGTATCAAATACAAATACACAATAATTATTAGCGGACAAAATTTCCTAATGCATGTGTTATCGTTTAACCGATTAAATGATCCGAATTAACTCATTTAATCCGGTGAAATATTATAAATAATCTGTATTATTCATATCGAGTTGCCCAAGTGCTCAACAAGTACACTTTATATTGTGGGACTCTCTAAATTTAGGTTTATCCGTCACGAAATCCAATTTTGTGTCCATAATCCACCCACTCATGGATTATGACGACCACGAATAATCTCGCTAAACTATACAAGTCGAGGTCATAGCATACGTATAATCCCTCCGTCACAGGCTACCCGTATTATACCTGGGATATAGATGAGAACGTCAAATCTGTTCGGTATAATACAGTCGACTTTCAATTTACGATCTCTAAATAACACTCGGAACTGATTTCCGAAGTTATACCACAGCCATGGATTTACTAGATCATAAACACGTGAGAATGCATATGCCCTGTACACAGGACTGACGGATCCTATCTTGACATGCACTGGATATCATGAACATCAGTCAACACCCAACGAACAGGCGGAGGTCTGATCATGAATAGATCGTTGACGTGACTGCCATCAAAATGTGGAGGATAACTCATATATCCACAGTGGTATCTCAAGTCGAAGGACCATTATGCTCGCTCAACTCGAGAAGGTTCATATTGACGTTGGTGTACCATCTATTAGGAAACCTTCAGTGAGTGGTTCATTGTCTTATCAAATAAACACCTACATGTCTATACGAGTCTCCCGAGACTTATGGTTCACTAGGATAAACCATCGGACCAAGTCACTATATACGACATGTACTGGCTCAGCGGATTTTACTAACTGACCCGTGTTAGCAAATATTGACCATGAACTTTATTTAAGGATATACAACTAATAGTGCGCTTCCCAATGTCAATTACAAACTATGTTATAACTGCACACTATACTGTAAATCCTAGGGTCTTTGTCTAATATACACGTATCACTGAACCAGATTCAATTTCGATCTAATCGTAATCAGATATCTAATCGTAATTAGATCGAATAAGCGTATAAAAGACAATAGTGTTACCATTAAAATTAATAATATTATGGAAAATCGAACTGCTCGTATTTATGAATCAGACATAAATACGATCCGGATTGGCACTCAGAGCATCAACCCTAATAATTTCTCCCACTTGCTCTAGTGCCAATCCATAGTATCCTATACACATCTCAATATGTATCGCATACTCATGGCCCTCAGAGCTCACCAGCACTCAAGAGGTAGGTAACAACATGTAAGTCTGCTTTAACAAATCGAGTCTGTCAAACAAACCCAACTGTTTTCCTTAACTAGCATCATTCATATTATGTATAATCAAATTTCACATCAATATGACTCAGATGCTATATCAGTATTGTTCTATAGCTGCTGAGTTATCTAAGTATATATGGATCAAATCCAAAATACTTTGAGACAATCGCATGCACAAAACTAATATCAACACTTCTAATCATTGAGGTCATTTTTGCAACTTCATAAGTCGATACTTTAAAAGTTGCAACTAATTCAACTAGTTTAGTAGAATCAACGGTAACCTCCCACTGCATCTTTTCTGACTTTATATGACATAGACCATCGAATGTCATAATTAGAATCAAAACTAATCTGACCTTATGGTTGCTGACTAAATTCTCCATGAATGAGAAACTTGTTCTTAATATCTCAAAGATCACAAAGAACATGTTTCAAGACACATCTTATGGTCTACGGCATTTCAAAATAACTCGTAAAAATTACGATTAAATTGATATCTTTAATCGCACATAATATAGTACTCATTACATCATCATCTTATGATGCATAATATTGACTAGACATTCCAATCAATTTATCTTTCGACAAATGAATGATCCTTTACGAAAGATGAAAACTATATATATAAAAGACACGTGAACTTTCAAACAGTTGTACTAACTGTCATACAGATAGTCTTACTGTGTTCTTTATTAGATCATATCTAATATGCGATTAATGAGAGTATCTCATAAGTCTCTTAGTTTTATATCTTATATAAAACCTTATATCTAATATAATAGAGACTACCCACACTGCTTCCACGGAGAAAAGAAGACGTAAGGATATATATAATACTAGAAAGAAATTTGTATGCTCCCATTGACCCTACTGACAAATACGCATTCTCTATACTTCGATAAAACCAGACAATCTGACTAATATAAAAAACAGAGAGCACAAATTTCTGGAAGGCTTATCTGAGTCTACAATAGGCTCTATCAGCTAGTATATCAAACTGTGATCTTAGAAAAATACAAACTCTAGGGTCATTCTAGAATGAACTCTTCAAACAAAGAAATCACAACGGATATCTCATTCGAAGAAATCACTCAAGAACGTTACTTTGCATTCTTTAGCCAAAATACAATTTAATATCGACATTAACCAACCTATCCTTAATTGTCCAAACAGTGTGACAAGAGACAAATTTTCTCAGAATCTACAATAGACTACTGAGCATAACCTTTCTCAATGTCATACTATAAAGGTCAAACCTTTACAAGCTCACTTCGCCTTCGCTGCGTAAACAATTTGCACATCTCATGAACAATTCATGACGAAAGCCCAATCAAGTTCTAAACTTGATCGTAGTAAGCTATGAACAACCTTAATTTATAGTTCAATACTACATTCCGGAATTGATATCAAATATCGCTCCCACTATAAGTTATAGGATAATTTTCTTCGATAAGAAAACATCATAACCATTAAGTGTCGAATACTTTGTAAATGATTCTGACATCCTATTGTACTTATACGGAAGTCGTCTAAGGGTATTTTCATCTTATTAATTACGTAGTTCCATTACAGTTTATCATTCTCTCATTTGACTTCACTAAGTCAAGTCTTTTCTACAATCGTCAACATCCAATGTCCAACACCAAGTAATAAAATAATTTTATTACTCGGGATCGTAGAAAAGATATTCTATCAAATAGAATACAATATTCTATTAAATAGAATAAATGATAAACTTATCACTCGTACCTCCGAGGTATAAGTATTTTCAATTATACAACAATTATACAAAAGAAAGTTTCAAATCTCAAACTTTTCAAGATTCGAATTTTCTACTATACACATCATATATGTATTTGTAGAAACAAATGGAACCTTAATTAAATAGATGAATTAGTGTTTCTAGAGCATAACCCTAAGAGTATTGAAAACTAATTCGGTAACACTCAATATCAACGAATCAAATCATATAAGATTCAATAACTCCCACTTACCAATTCCATCAAAATGGAATTGCGAAAGTTTATATTGAGTAAGAATCATATTCATTAAATAACTTTAGAACTTAATTGCCTTAAATTCATGTGTTTAGTCAAATCAAACATCTTCGAACAATTCAAAGACGCGCAATGAATTTTATAATTTTCAACACTTCAAATAGAATATCTTTGAACCATTCAAAATATTCTATTCGCGTTTCATTAGAAACATACTGACAATTCTTGAACAATTCAACACATTCAACATGTTTTCTATTAGAAACACGTAACTAAGTCATGACAATTCATTAACTCAGTTACGGGGTAAAGAAAACTATCTAAGGCAATTTCTTAATTCATTAAACTATACACATCCAATGTATTAGTCTAATAAATATATGGTCCAATGACAATCATCAGTTAAATGAGATTTAATCATGACCTGAATACAATATTCATTAAATGGTTTAGGATATGTGGTGTGAACTCATATCAAACCATCATTTACCATACGGAACAAGCATCCAATGCTTTTATGATAAAATCTCATAAAGTACAGTTCTAAGTTATTTACTTTACCGAATATTTTTCTTAAAGTTTATCTTTAATCAATGACACTACTAGTCATATTTAAAATATGTAACAACTGTTTATACAGAACAAGTAACTATCCAATAGTCACAAGTTCTTGATATCAAATATCAAAACAGTTATTAAACATTATTTTAATTAACTAGACGGGAGATCCGGTATCCAATACCTATAGTCATCGTATTGTGAGAATCGATATTCTCTATACACAACTATACGTATCTCATTTCTTAAGCTTTATTATTTGCGCTCAATCATTCACAATAATTGCAAATGATTGCCTAGCAAACTGTGTCAGACACGTGACTTCTAAAAGTCACTAAAGCAAAGAAACGTCATTAAAAATAAACAAATACTAATGGGGTTTTCTTAATGCTAGTCAAGAATCTCGAGACATGAACTATTCAAGTCAATTCTTACTGCATAAGAAATAATTCTAACTAGACTAATATCCTAAAACATATATCTATTTAGATTACCTAATCGTGACTTAGTAACTAAGTCACAAACCATCTCGATTTTCAAGAAAATCGAAACAACAGTTCCCGATGGTTTTAACAAATCTAACTATATCTAAGTCTGATGTCTTTCTAGAACCTATTCTAGAACTACGCAACCATAAGTAAAGTCAGAAAACCTATATATTCAAGTAATATACTATGCAGTGGATAAGAAGCATAAATCTATAAACTATATAGATAAAAGGAAAACGAAAACAGTAAATTCCATAAAATTACGCATCGCTTGAGTTATGGATTTTTAACCCAGCAATGTCTCCCACTACTTTATGTAATACCGTAATCCCCAACGGACAATGGGAATTCAATAATTAAATCGAATTTCATAGTGAGAGTAGGATCCCATGAATATATTTCGACTCACAGCTTTGGCACGTTCTCGCCTACGTATATTCATTAGGTAGACAACTCTTTGTCAATCACTCACTAGTGACTCCTGATTTTGGTCCTGATCGTTTCTCACTGTGACAGCTTTGGCACGTTCACAGGGAGGCATATCAAGGCTTCACTTGCCAATAACAAACTCAAGCTACCGATGTAGTCCTGACAGCTTTGGCACGTTCAGGATTTCCACTTTCACTTGAATTTGTCTCTTATCATATAAGTTCTACCGGCGCAAATGAACTACCATCAACCATAACTGCACAGCTTTGGCACGATACAGCTATAGCATCAGGAAATCATTTTCATCAGTATTGACAAGGCGGACCAAGGAACATGTATCCAATACACGTTGCTTTACAGCCAAATTAAAGCGGGGATTTTCCTACGGAAGCCACACTCTACATCCAATGCAGAATTTAATCTAAATCATTTTCTAAATAATTTAATTCTACCTTAGAACATATAACTCAATTTAACAATTAAATTTTTGTTACATATTCGTTGGCATAGAACTGAACAGTTAAAAAATATATCTAAATTTCTAGCATGTGCGAACATTAAAATTGGATTATATATCATATATCAAGCATGAATAATGTAATGAATAAAGCATCAGACATGCTCTGATACCATTTTTGTTGGGGTTTTGGGGTCGGGCGCAGCGGAAGCGCGGGTTCGGGCGATATCGTATTTTAAAACTTTTTCAAAATACCGAATAAATTATTCAATATCCAATACAAATAATTTATTCATATTTAACCTTAACCTATTTATTCAATATCATATATTAACATAAATAATGAGAAAACTCACGAAACTTTTACGAAAATCATTTTTCCGTAAAATTGCATAAAATGTGTTTTTGACCGAACCGACTACCCGACACTTATGGAAACTGCCCTGGTCAGCTCCAATAGTGTAGGGGCAGTACACGGGCTGCCAAAACAGTGACGGAATCACTGTTTTCACAGCCGTCACCCGGTTGGATCAAAATCCACCCGGTAACACCATTTTGGGCCGTTTTCGCTTATTTCAACTCCGAAACAGTTTCCGGAAATTGTGCCGACTCCCAAATTACATCCATTACATTCTAAACACATCAATTTCATCACAAAAATCAGAATCAAACTCAGACCTGTAGCAGAAACCGAATTTGCCATTTTTCATGCTTTTAATCCAAAATTCCAAGATTAATCAAATTAATCAACACACCAAATCAAGTCACCACACATATGAATCACTCTAGAACAATTCTAGGTATAAAATGAGTGGATTTTACACTCTAGAATGACAACTTATTGTCCAAGACAATTTGAACAAAATTGGATACGAAATTCATTAATTTCTTCAATTCATTACTCCACACATGCATATCTTCCATTTCCAACCACCAAAGACAAAAGCCCCAAATTCAAAGAAAAATAAGAAACCCTAGATCTCATCTAACTCAACCAAGAACAAGAAACAAATTTTCTAACTTAGGAATATTGAATATTACCTTAATCTTCCAATTTCCTAGCTTGGTTCTTGATTTTTCTTCATTTTTCTTTGTAGTTTCATCAAACAAATTTTAGAGCTTGTTTTTGGAGAGGGAGTCGGCCATCATCAAGCAAGGAAGATGATGAAAACAGTAAGCCAGCAAAATAAACCCATATGGCCGAAACTTTAAATGGGTTTTAGGGGCAATTTTGTCAATTTTTCTATTTTAATCATATTAAAAATATTTTCACTTTATTTCATCCAATCAAATTAAGACATAATAAAGTGAAATTAAAAGCCATACAAGGTGTTCCAATCATAATCCACCATTTATCATAACAATTATAATAAATGGATAAAGTTGGATGGAAAAATTAATTATTTAATTGTTTAACATTTAAATAATTAAACAATTAATTTACACAAATATATGTATTTTATTTACATTAAATAATAAATACATTCATTTATGGCATGTGTCAAAATCTTATTTGACAAATAATTAATGTGTATCTAATCGTATTATGTATCAAATACAAATACACAATAATTATTAGCGGACAAAATTTCCTAATGCATGTGTTATCGTTTAACCGATTAAACGATCCGAATTAACTCATTTAATCCGGTGAAATATTATAAATAATCTGTATTATTCATATCGAGTTGCCCAAGTTCTCAACGAGTACACTTCATATTGTGGGACTCTCTAAGTTTAGGTTTATCTGTCACGAAATCCAATTTTTTGTCCATAATCCACCCACTCATTGATTATGACGACCACGAATAATCTCGCTAAACTATAGTATCCATATACTCAGCTTCATTATTCATGGCCTCAAAGGAGAATCTTATGACACATACTACCTCCTCACCACCACTGCTTCGCAAGACAACCCCAGCTCCATAGCCTTGCGAACTTACTGAACCGTCCACCGAAAACTCCCACGTGGTCTCCGAAACTTCCAAAATTTATAGCCATGCGAACTCGACCATAAAATCTGTTAGAGCCTGCCCTTTTACCGCTGCTCTCGGCAAATAGGATATATCATGCTCACTCAATTCTACCGACCACTTCACTAACCGACCTGAGACCTCTGATTTGTGCAAGATCTGTCTCAGAGGATGATCAGTGTAGACCCCAATAAGATGAGCTTGGAAGTAGGGCCACAACTTCTGGACAGCCGTAACCAATGATAGAGCCACCAATTCATGGGCCGGGTATCTTGTCTCTGCATCCAGCAGGGCTTTGCTAATATAATACACCAGCCTTTGGATCTTATCGGCCTACTGCACTAGCATCGAACTTACAGCATGTTTAGAAACAGCTAAGCATAGGAACAAAGTCTCACTCGGGATTGGTTTAGCCAGAAGCGGGGGTTGAGCTAAGTACTGCTTGAGCTGTATGAAGGCTTCCTCGCACTCTGCCGTCTAAATGACATCCTTCTTGGCATTCTTGATCATCTTGAAAAAACGATGACATTTATCGGTTGCTCGGGAGATGAACCGGTTTAGTGCAGCTACTCGGCCCGTTTAGCTCTGCACCTCTTTGACCGTCCTGGGAGATTTCAATTCCAGAACTACTCGGATCTTCTGTGGGTTTGCTTCTATTCCTCGTGCACTGACCATGTATCCCAAGAACTTTCCCGATGCTACACCAAATGCACACTTCTCTGGGTTCAACCTCATACTATACTTTCTTATCAGCTCAAAAGCTCTCGCGAGGTCGGCCAAGTGATCCTCTGGTTCCATGGTCATTGTTATCATGTCATCAACATACACTTGCATGGTTTTGCCGATGAGGGGCTTAAAAACTTTGTTCATCAGCCTCAGAAATGTAGCCTCAACATTATTCAACCAAAAGACATCACCTTATAACAGTACAGTCCCCGATCTGTGATGAAAGTTGTTTTCTCCTCATCCTCGGGACACATCATGATCTGATTGTATCCCGAGAAGGCATCCATGAAACTGAGCAGCCTATGACACGCCGTCGAATCTACCAGCTGATCCACTTTTGGAAGCGGGAAACTATCTTTCGGGCAGACCTTGTTAAGATCAGAGATGTCCACACACATCATCCACTTTCCACTGTGTTTCTTCACTAAAACCACGTTTGATACCCACTCCGGGTACTTCACCTCTCCGATAGAACCAGCTTCTAACAATCTTTCCACCTCGACCCCTACCGATTCGCATCCTTCTTGATTGAATATTCTTCTAATATGCTTGATCGGCTTGTAAGCTGAATCCACTGCTAATCGGTGGATGATGAATTTGTGTCAATGAAAGAGAGACACTAGTAGTTATCTAATGAGATGTAGCCATATGCTCCATGCAGGAAGAGACATGTCTTCACACCGCAACCCAAGATTTTGAGTGGATGGCAGATACTGCAGCATCCTACCACGTCACTCCTCATATATATTTATTCAACACATATAAAGCATGAGACTTTGGTTTAGTGATGATGAGAAATATCAGTTCCTTTGGGATAGTAGGAATTGATGATATTCATCAACGGAAAAATTTCAAGTGTATATTAACTTGAAGGATGTCCTGCATATTCCAGAACTTTGACTGAATATACTCTCCGGGATAGCCCTTGACAAACAAGGCTATGACAGTCACTTCAGAAATGGCACGTGAAGAATGATAAAAGATATCATGGTTGTCGCCCGATGATATATTTGCGGCACGTTATACAAGACTCATGTGAAGATTTGTGCAAACAGCTTCAATATAGCTAAAAAAAGCTTCTCAAAATTTATGGAATCAGAGACTCAGTCACATTAGTGAGAGAGGGTTGTCTACCCTGACAAAAAGGGAGTTTACTAATGATGTTACACTAGGTCCTTGCAACCACTTTTTTTTGGTAGCAACACATAGTCTCATTTAATTTCTCTTCAAAGAGAATATCAGAGTTACTCAGTCTGGTGCACTTTGATGTGTATGGTCATTTGGAGGTTGATTCACTGGGTGGTAACAAGTAGTTTCTGACTTTCTTTGATGATGTTTCTCGAAAAATATGGGTGTACTTCCTGAAGACCAATGATCAGGTCATGGATTTGTTTAAGTTATTTCACGCCATGGTAGAGCGTGAAACAGAGAAGAACCTGAAGTGTCTTTGAACAAACAATGGAGGCAAGTACAATGCCAAAGAGTTTGATGTCTTCCACATGAGACACGATATTCGACATGAGAGAATTGTTCCACGCACCCCACAGCATAATGGTGTAGCTGAAAGAATGAACCGTATCATTATAGAGAAAGTCAGAAGCATGATCAGCATGGCTAAACTGCCAAAACCATCCTAGGGAGAAGCTGTTTGTGCCGTCTACTACCTGATCAATAGATTGACATCTGCACCTTTGAATTTTGAGATTCTGAAGAAAGCGTGGTCTGGAAAGAATCTCTGATATTCTCACCTAAGAGTATCCGGGTGTTTAGCTATTACACATGTATATGAGCTCAGGTAGAAGTTCGATGCAAGAACTACTCCATGTATATTCCTAAACTATGGAGATGAAGAATTTGGATACATATTATGGGATCTGAGGGAAAATATGATCATCAGAAGTCGGGATGTAGAGTTTCTTTAAGACCGGACATTTGAAGAAAATTAAAAGCCTATGATGTCTTCCAATTTCAGTGCCGACAGAAATCCAGACCAAGCACCAGCACAATTGTCCACAAATATGGTGTACAAAGAAATTCCAGAATCAGAACCAGAGGAGACAGGTGAGGATGTTGAACAGGGGGAGACACAACCCTCTCCATCGAAAGCTATAGAAAAGAGTGTTTAGCAGGGGGGCTGCAACCCGCTCCACTAGAAACTCCATGAACATTCATATATTTAGATGATGACAGACCTCCTGAAATCAGTGGACCTCAGACAATAAGATCTGAGTGAGGCAGGATTCTATCAACCATATATCAGGAATCCAAATATATTTTGTTTACTAATGAGAATGAGCCAAAGAGTTTCTCACAATGCAAGAAGGCACTTAGGAACAAATAGGTGAAGAAAAATGACAATAAAATAGTATTGTACACAGACACAGTGATGTGTACTATGCAGAGACACAACCAATATATCAACAAATATGGTCATTCGAGACAAGCTAGAGTTGTACAGAGACATAGTCGGGATAACTGTCAGATGATAATCGTTTAAGATACAGTTGGAGGGGGAGAATTGTAGTATCCAACTGGTGGTGCATTTGGCTTAATGCAGAAAATTTTTATGCATCAAGCCAATCCCACCGAAAGATGATATCAACTTTCGATGGGTTTTGTACTTTGTTAATATATTTTTCTTCTTTGCTTGACTTTTGAGCCATAACTTTGGCTATAAGTATGGAGCTCAATTGAGAGCTAAATTCACCCCCAACAAGTAAGCATTAAGTAAAGAAAGCTTAGAGAGTTGCTCCAAGTAAAAGAGCAAGATCATGTAAGCTCCATGTAAAAAGAGTTTCGTAGAGAGTGTAGTTATAAGTGAGGTTTTTGTACAAATTTTCTAATACTTTTAAATTTTATCTAAGTCCTCATTATATATTATTCAATTAACAGAAAATCACAACAGATTAAGGGAAGAAGAGTTGGAGATACTGACCGCAGAGTGAGCAAAATGAGAAAAAGTTTAGGTTTATCTTGTTTTAATTATAAGGATAGTTTTGGGTTTTTAAATTTTAAGTAAGGATCAATTTAGAAAAAAAAATTATTAAGCATCCTCTTCCATACACTTCAATTTAAAGTGTAAGCGAAATGGTGAAAATGCAGTTTCAGAAGTATATGACATACCCTTCCTTACATTTCTATAAATTTAACTCATTTCTTCCCTAACAAAGTTCAACCCAATCCGAACAGACTGTAAGGAAATTTGAATTCGGTGCCGACTTGAATTTTGTGGTGAATTTTTTATTCATTTATTGAATAGAAACCCAACACAATCAAACTCGACACCAAATTTAAATTCGAATCTTTGATATTAATGCAATACGCAAAAATACAAAAGTTGTTACGTAACTTATGACCTATCCATGCCTAAAAATAAATATGTATACGTAATTTCTAAATGAATTGGACCGAGAATTCAATGACATAAATTGAGGGGCATTGTGATTGTGCCTCGACTTAGTAATTACAATCTGCAACCACCTCATCGTCATGGTGAGAAATTATTGCATACTCAATTCCCAACAATAAATATGTACGCTAAAATTTCATATAGATGAATCATAAAATATATGTAATTTCTGGTTTTTTTCTGAAGACAAGAAAATATAAATATTTTCTCATATGTCTACACGAAATTTTCGTGTAAATATCCACGTGAGAGAATGACTGTAATCTTGATCTTTTTTCTTTTTCTTTTTCTTTTTTCGTTGTATGATAAGACGAAGTAACGACTTGTAAAATATCACATACTTATTAATTAGTGATATCATACTATTCATATATCCGTTGTACTAAAAAATAATTATCTTCGAGATACTTATTTAATTTCCTTGGATAATGTTATATTGAGTTGTATTTAATACAGGTTTACCTCATCAATATGAAACGAAATAATTGTAGAATGGGATGTCATTAAAATCACGTCAATTGTATTGAGATTGCGTACAAATAGGGTTAGATGGTGACATAAAACAAATTTAATTATGTTCTGATAGTCCCAGATTATATGAAAAATAATAATGGGGGGTGATGAAGAAAAATAATAACAATCACACATTGTATTATTCACTCTTTGAGCCTATATTTATTTATGGGCAAAAGTAAAAGAGTAATATTTTACTATTAAAATGAATAATACAAAATATTAGAATATTTATATCAACCAAAAGCCCTAATTACACAAATCACTCTCGATAACGAGAGATTCTTTGGTGCAACAGTGGTATGGGTGACGTGGTACCACAAGTAAATTAAAAAATGACAAGTAGAGTTTTTTTCACCTATTTTTTAGTTGTTTTTTAATTTTTTAGCACGCGTGGCAGTGGATGATTGGCTTATTACATGGATGACGTGGTACAACTGTTGCATAGAATATTTTCTCATCGATAACACTTAGCTCATAATTTTTTTTTTTTTTATTTTTGATGCCCACATGTGACATGCAATTGGCTGTGAAACCATTACAAATGGGAAATCAATTACTTTCACCTAATGCATTAATTAGTCATGGGTACAAGTGTAACAAATAGGGCCGGTAGCTTTATTGAGGTCTTGAATATTCACATAAATTAGTTTTCTCGAATCTCTAATATATGAGTAAGTTCTTTTGATATATCTTCTTGTTTATGGTAGGAAATTTGTTTGAAAAACTTGCCCAAAAAAACAAACGATTATATCAATAATATCTTTACATCTACGATTTGTTATTATCAAAATTAATATATATGTGGTCCTCTAGTTCAACAAAAGTCTTATAAACTCTTTTTTAAAAATAAATAAATAAATAAATTCTTTACCCTCCCTATATGAGATAAACTTTATATTTGCAATATTGCAAGCTATCACAATAATCTCGCAATTAGGTTATAATATTGTCAAACATGAGTCATTAATATAAACACTTCGAAAATTTAGGATTTCATACAGTAAGAAACCTAGGACATCACTTATCTCCATATTGGTATGATATTGTCCACTTTGGGACTAAACCCTCATGGATTTGCTCTTGGACTATACCCAAAAAGCCTCATACCAATGAAGATACATGTTCATCCTTATATGCCATGATCTTCCCAATTTCTACCCAATGTGGGACTTTCGGACTTTGTTTGCACACCCAACAATCATCCCCTCGAACAAAGGACCACTGAGCCTCCCATCAAACGATCATTCATCCGTCCACTCTAGCCCAGGCCAACTCCTCTTCACCGTGTTGGGATTAGGACACGTCCATGAAGACCGGAGCACACCGCCTATCTAACCGAGCACATTCACGGATCACGATCGGGGTTCACCACCTTTTTGTTCGGAGCACACCGCCTAACTCTAGGGCATGACTCTGATACCACTTGTAAAGAACCTATGACATCACTTATCTCCACATTTGTATGATATTGTCCACTTTGGGACTAAGCCCTCATGGATTTGCTCTTGGGCTATACCGAAAAAGTGTCATACCAATGAAGATACATGTTCATCCTTATATGCTCATGATCTTCCTCATTTCTACCCAATGTGGGACTTTGAGACTTTATTTGCACACCCAACACATACTATTCATTAAGAGATTTAAAATAATTTTTCGTCTTAATCTTATTTTTTTAAATTAAAATTCAAAATATTAAAATCTTGAACTATTCGATCTGAGATTCAATCGATTGTCATCTCTAGATACCATCAATCAAATAACTCAAAATAATTTTGATCATATTTTTTTACTAATAAACAGAGATGATGATTTACTTGGCCAAATTCAACCATCATGATTGGACCCAGAAGGCCAGAACCTCATTAATAGGATTGGTCCCTTCTGCGACACAAATGCTCACCTCCTCATGGTTACGATGTAAGTTAATTAAGAAAGCCACTACAACTGAACCCATAACCTCATTAATAAGGAGGTTGCCGATTCGGGTCATTTCCGTGTAGGGTCTTCCGAGCAGGATTTTATATATGCCAAGTAAAAACGAGACGGGGACAAAACGAGACGAAAAAATATATCGTAATTTTTAATGAGATAAGATAATACATGATTTTTAACGGGATAAAATCAGTATAATTTTACCGTCTCGAAAAAAATTACAGGATGAAATCGAAATATTTTTTATCTAAGTTGTATATACAAAACGAGAACGAGATTAGTAAATGTTAGTCGGTCTCGTCTCATTGTCATCCCTTCTTCAGGTGAGTTATTAGTCAACTAACCCAAGACATAATTGTAATTCGACTTCCCCAAATTTTGGGACATTAGACACTATCATTTTGCCCCCAATTGCAAGCCAACTTCTCCAAATCATTTACTTACAAAATGATAATAAATTCTCGTTTAATTTCTATATTTTGAGTTAAAAGTCAGTTTATTTCTTCTATTTTTAAAAGTTATTTTTTTCAAATTTTTACAAAAAAAATAAATAATAAGAAGAAGAAGAAGAAGACACGTCACATTTCTATCTGTCAACATTCAAATAGTATTACTATAAAATCTTATATAAATAATTTTTAATTGTAACAAACCTAATAACATGGGCATCTCAAGGTATTTTTCAAAATATAGAGATTAGAATGACATTTAACCCAAATTATAGGGACTAAACATGCATTTATTCTCGAATACGAGAAAAACTAGTAAGAATCATATCTTCGAAATTCCTAGGCTTCGTTTTCCGGAGTTCGATTCAGGTTTGGGTTGAAGATTTTGTATTTATTGGGCTTGACTTCACTTTGCCCCAAGTCCAGTGATAAACTCATGCACGATTGCATCCCGAAAATTAGAATCACCCTTTCTTTCTTTTTAATTAGGATTAGAAATAAACTTAATGAAAATTTTCTATTATTTTTCTCTAAATTTTCCTAATTTCAGAACCCTTTTCTCAAATTTTCTCATTGGCTTATATAGCCTTACATTTCCATGTGAGTGGAGGTTTCATTCCTCCAAGTGACACTTATCTGTTAGTGAACTTTCATATTGATATGTAAGATTTGGTGTAATTACACCTGTTATTATGCATGTTAGACTAAACTTGCTGATGAACACTAAAAATTGTACATTTATTAAAAGAATAAATAATTATTTTACACTTGTAGTTTCATTAATCCCCTTAATTTAGCACATTTGTAAAATAATAATTAAAATTAAGTTGTGTATATTTTTATTATGATTTTTAATTCTTATGTAACACTGTTTCTTTGGAAAAAATTTATCAGACTAGAAATTATGAAAATCATATGTCTAAAAATCTTATTTCTGAAGATCTGTCTTTGAAACAAGATTTTGTATTATGTAATAATTATCCCACAATGTAACAGTAGTCGAGATTATCGGTCGTTACAATAGTTAATGAAATATTTTCTAATCAATGAAAAAGTTAAGTCATTTTCTAAAAAATGATTTAAAGAATACAAATCTGTAAGTCATTTTACATATTTTTTTTTTCTTTTGTCCAAAATTTTCGTAGCACGATTCAAGGAATGACGAAATTCGGACTTGGACTTGGATCTGCATGGATTTGGTTAGGGATGTGTTTTGGTGGATCCGGATCTTATTTAGATCTAGAAACAATATCTGGATCCGGATGCGGGTATACTCAGTTCAAATATGGCTATTTCAAGACTGGATCCAGAAACCTAGATTCTGTAATATTTTTTCAATTATATTTGTATGAAATTATGGACTCGGGTCTCGAAATTCCAAACTTGTGTGGATATCAATCATGGTATACCCGAATTCGGAAATTCAAATATCTTTTTTTTATCTTTTTAATTATATATGTATCAAATTATGGACTCGGGTCCCGAAATCCAGGCCCATGTGAATCCGATCTTGGTATTCCCGGATCGGATCCAGAAATCCAAATTTTTAAATCTTTTTTCCAAATATATTTGTATAAAATTAACAAAATTCTGGACCCGGGACCCGAAATTTCAAACCCACGTGGTTATGGATATGGGAATATCCGAACCTGAAATTCAATATATTTTTTTATTTTTTTCAATTATATTTGTATAAAATTATTTATTTGGGTCTCGAAATTCTGGATCTTTTATACTCGGACCGGATCTAGAAAACCAGATTTTTTTAATCCGTTTTTCAATTATATTTGTATAAAATTAAAAAAATTATAGACTTAGCTCCCAGAATTTCGGACTCATGTGGATCATGATCTGGGTATACCGGGACGATCCAGAAATGTGATTTTTTAATCTTTTTTCAATTATATTTGTATGAAATTAATAAAATTATGGACACGGGTCCCGGAATTCCAAATCCGCGTGGAAATGGATTCGAAAATACCCAGATCCAGAAATCTGAATTTTTTTTTTTAAAAAATCAATTATATTTATATAAAATTAATAAAATTCTAAACATTGGTCCCAGAAATTCGGACCTGTGTGGATCTGAATTATGGTATATTCATACTGGATTTGGGTATAACAAATCGGATCCAGAAATTCGGTTTTTTAATATATTATTTCAATTATATTTATATAAAATTAATAAAATTTTGGTTCGTGTCCGATAAAAAGATACACTCATGCTTTCGAATCCATGTGTATTTGGACCGGAAACATAAATTTATATTTTTTAATCTTTTTTCAATTATATTTGCATAAAACTAATAAAATTATATACTCGGGTCTTGAAAATCTGAACCTGCAAGGATATGATATACTTGGACCAAAGTGATATATTTGGATTTTTTTTCCAATTATATTTGTATAAAATTAATAAAATTCTCAACCCGAGTCTCGGTAATCTGGACCTGCGCGAATCCAGGTCCGAATTTCCTATCCAGGTCCGAATTTTTTTTATTTCGGTATTTACAGACCCAAGTCTTCAGGGTCTATGTGGATCCATGTCCGAAACTACATGGGTCCGGATCTGTACGGGTCCCAAATTTCGCTATACAGATTCGGGCTTGACTCATTTTCGAAAATATTCGTGTTCGGACTCTTGCGGGTCTAAAATTTTACAATCGAATCCGAAATTTTTTTGAGGACCCGGATCTTCTAGGACAATGTAAATCCGGACCGGACCCATACCTTTTTGCTATCCCTATTTCTAACCATCGGAAAATATTTTTGAGAAAGATATTTAATATGCCAAATATAAAAAACACACGCTGAAAAATATTTTGAGACGATAACTAAATATTAAAAAACACTATCCCTTTTAAAAACGATTTTCATTATTTTATATCGAAACGAACAACTTGTGTTATTAGCTACCAACTAGATGTCTAATCATATCATGCGCCACTAGAAAATTCAACCATATGTTGATTGAAAGGTAAGAAGGATGTACATGCATCAATCTTTAACAGATATATGGCAAAGGTCGATGAATATTCCTATATATCCGTTGCACGCAACAGCGAATATCCGGATCTGGATAATTTGAAAATATTCGGGTCCGAAATATATTTTTTATGGATCTGTTTTTTTTTTTAAAAAAAAACCGTATAGATTTAGGTTTGGATTTCAGTTCACGTTATTTTAGATTGGTATACCCAGATCTGATTAATTTTAAAAATAATTAAAAATATAAAATATAAAATGTAAAAACATTGTTAGGATTTATAATTGTGGTGCTAGTTTTTAAACTCCTAAGTCATTTTGTTGTGGTGGTACAAGAGTGAAAAGTCGGGGTTATCCTAAGTTCTGACCCTATGCGGAATTAAAACAATAAGCAGGACAAGTCCTGTTACTGCTACTATGGAATTGCAACAGGCAATTTAACAGGCAACCACAATAACAAATAAATAAAATATGCTGCAAATATAAAAACAACAACGATAAATAAAGCAGCAAATATAATCAAACCACACAAAATCAACACAAGTAATTTTGGTGACGAAGTGGAAAACTCTTCCGAGTAAAAAACCACTCCGGGTATAGGCTACCACCCGAATCCACTATATCGAGAAAAACTTACAGCGATGGTCAAGACCTATGGTGGCAACTCCACCGACTCAAGTACCTCTATACTGCAAGAACTCAAGGCAACTCCTCAAGCCCGCGACCCACGGTTTTCTTCAGAACCTCTGAAGTCTCTGAGTGGATTATTTCACCAATTGACGCCGGAACTCCGACTACCAAACTTCCTCCTAAAGAACTCTAAAGGATTAGGGAATTTGGGTTAAGTTGTGTTGAAGGTTTAACAAAGATGGAATCACACCATTAATGAAGAAGACAAGAAGATGAAGAAGTCTTCAATGGTGGATTCAAATAAGGTTGAAAGCTTTGAGAGATTTAGGCTCAAGAAATAATTGCTTCAACTCCTGAGAATGGCGGCTAAGGGTTATATTTATAGGTAGGGTGAAAACCTAGGGTTTTGCAGGCCAAAAACGCGTTCAGATCGCAGTCGCGTTCGAACGCTTACTAGAACGCTACACGAACGCGCCCTTTCTGTGAAGACTCGTTCGAACGTCAATCGAACGCACAACGAACGTGAGCTCTCTGGAATGATCTCGTTCGAACCCAACAAGAACGAGACTCGAACATTTGCTCTCTGGAATTCCCGTTCGAACCCAATAAAGAACGTGCCACTAACTCCACATGTTCGAACCCAATTACGAACGCAGCACCAACGCCACTCGTTCGAACACTGCAACGAACGCACCACGAACGCATGTCTGATGCACAGCAGCCAAAACCCAGTCCAATTGCACAAAGATCTTCACGACATATTACAACTCAATTGAAATTTTGTCACGGACACATGCCAATAAAAATGGAACTCACAATCTCCCCCTTTGGCATTCCGTGACAAAATACTACCTAAAACAAAGACTACGGTAATAGACCCAAAAAGCAAATAGTCAACTGTCAACCATCAAACAGTGACTTATTACAAATGGACTCGATCTAACACCTAACAAAGAGTCTTGAAATAAATGCCACCGCAGCAACATACCTGCTACCTGAAACATCCACAAACAACAATATACCGTGAAAAGCATTGGGATGATCAAATAGAACATAAAGCAGGTAAAAATCTCATACATGTACAAATAGAAATCCTTCTCCCCCCTTAATCTTAACTCCCCTTAAAACGGAGATATCTAAAGGATATTCTACTAATCCCTCCTATGTATTAAGGCTCTCCCCCTTAATATATTACTCTCCCCCTTTTTGTCACGAAATGACAAAGGATAAAAAGAAACAGGAAAAATAACAGGAGAACAGGAGAAAACACATGTAAGAGCATAAACAAACAGGAATTACTCCCCCTCACTAACAGGCACAGAAAGTTAGCAAAATAAAACACGGGAAGCAAAACAAAACTCAGAAAGGTGCACAGGAAATAAAAAAAAAGGTATGCAATAACATGAAGCACACACAGGCACATACTGAGATAAATAAAAATCCTGTCAAAAACTGACTGAAACAGCATTTCAAGCTGATACAATGATACCCAGTCAGTATTCAACTGTTTATGACATGAAACAATATGCATCATTTTAAAAGTGGCTGAATACAACACTTATGCATATGACATAAACACCAAAGCATATAAAGCACTTGCGTGGAAAATAAAGTGCATAACGAATCAAGGCTTAAGACCTTATTTTATGAGCTGGACACAGCCAAAGAAATCCATCTCTAAACAAACCAAGTCCACAAAATATGTGTTCAAACCCGGCACCACTAGGACCTGAAAATAAGCAACATTGGTTGCATGCTATAATATTTACCCCAGAAATATCATGAGCTCATATTTAACAACTCTTTCGAGTGAAGGGTTTTTGCCCTTATCTTTTGAATTTGGCCATTTTGGCTCTTTTGCACTTGAGTCTCATTTTTCTTTTTAAATATATTTCTTTTTACTTTTGCAAAAGGGAATAGCAAGGTCATCTAGTCAAAGGTCACACTATTAAATGAACAAAGTATGATAAAAATTAGATTGCCAGTCCAAAAACTCATACATGCGACCAAGCCTTGATAAAATAAAAAACGGGTATGTGAAGGTGCAAGCACAGGATTACCAAAGGTTTTTATCACACACACTCATGTATATAGAGCATCAAGAAAAATAACAGCATATCATACATGCATAATCATATATCCTACATATCAGGATCACATGCACATGCTATTCATGCTCTAACAAGCCATAAAAATATTTTTGGTCTTTTTCAAAATATAATTTTTTTTTGATTTTTCAGTTTTAAGGCACAATCAAAATAAAGACACAAACAGGCTTGTAAAATATCCAATGATACGTGGAGTTGTATCCCGAGTGCAGATCATACTACCGTCCATTCGGAATCGGCTATGAAATTTATGTCCGGGTTTCCATCCTATATACCAAGGGATATATAACAAAAACAAGACACACACACACCCATATGCTGTGAAAACAAAATAAACGTGCAAAAACATAAAACACACGCACACACACACATGCAATGGGAAAATAAAAATGCATCTTTCAAGCAGAGTTACACCGAAGTGTACTCTCAAAATGTCCATCAGGACACGCAGAAGAAGATGGAAATTCATCTTGCTTCCTCACCCAAACCTTTCTAGGAGCCTCTTCCACATGAGAGTTCCCAGACAACAAAGCAAGTTTCTCACTCAAGAATTGAGCTTGTTTGGTTAGTGCAAAAACTTGAGACATTAGATTTGATGAATCAAATCTAGGAGACACACTCTTAGGCCTTCTCTTTTGCTTGTGCAATATGAAACACTTAGGCCTAATATGTCCAGCCTTGCCACAGTGGTGGCACACAGGCACAAACCTCGGATGAGAGCGAGGTTTACCCACAACACCTCTAGATTGAGGTTGGGAAACATGACGAGGAACAACAGGAGGAGAAACATGACTACACACAACAAGTTTCTTACCTAAGTCACGTTTAGCTGCTACAGGCACAGCTGTGGAAGAAGAAGCCTTAACACAGTTAGGCTCAGAAATAATTCCTAACATTCGGTCCACATTTTTATTCTCACTAGAAAATACAGACAATTGGTTTCTAGTATCTTCAAGTTTAGTTTCTAATATTTGGACCCTATTAATTAGACCTCTATTTCTCTCCTCCAGGTCATCTACCATCAAAAGGCTCTGCTCAAATTTGGCTTGAGCTTCATTCTTTTCTAGCTCAACAGCTTTCAGCCTTTTATTGACCTCTATGTTAGTCTTCTTAATAGCTAAACTCTCATTAAACAGTTCAACATAAGCTACCTGAAGACTTTCCTCATCTACAGACTCATCAAGAGAGACTTCTGAATCATCATCATTAACCACAATCTCTCTCTCACCAGTCACACTAGCAGTAAAGGCAATAAAATTTTTCTTGCCTTAGGAGACTCATCAGAAGAATAACAACCTTCTGAATCACTAGGAGATGCTGCCATGGCTTTCTTGCCTTTAGCCCTAAGGTATGTGGGACACTCAGATCTAACGTGCCCATATCCTTCACATTCATAGCATTGGGCACCACGGGATCTACTATCCCTATCCTCTCTAGACTCACTCCTGATATGCCTATTCTCTTAGGCCTATCCTCCCTATCTCTATTACTGCTATGGCCACTCTTCTTAAGTTTAAGAAATTTCTTAAACTTCTTTGCAAACAAGGCCAAATCACGATCCGTGATGGTATCACCATCACCAGACGTATCATGCACAACTTCCTTAGCGATTTTCATCGCAAAAGTTTTGGCTCTCTATAACCAGGAAGCTTTTTCTCATAAACTGCAGCTTTCCTACGAGTTCATCTAAATTAAGCTGATCGAGGTCATTGCTTTCCTCGATGGCGGTGATTTTGGGTAGGAACTTATCAGGTAGGGATCTCAGGATTTTCCTAACCATCCTATTGGTAGGAATAGTCTCACCTAGGTTAAAGCTTGAGTTAACGATATCGTTAATCTCAGCATAAAATTCATCAAAGGTCTCATCATCTTTCATTTTGGCGACCTCAAACCTAGTGGCTAAATCCTGGAGTCTATTATTTTAACAGACAATGTGCCCTCATGCACAGTCTGCAGGATGTCCCAAGCATCCTTGGCTATCTCACACATTGAGATTCTCCTAAACTCAGCAGAACAGACAGCACCATGTATGGCATTAACAGCTTTGATGTTCCTATTGCTAGCATCAAATTCATCCTGGTCCAGGTCATTTATCTTTAGGGGAAGATACCCCATCAACAACAACAACGGGAGGTTTCCACCCGTATTCAACAGTCATCCAGACCCTCTCATCTAAGGACTTAAGGAACGCTCTCATGCGAACTTTCCAATGCAAATATTCTGTGCCATCAAAGAATGGCGGACAATTTAAGGGTTGACTACGCTCCATAGCTAATGGGTCAAGGATCGAGTTCAGGCTCTGATACCAATTGAAAAGTCGGGGTTATCCTAAGTTCTGACCCTATGCGGAATTACAAACAATAAGCAGGACAAGTCCTGTTACTGCTACTATGGAATTGCAACAGGCAATTTAACAGGCAACCACAATAACAAATAAATAAAATATGCTGCAAATATAAAAACAACAACGATAAATAAAGCAGCAAATATAATCAAACCACACAAAATCAACACAAGTAATTTTGGTGACGAAGTGGAAAACTCTTCCGAGTAAAAAACCACTCCGGGTATAGGCTACCACCCGAATCCACTATATCGAGAAAAACTTACAGCGATGGTCAAGACCTATGGTGGCAACTCCACCGACTCAAGTACCTCTATACTGCAAGAACTCAAGGCAACTCCTCAAGCCCGCGACCCACGGTTTTCTTCAGAACCTCTGAAGTCTCTGAGTGGATTATTTCACCAATTGACGCCGGAACTCCGACTACCAAACTTCCTCCTAAAGAACTCTAAAGGATTAGGGAATTTGGGTTAAGTTGTGTTGAAGGTTTAACAAAGATGGAATCACACCATTAATGAAGAAGACAAGAAGATGAAGAAGTCTTCAATGGTGGATTCAATAAGGTTGAAAGCTTTGAGAGATTTAGGCTCAAGAAATAATTGCTTCAACTCCTGAGAATGGCGGCTAAGGGTTATATTTATAGGTAGGGTGAAAACCTAGGGTTTTGCAGGCCAAAAACGCGTTCAGATCGCAGTCGCGTTCGAACGCTTACTAGAACGCTACACGAACGCGCCCTTTCTGTGAAGACTCGTTCGAACGTCAATCGAACGCACAACGAACGTGAACTCTCTGGAATGATCTCGTTCGAACCCAACAAGAACGAGACTCGAACATTTGCTCTCTGGAATTCCCGTTCGAACCCAATAAAGAACGTGCCACTAACTCCACACGTTCGAACCCAATTACGAACGCAGCACCAACGCCACTCGTTCGAACACTGCAACGAACGCACCACGAACTCATGTCTGATGCACAGCAGCCAAAACCCAGTCCAATTGCACAAAGATCTTCACGACATATTACAACTCAATTGAACTTATTTTGTCACGGACACATGCCAATAAAATGGAACTCACAAAGAGGTCTTGAGTCTTGACGAAAAATGGCTGAAGATGAGCAGGGATATTGGGTAATATAGAGTGAAAAATATATAATACGGATCCTGGATTCAAATCTGGATATATTTGGGACCGTATCGGGTATATCTAGGTCCGAATTTGGATAATTTTTTTCGGATCTTGGTCCAGACTCGAGAATTGAAAATCATTTCTGGATCCAGACCCAAATCTAATCGGACCCGGTATGGGTGTTCAGTTTTTCGGGTCGACCTGTGACCCGATCCGTTCGGTTTTCAAAAAAATATTATTACATTTTCGGTAAACCTGATCCGACCCGATTTTTGCAGTTCGGGTCACGGGTTTGACAATCAAACTAGACCCGACCTGCAAACAATAATTTTTTTTTCTAAAATTTTATTAATTTTTTAAAATTTTTACTATTATTTCAGTTGTTTATTATTTTAATTGTCTTGAAATTTTATATGTATGATAAGTTTCGGGACATAAAATAGTTAGTATTTATGTCTCAAAATACTTAATACATAAAAAAAAAAAAAAATTTTGGGGACCCAACCCACGTGACCCGACTCGCGGTTTGCATTCTCAAATTTCGAGTTTGGGTTTGTCAACCCGCGTCACCCGACCCGATTGGTTTAGCAAATTTAAAAAAAAAATCCCGAACCAATCAGTGAACACCCTTAGGACCTGGGTCCGGGTCCAAAATTTTCCATCCCTACACAAAATTTTCCCAATTACGATTCATGATTTTTATGCTAAAATTCGAGATTTTTAAACATAAATAGAGTTTTCATTTAATTTTAAAAAATTATGAAAATTTCGTTTAATTTTATCAAATATCATAACGTTTCGCTCTTTTTCCACTTTTGATGATATCATTATGTATGATGAGGTTGAAATGCCAAGGTTCAATTCAACATTCAACCCACGTAATCTCATTTTGTTGTCTCTATGTTGATGCTACTTCAACTCACGTATCTCATGCTACTATTTTTGGGTTTATTCAAATATTATGTAAGTATTTGAAAAGACAAGTGTAAAGAATCAGACATTATAAAATAATATGGTGTTTTAGTTTCTTTTGTATACATATTAGATATTGTCCGTGTTTACGGCATGATATTAAAGAATTTATCGCATGATCTACCATTACCAATTTCAGAGAGATTTTAGAATTCTGTCATTTAATTTATTTGGTAATAGACAATTGATATTTTCAGAGAGATTTTATAATGAAAATGCTTTTGTTATTTGATTTGTTTGTTAAACTATAATTACAAATTTTATAGAGATTCTATAATAAAATGATTCTTTATCAACCATTAGATTATAATGAAATGATATGAGTCGTCAATTAAGCCACATAAAGATAGTTTTTGGATACATTATCTCTCTTAATCATAATCATCGGTTGTCTTATCTTTCATCCACACCATTGTGTTTTATAATATAGATGTGACGCTTACTGTTGTTGGGTGCACTTAGTATTACAAGTTATTTGTTTACTGTGTTCTTACAACGGACTTAGAACAAGCAGTAAACCGAAAACTAAATATACAAAAACCAACAGTGATACAATTGACAACAGTACGAAATAAAACAGCAGAATTGTGAAAATACAGCAATGAAATTGTGAAAATCAGTCCCAGCGGAGCAGCAACGAAAATAGCGCAAACAGAAAGATTTCTGAGGCTTGTTGATGCAGCAACAATCTCCTTAAAACAAATTCGTCCCCTACCGATTGGTGCAGTAGAACGCGAGACGTCTGTTTCCCAGGATGCAACGGAAAATAGACGAAATTGGGCAGCAGCAAATTCGACTGCAACGAAGCGCTTGAACTCTTCTAACAAAAACTCAAAATCTCTATTATCTGTATTCAACTCTTACAAAAAACGAAATACACTTCCCATTTTAAAATGCCAATTATGTCTCATAAATGAGAGGCATTTCACTTGTTGTAACTGGGCCGGGCCCGCACAATTTGGTCCGGCATTCGTGTACGCAGGACGCGCGGGTGCACACGAGCCAAGCTTGAATCGGATTTTATTTGCAAACCCCCCCCCCCCCCCCCGCGCACGTAGAGAGAGCCTCTATCCTTATAACTCTTACCCATCTACATATGAGCAATCATATATAAGTATAATATTCACTCTATAGCTTTCCCATATGGGACAAGTTTACTTTTCTTTATTTTCCAACACCAATGGGTGAACTTTGAGTAACAATTTCTCATTCACCCAAGCACCATTTTAAGCATATGAATATACCATTTCGAAGTACTCACGGAGGAGTATCCGAATCATTCAATAACAACCACTAAAACGAAGTGGACCATGCTTAAAATTGAGCCTCAAAATGCTTATGCATAAGTATATTTCCAACACTTGGCACAAGAAATAAAATTATTTTATTTTATTTATTTTCAATTTCAAATGAAATATTACAATTGTTTGAAATTTTGTTAGCAGTTAATTTTAAGATTGTAATTCTTTAACAATTGAAATTCTTCAAATAACAGTTAATAATTTAAAAAGTGCATTCAAAAGTTGTATAAATCTCTATAAATAAATACAAAAAAAAAAAAATTAAACATCTTATTTTCATTTTATCTCATTCAATTTTCTTTACCATAAAAGTATTACTCAGCAATTAATATTGTCCATTGTTACTTGTCGTGTGTGGTATTAACACCAAATCAGCCGTATCCATTTCCATCATTCATGAATAATTAAATTTGTATTTGGAGGGTTCTAAAAATATACTATTTCATTTAGTGAACCGCTGATAACTCTATATAGTTTTGATTAAAAGAAAAAATAAATAAATAAATCTCTTTCAATTAAGAAAACATACACCCAGCATATCAATAATTTTCATCGTATCTAATCCATAAGATTCTCATTATAAATATAATTCGAAAAAGATATTATCGAGAAAAAATTATTTTTAAATCAATAATATTATCGAGTAGTTACGAAATCACATGTCATTGTCATTAAATAGTTTTTCGTTATTGATTGTCGAAAATATAGACTTAAATTCGGTTTTAAATAGAGTTTTGTGATAATAATTAAATGAAAATTTATACGTAATTGAATCTTAATACATACACGGACGATTGAAAATTATAAAAAATCGAGCACAAAAATTCTGAAAATACACCAATCATAATCTAGCAGTACTACTCGTGAACCACAGAAATACACCACAAGTCTCACTTCTTCTCTATAAATTCGTCAGCATCTGCAGATCGAAGCTCAATATTGAATCCATTAATTTGATTGTTTTATTTTTCTTCTTCCCTTCAAAAGAAAATGGATTCCATTAAAGCAACAAAAGCTCACGCAGTATGTGTTCCATATCCAGCACAAGGCCATGTCAGTCCCATGATGCAAGTCGCCAAACTTTTACATTCAAAAGGCTTACATATAACTTTTGTCAACACCGAGTTCAATCACAGACGTTTAATCCGATCCCAGGGGCAAGAATCCGTAAAGGGTCTTTCCGATTTTCGATTCGAGACGATTCCGGACGGATTGCCGCCGTCCGAACGTGATGCAACACAAGATGTTCCTGCCTTGTGTGATTCCACTAGAAAAAATTGTTTGGCTCCGTTTTTGGAACTGCTGGGTAAGTTGAATAATTCATCACCGGACGATGTGCCGCCGGTGACTTGCGTAGTTTCCGATGGAGTCATGGGATTCGGGATTAAGGCGGCTCAGATTCTGGGAATACCGGACGTGATATTCTGGACCGCCTCAGCTTGCGGCATGATGGGGTATTTGCAATATGCCGAGCTTGTTAAACGAGGCATAGTTCCATTCAAAGGTATGCTTAATTCATTATGCTTTTTTTTCTTAATTAGTTTCTTGCTATTTTTAGTTTGAATCCAATGTTGATATCATCTTTGACTTGATTTTTTTTTTTTTTTTTTTTATATAGTTGGATTGATATGGTGAGGTTCTAATCATGATGTTTTAATTTTTTTTTTTTTTTTTTTGAAATATTGGAAATCTCACAATCAAACCATTCGATCCGAGTTTAATTAAGCGGAATAGGTAAAATCATCGGTTTTCCCATGTTCTTATAAGAAATATACTCTCTGAACTCGAACTCAAGACTTGACAACTATATCCAAGCAAAATTCCTTGGAAGCGAGGATATTTTAACTCATTATAAGTTAAAGACTACGTTAAAATTAAGACAGAAATATACGAATTTCAATATGATAAAAGACAGATAATATTACATTGAAATTTCTATTTTTTTTAAGTACGGTCTTTAACTTAATAACTTGAGAGATCTCTTATTATAATCTTATATCTACTATATAAATATTTTTCCATTTCTCCTATGTAATATTTATTATTTCAGTGTTTCGCACAAAATCAACTCATTATTAAATCTTAATTCTATTAGTAATACATATTAGACACAAGATGTTTAAAATATCAAAATCAAATCATATTCGGGTTATATAAAGTCACTTTTTTAATTAGATTAAATTTATACATTAATAAAATTGTTTTTTCAAACTTTTACATCAAGCCCCTTATATTATATATTATTTTATTCTGTCCACATCAAGTTTGTTTAATAACCATAATTCCAACCCCTCTAGAAAATGTTAATGATTTTTTTTTGTCCTAAATAATATTTTGGCTCATCTTTCAGTATGAAAAAATTACTTTCAATATTTGTGTTTCAGATGAAAAATTTCTGACAGATGGGACTCTTGAAAAACCTATTGATTGGATCCCTGGAATGAGCAACATTAGGTTTAGGGATTTGCCAAGCTTTATCAGAACCACAGATCCTGAAGATATCATGTTCGATTTCATGGGCTCCGAGGCACAAAATTGCTTGAAAGCCTCTGCAATTATATTGAACACATTTGATGAGTTTGAAGAAGAAGCTTTACAAGCTATTGCTTCCAAGTTCCCTAACAACATTTACACAATAGGTCCACTTCCATTGCTATGCAAAAACCAAGTGGATGAAAGCAAATATAAGTCATTTGGGTCAAGCTTATGGAAGGAAGATTCTGATTGTCTCAAATGGCTAGATAAAAGAGATGCCAATTCAGTTGTGTATGTTAATTATGGAAGTGTGACTGTGATGACTGAGCAACATTTGAAAGAATTTGCATGGGGTCTTGCAAATAGCAAGCATAAGTTTTTATGGATTGTTAGGCCTGATGTTGTAATGGGTGATTCCGCAATCTTGCCTGAAGAGTATTTTGAAGAGATCAAGGATAGAGGATTGATAGCAAGCTGGTGCAGGTAAGCAAGTAAGGGTAACACAAGGAGCGGGTCATCCATGCCCAAGCTTGTCGCCGCTCCTGTAGTATAAGAGAAATTATCAATCGTATACTTAATGGTCAAAAAGACGCAATCGTTTATTCACTTTTGATATACTTTTCAACCTTTGGATGGACCGATGAAAAACGTTTTCAGAATTTGTATATTTTGTTCGACGCTAAAAGTTTACAATTTAGCGTCGTTTTTAATATTCGACGTTAAAAGTAGACATTGTAGCATCGAAGATTAGTTTCGACGCTAAATTTTGACATTGGGCGTCGAATATTATGTTCGACGCTAAAAGTTGACATTTAGCGTCAAAATCGAAGATTAATTTCGACGCATCGAAGATTAGTTTCGACGCTAAATTTTGACATTGGACGTCGAAATTCATTTTTCGACCTCTAAAATAAAATCATGCGTTCGTCCTCGCAGGCAAGAGCAAGTGCTGACACACCCGTCGGTCGGAGCTTTTCTGACACATTGCGGATGGAATTCTACAATGGAAAGTGTATGCGGAGGAGTGCCTGTAATTTGTTGGCCATTCTTTGCGGAGCAACAAACAAATTGCAGATATGCATCTACTGTAGCTTGGGGCATTGGCATGGAAGTGAATCATGATGTGAAGCGTGGGGATATTGAAGCTCTGGTTAAAGAAATGATGGAAGGTGATGAAGGGAAGAAAATGAGACAAAATGCTCAGGATTGGAAAAAGAAAGCTGAAGCAGCTACTTCTATGGGAGGTGAGTCTTATAATAATTTTGAAAGACTCGTTAAGATGATTCTCCTTCGAGCAAATTAGACCATCACCAAAGGCTTTTATATTATATGTCAATTTACATGTATTTTGATCTTTATCCTTCTTATAAACCTAATATATTATTAGTCCTTTTTTTTTTTTTTGGTTAGAATTGAAAATTGTAGTAGAATTGATTCAATTGAATAAAGTATGCTCATTCAGGTGGCTATTAATAAATAAATGACTTGTAATTTAATTACCATTTAATTAATGGAGTTTTAGTATATTAATATGCGTATCAATGTATTATTGAATTGTTATATAAGTGATGTGTTACCTCTCTTATATTTTAGAATTTTTGGGAAAAGTTCAACAAAATAGCAAATATCCATCATCAAATTCACTCTATCACTACTTAGATAACAATAGAAATAAAAATCAAGATGAAAAATAACCAAATATTGATCATACCAAGTTGTGTTAATTTTGTGTAATCTTTTATTGTAGTAATTATATCGTGTCGAATTTAAGTAAATATGAATATGACCCGTTTAATAATTGTGTCAAAATTATCTAACATGAACACATGTTTAACAAACGGGTCGACACGAAACAGTACGTTGATATGATTAATAAATAGGTCGATTTCGTATATGACAGGAGTACCCAATTAACATAACTATATTATTAATAAACAGATTGTAAACGGATAATCGCATTATGTTGATACGATTATACTAATATTATTCATATAGTAACGGATATTCGAACCCACTTTTTATCTTATTCAAATTACATAGCAATTTCGCATTTTTATAATTAATGCTTATGCTTCAATACGGCACAAATATCCAAAGAAAGTTTGTTGTAGTTTTTGTTCAACAAGAATTTCTCGAGTTGATGATGATGCTCCTGCTCTAGGAAGAGTTCAACTTTTCAATTCTAATATCTCATTTTTCTCTTGCTATTGGAAGAGTTACTTTTATTAAGGATGACAAAAAAGTTCGGGCTCGGCCCAGCTTGGATCGGCCCGTCTGAACTTTGGTTCGGTTCGGGGGTAAAAAATTCCGGGCCTGGTCCGTGAAGTAGAGGCCCGGTTCTGGCTCGGGCCCGAGCCAAGCCTAGCAGATTAAGCTAGAGCCCGGGCTTAAAAAAATATTATTTATATTTATATTTAAATTTATATAAGAAATTATATATATATATATATATATATAATAAATTAAAAATATATTTAGTTTTTTTATTAATAAAAACCGGGCAGGATAAAGCCGGGCCCCGGGCCAAAAAATATTTACCGGGCTCGAACCGGACTTATCAAAACCCGGGCCCGGCCCGGCCCATTACCCCTCTTAACTTTTATTATTTTTACTCACTATGCATATGCTAGCTAAGATTTTTTTTTTTTGGGAATCATTGAAAATCTCGCCGCCAAACCACTCCTTTCGGGCTTAAGCGGAACAGGTAAAATCCCCGACTGTCCCACACTCTTACAATAAACGCACTCTCTGGATTCGAACTCAGGACCTCAATAATCAAGATCATATCATGAACTCTACACCACCAAATCACGCATTGGAGACTGCTAGCTAAGATGTTGTACTTAAAATATTTGTTCGTAGTCAATCGCAAACCCGGATCTCGACAACGTAAAATTTATTAAATTGTTATGATATAAATCTTAAACAAAAATCGAATGTCAAACAAAATTGGAAAAAACATAAATTGATAATAATAGAAATCATCATAAAAAGAGCTTTCATATGATGTAAGTAGGCATAACTAATCCCACTTAACAGGAAAAAAAAAATACTTTCTTTGATTTGATTATCTATAGACTAGCCTTGGGAGCTCAAAATTTAGACATAAGTTGAATACAATTAAAAGCGCAGGAAAATCAATGGAATTAAGCAACATGAACTCCTAGGCAGGACTAAACAAGGGAGATAAAAAAAAAAAAAAAAAAAAAAAAAAAAAAAAAAAAAAAAAAAAAAAAATTGAAAAACTCAATCACAAAATATTGATATTGTGCGTTAAAATTATTTTTAAGCTGCAGCACTTTGTGATTAAATTTTGTCACTATTTTATCTTCCTTTATACAAATATTACTCTTTCCATTTTGTCTTTCTTCAGTTGTTTTATAAAGTTAAAATTACAGAATATATGATAATAGGACAACCATAACTGAAAACATGAGAAAATTACAACTCTGCAGAAATGGTTTGATAATTTTGAAAAAAAAAAACCATCAAGCTGATGCAAAATTAAAATATGAAATTATTATTACACAAAATTCAGTCCAATTCTGAAAAATAATTAATAGGTAACCTGTGAAATCAAATAGAAAACAAAACAAAAGAGGGAGGTATCTCCATTTTCACCTCCATTCCATAAAATATCTTCTTGGGGGTATGAAAACACAACTTTACCTACACTACAACTGAAGAAACATGCTTACCCCCATATCCGCAGCACAAAACACCGAGACCCACCAAATTTAGATATCGCAATGACCACCATTAAAAAAAAAAAGGAGAATTTTTTCCTGGAGTGAGAGAGATAAATTTGATCAATACAAAAAGGCTAGAGTAACTACCTCCTGCTTGCTGTCTTTCCCTTGCTCAGATCGGCAAGCTCCTCGATGAGTTTTCTCTCTTCGCTGCTCAATCTTTTTGGGATTTCGACTTGGACACGTACCAACTGATCTCCTCTTCTGTTGCTTTTATTTAGTACAGGAACCCCTTTCTTTGCCATCACAAGTGTTGTGTTTGGCTGGGTCCCAGCTGGGATCTTCAAATCAACCATGCCATCCACTGTTGGGACCTTGATCGTAGTTCCTAAAATTGCATCTACGTATGACACTTTGCAGATGTATAAAATGTTGATACCATCGCGTTTTAGCACAGGGTCTGGGATAACCTCAATAACAACAAAGAGGTCACCAGGAGAGCCACCTCTCTTTCCAGCATTCCCTTCTCCCCGTACCCTTAAACGACTATCATTGTCCACACCAGCAGGAATTTTCAGACTGATCCGCTTTGTTCTCCCGACACGTCCATCACCTGAACACGTGTTGCAAGGGGTGGACACTTCCCCAGTCCCACCACATGAAGAGCATGTCATTACCTGCTGGAAGACACCTAACGGAGTCCTGGCTGATGAGACTACTTGTCCCTGGCCACCACAGGTACTACATTTAGATGCCTTTGTCCCTGGCTTCGCACCTGAACCATTGCAAGTCCCACAGGACTCGAGACGTCTTATCTCAATCTCCTTTTCAACTCCAAAAACAGCTTCCTTGAAATTTATGAGAAGGCTGTAATATTCATCTTGTCCATCAACTGCTCTGCTCCTGGAACCTCTGCCCCCCATGCCTCCCATTCCACCCATACCACCCATGCCCTCAAATAGAGACTCAAACATATCGAAAGGATTGCTGAAATCCTGGCATGGTCAAGTAATTGATCCAAACATGAGAAATAGAAGGTGCCAATAGTAAATTTATGCACGGTCTTGGCCATAATCAGTGGAAATTTAGCTTACCCCCATGCCCATACCAGCACCTTTAAGTCCAGCCTCTCCGTACTTGTCATATAAAGACCGTTTCTCATCGTCTGACAAGACCTGCAGAACAGAACAGTTGTATTTCTTGAGATCGAATACTTTACAATATGAACAAAGCTCAATCATAAATCAGCATAACTAAACTTTTACCTCATAAGCATTGCTAATTTCCTTGAACTTCTGTTCTGCACCAGCTTCTCTGCAGTGTACAGTTAAATGAATCAAAAAGTAAGCAAAACTAGTTCGAGAATTCAACAAAAAGATGATAATAGTCATCATGCTATAATAAATAATATCATCCTATATATATAAAAATAAAGAGAAAGAGACTTGCTTGTTCACATCAGGGTGCCAACTCCTAGCAAGTTTCCGATAAGCTGCAAAAGAAAAGTATGAAAAGAATAAGTAACGTCAATTGACGAAATTTATAGGCTATGCCAGAAATGCCAATTGAGAAACCTTAAAGGCTAACACAGAAAAAGGAATAACCAACGGACAAAAAGCTGCTAATTGAACGTAATTGATTAATGTGTACAGAAGGTATATAAGCTTATACTTCACCCTTCGCCAAGGTTAAATGGTCGTTAATACTAGTTATAAATGGCCTTCATTTTTCGACTATTTTTTCAAGGAAACTAAAAATCTTGGCTGGCATTGATTAAGCTCAATGCCTTAAGCCAATCACTTATTACCCAGAAGTCAACAAATCTGTCTTTCTATATCCAATATGAAGTACTAAACAGAAACAAATTAATACATAGTATTTTCCACTGATCATCCATCAGAAATAAATAAATGAAGTTTTAAAAAGATAAGGCATTTAGTACTACAAATTGCCACTCATTTCAAGAAACACACACCATATATAGAAATTTTGTTGTCTTGTTAATCTGAATACTAAAGCAAGTTGAAATGGATTGTTTAAACAGGAAACAAAAGAATCATATCCAAAACCCATAACAGCAGATTCAGTGCTCTATTCCAAAGCCTGAGTAGTCATCATTAAGTCCAATTATAGTCATCATTCTAGTGAACTGTAACAAGACTTTAGCAGTGTCGGCCACTAACTTGAGCAATTTTAGCACCACTCACCCACTAACAGATGGCACAATAACTCGAGCAAGTTTTGCAAAATACTCCACCTACTAACAGATGGCACAATAGCTTAATGTTCTATATTTACAATTTTGAGTAAACTGTTGGAATTAGTTGAGAAGCTAATTAGTATTTATTGTTAGATTATATTCAACCAAGCATTAATTGTGTAGTTGGTAGTTGTGTTGTTGTGTATTTAATATGGTAGTTGTATAATGCCTATATAAAGGCCTCTCATTGTAAGTTTTATATTAAGCAAATTTTAATACACAATTTTTCCTTCACAAATTCTCACATGGTATCAGAGCCAATCTTTCTCTGGGTTCTAGTATCTCTCTTTTAGAGTCGTCGTTCAAGTCGGCGCGTGGGGAACACACACCGCTATATATGTGTGAGCCTCACGCGCCGCATCTTCTTTGGCAATCTTGACAATATCAGTGACGACGAAATGCTAATTCTTATCCCTTATTTGCACCAAGTTCCACATCTGACTTTTTTCGGGGTTTTGTTATGGGGTGATTTGGCAAGTTTTCTTTAGATGTTTTGAGCTGTTCTGGAATAGTTTAAACTTTTCAGCTGTGCATTTTCCAGCGATGTTAAACCATCCAAACCTCCACATCTGTTCTCGTTGTGCATTCTCCAACGACGTTAAACAGCCAAGTCACCAAATATGTTCCTGCTGTGCATTCTCCAGCAGCGCTTTAAACACCCTAGTCTCTCTATGGTTCTTGTGCTGATTTCATCTGTAACAAGCCTACCATATTAATACACAATTTTTCCTTCACAAATTTTCACATGGTATCAGAGTCGATCTTTCTCTGGGTTCTAGTATCTCTCTTTTAGAGTCGTCGTTCAAGTCGGCGCGTGGGGAACACACACCGCTATATATGTGTGAGCCTCACGCGCCGCATCTTCTTTGGCAATCTTGACAATATCAGTGACGACGAAATGCTAATTCTTATCCCTTATTTGCACCAAGTTCCACATCTGACTTTTTTCGGGGTTTTGTTATGGGGTGATTTGGCAAGTTTTCTTTAGATGTTTTGAGCTGTTCTGGAATAGTTTAAACTTTTCAACTGTGCATTTTCCAGCGATGTTAAACCATCCAAACCTCCACATCTGTTCTCGTTGTGCATTCTCCAACGACGTTAAACAGCCAAGTCACCATATATGTTCCTGCTGTGCATTCTCCAGCAGCGCTTTAAACACCCTAGTCTCTCTATGGTTCTTGTGCTGATTTCATCTGTAACAAGCTTGGTGCATACAACATGTATGCTCCAGCTTGAGGGGGAGTGTTGGAATTAGTTGAGAAGCTAATTAGTATTTATTGTTAGATTATATTCAACCAAGCATTAATTGTGTAGTTGGTAGTTGTGTTGTTGTGTATTTAATATGGTAGTTGTATAATGCCTATATAAAGGCCTCTCATTGTAAGTTTTATATTAAGCAAATTTTAATACACAATTTTTCCTTCACAAATTCTCACATAAACTATATACAATTTTCTGCAATTATACAAGGTTTCTCATAAAACAACTCTGCATTATAGTAATATACAACATTAAGTTATGGCATTGCTTCCTTTTAAAAAGCAGCAGGACATCAAAGAAGAAATTAATATCATGTAAGACCACAAATATCTTTTTCCATGGGCTTAGAAGAGCAAATGATAATGAAACACAAAAGCAAATTGCATATGCAGATAAATGGAGATGCAAATGGAGATAAGATGTGATGGACAAAGATTGCTAATAAACATCAAGGCAAAGATTTAAAAATACAAATAGAAGTATTCAAGGAGTTAGCATTTAGCAAAGATGAGACTCCCGATTGTTCTGTATGCCTTCAATTCAGACAACCACAGAGCCTGGGTAAAGAATTAAGCTGGAATATAGCACCAAAAAGGAAAGCAGAGGAGAACAGCCAAAAAAATGGACATAATAGAACAGTTAAGACCAAAAAAAATATATAAAGTCTACTCACCGCTTTTAATTTCAGATTTACTTGCATTTCTTGACACCCCTAGGACTGAATAGTAGTCCTGCACATGAATACAATCACACGGTAAATGAATCAATAGCATTCACAGAAAGTACAAAATAACAAATTAATAATCCATTTTCCAAAAGGACAAAATAAAGCTTATACTCACACTATCAGCTCTAACAATCAATCGTGCTCCCCTACATTGGTGTGAAGTTTGAGATGAACTTGCGTAAGCAGACAGAGAGAAGGAATCACGTGAAAAAAAACTTGAACTTGGAGCAGCCAGACAGGTTAACCTGCTTGTGATGCTGCAGAATAGTAAGATACCAATTAGACAGCGTCCACCAATCACTAAAACATGGAGACTGACAGTAAGATACACCGAGCTTCAAAACGTTGCTCACTTAAGAGAACAATAAATTCCGTCAGCCACCAAAAAATAATATCTAAATCGCATCACATCAAACTTCTGAAAGAGAGAAACACTTTCCTTCAAAGCTTGCCTTTCTTCATGTTTCATATATCTATATTACTTACAGGTAAATTCCAACAAAACTTTAGATGAACTAAGCAGTTTAATCGGCGATTAATAGTTGATCGCTAGTGGAGCGATTGATTTGGCCGAAAATCGTCAACTTAGATTTCCACCGATTAATCGCCGATTTTCGATTTTTGAAAATCACCCAATATGCAAAAATACTTATTTTCTTCTTATTTTCCTCATTTTTCTTCTTCTTATTTAGAGACTTAGTCATCTCTCTCAACTTTATGATTGTTTACCATTATTTATGATGAATGATTTTTAGTGATTTTTGGAGAATATTGAGAAATGAATTTCATTTTTTTTTATTCTCAGTCATGTGAAATGTCAACTTGGAAATCTAGAAGTAAATACTTGCATCCAAACTAGCCAATTTAATTCTTGCATGTCTAGAAAAATATAAAATGATGTATAAAAATGCAAACCCAGATTGGCATGTTGACATCCTGTTTTGGGTATAGGATCTTAGCATAAACTGGGGATGAGTACCCCATTGAGCAACCCATGTTCTTCCACAAGGAATAATGGCCATCCAAGATGTTTTTAGCAAGGGAAAAGGGGGCTGATCAGCAGGCTTAATATGAATTTCCTGCAAATGGAAGAACAGTTTTCAGAAAAGAATGTAAACATGATAGATGTGTTGAAATCACAATGACAAAAACAAAATCCCTTGGAATATAGAACAAATTATTATTTTTGCCAGAAAATAAAAATATATCAATTGGCATCAATAGACTTTATCTATGAAATTAACATTAAATGGCAACGAACCAAAGAATTCATAGACTTCAAATTACAATATTTTTAATATAATCCTTTTTAAGAAACTTCAAGTCTTATATTCCCCAATAAATTATTGCTTATTAGCTAATAATATTAAATTTAGAAATATTTTCAATATTAAATGACAATATGCAAGAATCAGCATTAAACATCGAAGGTGCTCGTTTTTTACACCCCAATTTAGATTCCATTGTCCACTTTGGGTACCGATGTGAGCCTCAGCCCAATTTCCCCACACGGCTATGGTCCATGAGCCAATCATTAATGGCATAGGAAGCTACCTATACACAACTCGAACCCAGACACTTAGAGCCATGTAGCAGTTGGGAGTAAATTACTTGATACCATCCTATGAACTCCCAATCCCTATATATCTCAAAGTGCCTGATTCGAATCGTACATAAGAGGCTTCCTACACCATTAACGATGGACTCATTGAACAATTCGGTAGCAGACAATAGTATGCCAAACAAACAAGCACCTTCAAACATGAACAAAAATTCACAAAGTAATTTGTTCAATAACTGCATATATAAATTTATTGAAATTATACGAATATACAGCCTAGAAATGCCATTAATTATTACATAAACTAAAAATAAATATATATTTTTTTCCAAGTATGTAATTAGGGCAGCCAAGGAGAAAACCACGCTCCAAAAACGAACCAGACTGGTGTCGTTTAATCTTACCTTCGCTGTCGTTTCGTTCGCTCTTCGCTCTTCGCTCTTCAGGTTTTAGAGAGAAGCGCAGGAGCTGGTGGAAGATGAGGCTACAACTCTCTTATTTTTACTGGAGATTAAATATTGATACTAAGGAGAGGTATGATTCTCTGCGTTATGATCTACTGATTTTAGTGTGCATCTTGATGCTCAACCGTTCGATTTTAAATTAAACATGGACCGGACATCGGTGGGTCGGTTTGAACCGTGCTGAATTTGGTATAATGTATCGGGGGAAGCGAATCAGCCGATTCCCTCAAATTTTTTTAAGTCTTAATATTAAGTAAATAATAAAAATATATTTTAAATTTATTAATTAAATCCTTAAAAATCATAAAAAACCCCATTAGAGAACTTCTTAGCTTTCACCTTTGAATATAGCAATAGTATTTATTCCTAATGATGTACTTTGGTGGTGTAAGATTTATGATATCATCTTAAGATCTTTAGTTCGAATCCAAAAAGTGTGTTTCTTATAAGAGTCTGAGACAGCTGTTGATTTTACCGGCTCCGCTTGAACCTGAAAGAGATGGTTTGGCGGCGGGATTTCCAACGATTCAGAAATATATATATATATCAGTGGCATTTTCTAATAGGGCAAGTAAATTACTAGAATGTACACTATAAACTCTCCTCTTTTAATTTGGTAGATAAGCATATATAAATAAAATCGGCATAATTTTGTCAAAATATGTGTGCTTTTTAAAAAAAAAAAAAAATTACTTAATTTAAAGCACGTGTGCTATATTATACTGTCATAAAATGAGATATTAATTTTATGATTATTGGACTGCTGATCCTGTTCATGTTCATTTGACAAACAAGTGAAACTCGCCCTTAGTACTTAGTTTTGACTTTTGAATTGCTTCACTTCAACTCAGTTATGTACTTTCTAGATGTCGACGCAATCTCAGCCTTTCAAGTTCAGTATAGAAAGAAGCCTGACATGCTTGAGTGGGCCAGGCCCAACTGTTGTTACTATATTGGTGGTTTTTCATAATGAGTAAAATTCAAATATCGAACATGGGTAAAATATATATTGTACTTAGTTAAAAATGAATGATAAAGACTCAAGGGCCCGAAGAGATAGAAGGGATTTGATGAAGGAACCCGACTTCATGGTTTAGAAAGGTTCTCCCAAAAACAGAACTTCTTGATAATGAAGTAAATTAGGATACCGACCCGACCACCTGAGGATGTTGATTTGGGATTTTCAAAAAGTTTGGTGAAATCCGACCCAAGGAATTTTTGATAATGAAACCCGACCTGATTGAGAGTGCTGAATGAAAGCTTTTATAGTATCATATTCCTCGATGTGCTGACCCGAGGAGCGAAAACATGATCTCAGGTCGACCAGCGTTGAAGTAATGTGACGTATGCCCTAGTGGAGATGATAAGCTTCTAGAAGGCTAATAATGATTGTGGGAAAAACAACAGTTCTCATTGGTAGTAGCCTTGCCAGCCGCCATATGTCGGTGCAGTGGCAGTGAAATGGGCTATTCTGATTGGCTCGTTTAAAAGTAGTTGAGGAGAGTTGCGATGGCAATGATGGCAAGGTGACATAAGCTGACGTCATAGGCGGTGGAATAATGAATTTGGAAGCCTATATAAAGGGGTTAAAGATTCAGATTGAAGGGTTAGCAAATTCCGCATCTCACAACTTGTAAAAAACTAAGAGCTTAAAAACTAGTGAAAGAGAGAGAAAGTCGATCAGTTACCTGGCCAAGTGAGTGAATTGTATCAGGCTTATATAAGACCTGAGGTATTTTATCACTTTGTGAGTTCATTTACCCATTGTAGCTCGGGTCGGTCTTGACCCCAAGCAGTAATAAAATAGGCCCATTTTCTCAAGTGATGGTAGGTTGGAGTCACTCTCGGCCGAATCACATAAACCATGTGTTTATCTTATTTGTCTGTTAAGTTTGTTTTGGTTCTCTACTTACCAAATAAATTCATTATTGGATGAGGTTTGTTCGAGGGGTTAATTTCCTATATTGCCTTTGGAATGAAAAACAGTAGTCAACAGTTGGCGTTGTCTGTGGGAAACAATATAAAAAGCAGCAAACACACTAAAATGATGACAGAAGACGAAAATCATAGAGTATCGGAGGCCTCAACGGCGGAATGGATGGAAAAGATGGAAGAGAACTTACAGTTGGAAAGGGAAAATGCACGAAAAGAAAGGAAGACAACCTACGCCTTCATGAATACCATGATGAAGAAGATTGCGAAGTTGGAGAGGAAGACAGAAGAATAGGGACAAGCAGGGCCCGGTAGAAGGAGAGAATAGATTGTCGGTGGGAAGAGAGTAGCTGGAGTAGAGTTGGATCGAGAAACATGGAGAAAGAATGCTCACAAGTTGAGAGCGATGGTTATGGCCAGTGTTACACCGACTGATGAGCCTCATGAGGGATATGATGACAGACAAACTCTGGAATCATTCAGTAACAGCCCATAGTTTGGGGAGATTGACCAAGGACGTTATTAGGAACGGGGGCGTAGAACTCTAAGTAGCAAGAGATATCACGCTCGGAGGAGCGAGTACGAGGAAGCCTTCAGCCGAGGGCATGAGAACAGTGAGAGTCACTTGAGGGACTGGTTCTAAAAAGAAGATGAAGAAGTGGAAGATGAGCACGTGAGAATATGCTCAGGATGATCAAGAGGTGGAGACAGCGTCTCATTTCACCAAGGAGATGTTGGAGGTGTAGTTCCCGATGAGGTTCTTCATGCCCTCGATAGACATCTACAAGGGTAACACATACCCTAAGTCCCATGTTGAGAAATTTATTTTACTCACAGAGATTCAAGGCGTGGTCGGGGAGGCGATTTACAAAATATTTTCGCTAACCCTGGGAGGCCCGATCAGCTTATGGTTCAGGAATTTGACTACATGTAGTATTAGTAGCTTTTCACAGCTAAGGAAGTCATTTGTGTGCCATTTCAAAAGGGCGTGCGCACTAAGAAAGACGATCAGGTCACTGACGACAATGAAGCAGCGTGATGACGAGCCGTTAAAAAGCTTCATCGACTGATACCACAGCTTGGTACTGGAGGTCGGGGCGTACGAGTCCCCTTAAGCATTGAAGAGTCTTAAATGGGCCTTAAGGGTTGGGAGATTGTGGTCCCACCTTAGGATACAAGAAGTACCAGATTATGTGATGGACTTGGAACATGCTAGAAGTTTTGTATTATTGGAGGAAGAATAGAAGATAGCTTAAGGGGGCGTTGCTCGGGTGAAGAATGAACCGATGCAGGAAAATCGTCGGGATATTTGCAACAAATGAAGAGGGCCAGGCCCGAGATGACATGAGTTTAGTCTGAGGACCCGGGGTAACCCAACACCCGAGATAAGGCCTCCAATCAAGGCGCACATGTTACCAGGGACACGTCGTATACTACCATCAATAGGTTTTTTATCGTAGATAGATCGGGAGATACAAGACAGGAGTCTGTTGACAGAGCCCGACCCCATAAAGTTCCCAGTGGAAAAGAGGGATATCGGGGCCTATTGGGCGCATCACAATATAAAGGAGCATGACACTGATGCAGAGATTTGCAGGAACAAGTAGAAGACCTGGTGAGGAATGATTACCTTAAGGAATATATAGATCACGAGACCATGAGGGTGAGACAACGAATGGAGCAGATGCATATATTCACCATAACCGGAGAAAGAAAGTTGGTCTGGGACTCAAATATGGCAAGAAAGAATTATTTTCGGATCAATAACCCTGAGGTAATAGATACGGAGTGAGCCTCGAGGATTCAAAAAGCCATACCGATGTCGATAATGTTTACGAAGGAGGATGCTCAAGGTGTGAGTTACCCTTATGACGATGTGTTCATAATCAATGCCAACATTGGCGGGTCATAGGTAGACAGTGTTGGGACGTTTGTGGGACCCCTAAGGTCGAATCGGTATACCGTGCAGCAGAAATGGGTCTAACCCTTGGATATCTAACATAGGTGTATTTTTAAATTATTTTATAGAATATTATATTTCGTTACGAGTCCGTAGGAAAAAACAGGGATCAAATCGGAGTCCAGAAAATCCAGAACGGAGAAAATGAAGTTTCGGCGCTCATGGACAACAGCTCTCGGCGCGTCGCAACTAGCAGGTTTGGGCGTCGCGACGCCCAATCTGCGAGAGCTCGACGTCGCGACTCCCAAGGGTTAGCATCGCGATGCCTGAAGCTCTGAGAGTTGAGTGTCGTGACGCAAGAGATCGGTGTTGCGACGCTGCCCTGTGTAAAATATTGGCAGTGAGTATTTTAGCCTTCAAATCAATTCTAAACACTTACAATTTTCTCCAAACACTTCAATACACATAAAAGTCCAATTTTAATATCAAAACCAACATCAAAACATGTTATACAACAAACATACATGTATTCGAAATACATATATGCATTTCTTTGAATCAAAAATATAAACCAAAATAGAATCCCACAATAAAATGACTCATGAATAATTTTATGTCACTCAAAAGTGGTCAAGTGATTCTAGAATGATAGCCATAGCTTTAAGTTATAATCTAGAGTTCCAAATTCTAATTTAATGTTTCATGTCCAACATGAACAATTTAATGTTTCATGTCCAACATGAACATATTTGACTCAATTACAAGCATATTGTGTTTATGCTTCCAAAACATCCATACACAATTCATTAGCCTAATTTCAACTTCATATATCCAATACAAAGTTCATCACTATGTGTTTCACTAATGAAAACATAGATTTGGAGAATATCAAACTTACCTAGCAAGCTTGATTCCAAGATCCAATCTTCTTCTCATTCTTAAAATGTTATGGAAAACTTCCAAATCTAGCAAGCTTGGTTTCAAGATCTAATCTTATTCTCCTTGTTATTGTAGAGAATTCCTAAAGTTAACAAGTTTGGTTCCAAGATCCAATCTCATTCTCCTTGTTGAAATATTGTAGAGAACTTTTAAAGGTTCTTTAAACACTTCTTTTACTTAGGCTAATATCTCAAATTCTTATTTGTTTTAGATTTCTCAAGCTTGATCAAAATATTGCTCAAACTTGCCTTTATAGCAAAACATATGCAATTTTTAATTAATAAAGTTCTAATTAATTTTTATATGGGCTTAATATGTATAATTAGGTGTGACTAATCACATTTGTATACCACTTTGATTTAATCCAATTAAATCAAGACAGAGTTTAATTAATGGATTAGTTATATGTCTACCACTTTGATTTAATCCAATTAAATCAAGATAAATACATTTATTATTATATATTTGCAATTACCAAAATATCCTCCAATTGTAGAGATATTTATGAAATTCCAACAAAGCCCTTGTGTGATTTTGGATTAATCTGATTAATCCAATTGAGTCAAAGTAAATAATTAATGTTATCCAATAACATTTAATTATTTTAGTTGATAATTATAATATCAAATATTATTTATTATCAAAAATTATCGGCTACCCAAATGTTCAACAAGTACATTTCATATTGTGGGACTCTCTAAGTTTAAACACGTTCGTCATATAAGCCTAGCTTATAAGTACGCAATTCGGCCACTTCCGAATTCGCGAAGAACACAAACGACTTTTCTGAACTATACAAGTCGAGGTCATTACATATGTTTAACAATCCTTCTGTCGTAGGCTATCTCCCTGATCGGCTTCAGGGACTCCTTTAAACCCTCGACTCGGGTATCGACCTTGGCATCTTCATTACGCTTTTTAAGGTTGGCTTGTAGATCATTTAGCTCGGCCCGGATCTTGGCCAATTTATCATTTATCTTGGCCAGCTCATCCCCAGTTTTCTCAAACTCCTTATATTTTTCGCCAAGCTTCCCCTCAGCGATAGTTGTCTTCGCCTACTACAATTTAAGTTCAAAAGTCTTAAAGGCGGCCTTAACTCGAGCTTCATCCCTCTTGTTTCTGGATGTTTTGAGGGCTTGAAGAAAAACTTCAATTTCGCCTTTGGCCTCTTCCATTTTCTTCAGCAGCTTCTGCTTCATTTCAGTCAACTTACTTTGGAGCCTCTGAGCATGACCACCCTCAGCAAGGATGCTTGAAAGTACGACCATGTTGGTGGCCAGGAGATAAGTCAGTTGCACATGAAAATAGCGGATCAGTTTGTGAAAAATAATGAAAGCAAAAGCCTAAGTTAATGGCAATTACCTTCGATTGGAGGAGGCCCACTTTCTGAATGACCTTGTCGAATGAGATGCTCTCATAGGCCAGGGCCTATTGATGTCCACGTGTTGGGCCAAGTACTTGATGGTCGGAAAGAGATGGGCCAAGCTTTCCCTCGTATTCTCGAAAGGTCGTCCATCATCAAAGTATAGGCTGCCTCATTCTTAGGAGCAAAAGCCGCCAAGGCCTTGTTACGATGAGTAGTGGTCTTCTTCATCGGAGCCTGCTCGGGGGTCTCTTCAGAGCTCTCACCCCTGACCTGATGAAAGTATCTTTCTCTAGGCCTCGGTGGTGTGACTGGTGTTGTGATGTTTCGGTGGATGGAATTTGAGTTTGTCTCGATAAGAGAGTATCTACGATTTGGGTCGGTGTAACAGAGGTTTGCATAAGGACTTTTTATTTATGGGATCGAGGAATTGGTGTGGTGAGTCGAGAACGGCTCTCGCTCGGATCACCCTGGGGTCGACGTTTGGCTTCCCGGGCAATTTGCAACGGGCTGGGTCTTCTTCCTAACATGTCAGCATAAAGAAAACACGATGTTAGAAAAAGTAAAAACTGAGGGTAATGTCAGTAAGTGCAAAATGCACTAGTCAATAGTAAACTGCAAGAAAAATGAATGAATAAGAGCTAGTCAGTTAGTCAATCCTTACTAGATTGTTTATCAACTAGCGGAGGAGAGCTCGGTATAAGCCCAACATCAGCTAAGGAGGATAGGTTGATGAGGTCTCTGTAATGACTTGCATATTGGGAGGCTTATTTTATCCTCGACGTGACCTCATGACGAACCTTTGGAGGATAGCCCCAGCAAGTTGTGAGGGGTACAAGTTAGACGGCAAGGTGAAGATGAAAATTTCTAAGTAAATGAAATAATGAGAGTGAGGACGGGTTATTACCTCCAACTCAGAAGATGATCAAGACATTGATTTCCTCAACGAAGATAATTTGGGTTTTACCTCATGCTCCCTCTATCCATAATTATTTGTCTTTGAAGTTTTTGTTGGTGACCAGGAGGTTGGTAATTAAATTAATACCACCAACGTATGTGGACATGTTGTACCAACCCTTATATTCCTTAGGGTTGGCATTCAGTCAATAAAGTCTATTATATTCTTCCACTGATGGCTCGCCCAGGTCAGCTCGGCTCTAGATGACGTAGAGTCTAACAAATACCCTTCATCCATTTAGATTCAATTGGCATGGGGCCAAGTTCATTGTTGCTAAGATCTTTGCAAAGTATCATTAGAAGAGTCGACACAGACTCATATAAAAAAGCCATACACAACCTGATCGCTACTTGGTCAGCTCGTTTTATGCCATTCATCGGGGACGTCCAAACTAATATGCTCGTGAATCTCAAATCTCTCTATGAGCTGGTCCAGTTCAGCTTGGGTGACGGTAGAGGCTCTGTCCATGTGCAGGTTGACGAAGTCCATGAGATAGGTGTTGGCGCGGGTCGAGCTATTCTTTTGGTGTAAGACTGGTTTGTTTCTTCCGAGGGGGTCAGTATTGTGTCATAGTCGTTGTGTTCCACCGATCCTAAGCTTCCCACTTCAACTGGCTCGGTTGGACGTGGGGTAGGTGTGTCGGAGGCATGACGTTGAGTGGAGTTGCAGAGGAGGATTCGAAGTCTGACATTCCTAAGAAGTGACCCGAGAATGACGGTTAGTCAAAAATGAACTAAGCCTTATTTATAATTTGTATATGTATATTCCTATTGTTAGCTAGGCTTGTTATTTACCTATGATTTTTTATGTCATCCATACCAAGTGTTTAACCCTAGAAAGCTCTAAATGCTTTAACAATAGAGGAATAGTAAATCTTTAAAAAATAACACAACCAAACACAGAAAGCCAACCCTACCTATCAAGACGAGCCTAAACCAAAATGTAGGCACTGCATTTTTTCATATAAGTCCATATGATGAGTCTCATTTGGAGGCACTACCTTTTAAGTCACGGAAGTCGCGGGAAACGGACGTCGGAAGGGGAAATTCAGAATAAGTATGTCATCAGATTCATTTCACAAGTTCACTGTTTTCGTTCGTGCTGCGTTCGAGACCACGTTCGAACGTCAAGCAGATTGCGGGCGTTCGTGTAGCGTTCGAATCGGCGTTCGAACGGTGTCGGTATTTCTGGTTTTGCTGCTAGCCTCACACCCAAGCTTAATTAGCCCACAAAGCCTATAAAACATATCTAATTAATAAAATACATATTTAACACATGACAAAATTAAATAAAATCTAAAAATCATATACCAATTTAAAATAAAATCATGCCTAATTAAAATCAATCAAGATTATTATATTCCTAACTAAACAAATATCATGCCTAAACAAAACAAATTAAATATATCATATTCCTAATCTAGCCAAGACATGTCCCCCAATCAAATATATGAACTTCCTAATTAAGCATAATATTGTCTCCAATCAATCTTGTGTTTTCCTTACATAACACCAAATCATATCATCCTTTAATGCACAAATCCCTTCCTTGTCAAGCAAGGATTCACCCATCTCATTTGTCTATAAAAGAAACACATTGCCAAGACACTTCCTCATCTCCAATTCACGCACAGACAGCAAGAAAAAGCCCTAGTCCTCACGACCAAAACAAGAACAAGCATCAAAGAATTCTCCTTTCATCCATCACTCTCCATAACCGAAAACATCAAGCCCCATAAACACCTCCCCATAGCCGAGAATCATCACCCAAAACAGTCCCCTAACGCCACCAAAAATGTATCACCGAAATAATCACAAAGCCCCACTGTAATCACCGCAAAACACCGTCCCTGAAATTGCCTAACATCACCGAATAAACTGCCATAAAACCGCACTACACCTACCGAGAAATAGCAGCCCTGCACCCCTGAAATTACCGAAAAACACACCCAAAACAGTAGCCTAAATATAGCAAACACAATGACCGCAAATCAGCAGTAAAACAACAGTAAAACAGTAGCGAAACAGCAGCGAAACGGAGCGAAAATGGTAGCTTGAGCAGCGAAACATCGAGAGAAAATGTTGAACCAGTGAACCGGAGGAGTTGCGGAGCATCCACCCTTCCGACGACCGCGTACGGTACTTCCGAGAGTCGACATAACAGGTTAGACCTGACGGCACTTTTCGTATTTATTTTATTCATCTTTTAATCGTTTTAGTTATTTATTTCGTATGAGAGTCGTTCATGGATGCATGTTGTGGCTTTGAATAAAATGGAAAATGTGTCGCCTCTTGTGGTATATATGATGGAAACCCATACATAAATTCCGTAGCCGAATCCGAATGGACGGTAGTGTGGTCTGTACTTGGGATACAACTCCACGTACCACTTGAGCAAACGGCGCATATTTTGTTTTATGTTGTTTTGATTCGTTTATTATCCGTTATTTAAATTTTGCATGTTATTTGTTTGTGTAATGATGAGATAAAGTGTATGGGCTTAGTAAGTTGGATTAAAGGTCATCCGTTTCGAGGGGTTAAAATCTTTTACCACGACGCTTTGCCGCGCCGGATGATGTATATTCGGTTGAATGTAAGATGTGTTCAATCGGGTATACGAAGTCTGATATTGTTGTCTTTATTTTTTTATGCATTATGATATTAGCGCATTGGCTTAGTAAGTTGGATTAAAGGTCCTCCGTTTCGAGGGGTTAAAATCCTTTACCACGATGTTTTGTCGCGCCGGATGACGTATATTCGGTTGAATGTAAGATGTGTTCAATCGGGTATACAAAGTCCGATATCGTTGTCTTTATTTTTATATGCATTATGTTATTAGCGCATGGGCTTAGTAAGTTGGATTAAAGGTCCTCCGTTTCGAGGGGTTAAAATCATTTACCACGATGCTTCGCCGCGCCGGATGACATATATTCGGTTGAATGTAAGATGTGTTCAATCGGGTATACAAAGTCCGATATTGTTGCCTTTATTTTTATATGCATTATGTCATTAGCTCATGGGCTTAGTAAGTTGGATTAAAGGTCCTCCGTTTCGAGGGGTTAAAATCATTTACCATGATGTTTCGCCGTGCCGTATGACATATATTCAGTTGAATGTAAGATGTGTTCAATCGGGTATACAAAGTCCGATATTGTTGTCTTTATTTTTATGTGCATTATGTTATTAGCGCATGGGCTTAGTAAGTTGGATTAAATGTCCTCTATGTCGATGGGTTAAAATCATTTACCATGATATTTTGCCGCGCCTTGTAGCCCGTTATTATTTATTATGTGTCATCTATTCACATGTTCACGTATGTGTCATGTTGTTTACTGTTTTTTTTTAGGTCACTGATGTAACCCCGTTCGAACGCGTTTCAGAACGCCGCACGAACGTATGTTTTCTGTCTCAGTTCGTTCGAACGCGTTTACGGACGCTATACGAACACGAACCTTATGTTTACCGTTCGAACACGTTTACTAACGCTACTCGAACGCGCACGTATTTCCTTTGTTTTATCATGCATCAGGTCTGGTCCCGTTCGAACGTGTTCTCAAACGTTATACGAACGTGAACCTTCTGTTTACCGTTCGAACGCGTTTACGAACGCTACTCGAACCCGAATGCGTTTTGTTTCATCAGGTCATGTCCCGTTCGAACGCGTTCTCAAACGCTATACCAACGCGAACCTTCTATTTACCGTTCGAACGCGTTTTCAAACGCTACACGAACGCGCATACACTAAACTGAGTCATTTTCCTCACATGTCATGCATAATTATTTCTTAGGTGATTTCTCTTGTATCATGTAATCAATCATACTATTTGTATCCCTGCATTTATCTATTTGATGTGTTCATGAGATGGTATTCGAGCATGATTAGGCCGTTAGTATGTTACTTGGTTCTTAAGCATGATTTAGCCTATTTGGTTGTTCATTTTCAAGCATGATTAGTCATTTATTTTGCGTTTGGAATTTGCATTATGTCTAGGTTGTTCTTTGTTTTCTGCATTATATTATCAAAGTAAGTTCATGAGATTGCCGTGTGCTATTGCATGTTCGCCGTTATTCCAATTTGCTTTCATGCGTGATTGTACAATTATTATCTACCGGCATGCCTATGATCGAATGTAATGTGCTTATGACATTGCATGCTAGCCGTATTTATCTTTATGCAAGCAAATTGGGACATAGATTATATGCAAATAGGTTGTATGCAAATTCGGACATAGGTTATATGCAAACTTAGATATGAGCCTTGTACCTATGCATGCGAACTTAGGAGTAAATTATCCTTGGAAATAAATGTTGCTTAGGCTTGGTTAAATTATTGCACAATTCATTTCATTACAAGTGGCATAAGTAAGGGACCATTCTGAACCCAACGGTTTGAGGTCTTCCCTTGCGAGGGGTGAGTGCGGCCTTAAATATTTGTCCCGGTTCACACCAGGTGGCGACTCCATCATTCTCCGGTTTAGTCCCCCGTGGGCTACTATGTACTCCCATTGCCCAGTTTCTGTGTTCCCACAGTCTGGCGACTCCACTGAGGATAGAGAATCGGCCCCGAAATAATACGTTGTAATGTTTGGATTTGTGCTTTAATTGACCGTGTCTACTGTAGGTTAAAAGGGGCTTAATCAAAGGCACTTTTAAGGCTGGGTAATGGTTTGGTGTCTTCATTCATTCACTAGGAAAAGCTGTGAAGGCACCTAGATAATCTTTTACTTGTAGCCTATTGTGATGGACTAATTTGGAGGACTCGTTGTTTATTCCTGTCACCAAGCGATAAGAGCCTAAGAGGCTTGGGTACTTAAGAGAGCCTCACTCCACCCTCCCTCTGGGAAATCTACAAAGGGAAATCCATCTGACAGTCAGTCACACACCATAACTCGTTGGCACGTACCGTAAGGTATAAAAAAGGTACGCTCACTTGGTCGCTCGAACCCTTGAGTGGGGAGACCTAGTTGTGGGCAATCATTCGCCAGCGAGAGTCTCTGTCTACACTCCCGCAAACCCACACGTAGACCGGAGTTGTATGGCATATAGCAACTATTTCCTTGTGCTTGTGGACCCTTCTCATTTGGATGCAGTTGGACTTCTTGTCAGAAATGCGAACTTGTTGGGCCATTTAAACTGGGACGAGTTCGTATCCTATGACAATTGGGCCAAAAGCTTCTGAAATATTGATGGGCCACTTTGTAGAAATTATTTATGTATGCTTGTGTTTGGGAACATTGTCGTTTGGATCCATTCGGACCTTTTGTCATAAGGTATGGGCTTGTTGGGCCATTTAAACTGGGACAAGAACGTATCTTATGACGATTGGGCCAAAAGCTTCTAAAACGCCAATGGGCCATTATATGTTTGTGTTTAGGAACATTATCATTTGGATATGGTTGGACTTCTTGCCATGAGATGTGAACTTGTTGGGCCATTTAAATTGGGACGAGTTCACTCCTATGACAGTTAACCCAAAAGCTTCTATAATGATGATGGGCCGATTTGTGTGAAAATCTTAATGAGTTGATATATTTCTTGTATCGCATGCATCTCATTCATCTCATGCATACATATATCCTGTTAACACCATCTATGTCTATAAAAGACATCATAGATTCCTGTTCGGTTAGGAAATAGGGAAGACTCACTAAAAGACCGGTAACAGATATGAGTACATCCGATAACGAGGTATCCCGGATAGATCAGTTGGAAAACGGTCTCTCCAAAATTACTGAACAGTTGCAAGCCTTGACTACTGCTGTGGCTGGTATGGCTGTACCCCGTGCTGGGAGAAATTCTGAGAATGTGAGGCGTGAGGAGCCTCCGGGTGGGTTGGGGGATGATATCCCCGCTTTTGATGATGACATGGCAGAATATGCGACAGGAGGAATGATTGGGTCTCAGGCAGAATTTCAGAAGCTCCGGGATCAGGTAGAAACGGTTACCCGCAAAATGAGGGGTAAATATGGAGAGTTGCTAGATTATGAAGCAATGACTTTTGAAGAACAACTGCCAGCTCAGTTCAAAATGCCTGATATGGCCAAGTTCAATGGGAATGGGGACCCGAGGGTCCATCTCCGACAATATGTGTTAGTTATGAGTTCAGTGGGCCTGACACAACGCCAAGTTCAGAAGATGTTTGGGGTGTCACTTGAGGGGGCACCCGTAATGTGGTACCATAGCCTTGAAAGAAAGGTTAAGGAGGATTGGAGGGAATTGGCAGATGCATTTCTAAAACAGTATGTTACTGACTTGGAGATTGATCTGTCACTCCGTGATTTGGAGAACACTAAGCAGAAGCCGGAAGAAAGCTTCAAGGAGTATGTAGACCGCTGGATAAGCTAGCTTCTGAAGATGCAGACTCGACCCTCAGAGAATGACCAAATCAAAATGATCATCAAGGGCACCAATCCCTCCATTTATGGCAAGTTGAGGAGAATGACCTCCGTGATTGTAGATTTTCGACAGTTGAGGGAAACTGTCATGGATATAGAGGAAGAATAGGCTGAGAATAGAAAGTTCTATGGCCAGAATAGAAGGACTTTTGGGGGGCATTCTGAGACCAAGCCCACTACTACCGAAGTCGTTGGCATCAGAAACAGGCAATTCTCCAACCTTGGTAGACCTTTGTCGAAGGTGTTTGAAAAGTTACAAGGACAAGGACTCTTGAAACCCTTAGAAGGCAAACCACTTCCACACCCCCCACCGCCACACATAAATGTGAACCTTTATTGTCACTTCCACCAGCTACATGGCCATGACACCGACAACTGCACCCGCCTCAGGCATGAAATTCAAGATCTCATAGATTCCCATAAAATACCCAACCCAGGAAAAGAACAACCCAACACACACAGAAACCCTCTACCAAACTACCACTTCGTTCCACCACCCACCTACATGATCAACTCCGGACTACCTGAAAGCTTCGTCGTCCGAGCTCTCAGCCACTCGGCTTCCTTCATAGGAATATAGAATGACAATGGTGGAGAACCATAGGCCGAGGAAGAAGGCAGTGTTGCGGATGATTAAGACTGTTCTTCCTAGCTTATTTGATAGCAATTCTACATTTTAATAAAGACGTTGACTTTATCTACTTGTTCGAACCTGTTCTTAATGATAATAAAGACGTTCATTTCGTTTACTTGCCTGAGTCTCTTCCTTCAACCTGCAACATGAGTATGTTTGACAAAAGCATTCAACCCTGGTACTATGATACTCAACGATGTTTAGAACACAGGGAATTCCCGAAAGAAGCAAGCAGAAGATAGGATAGCCATTCAGAAATTGGGGAACAAGGCAGTAAGACTGTCAGGTTTGGAGGGGAATGAGTTCACCGAGCCAATCAACATGGATAGATTGAAGCAGTATTTCGCCTAAGGAAGAAAATGTCGAGCGATCACCAGAAGGACTGGCAAAAGACCTAACCCAACGAAATAGAAAATTCATTCATGCATGCATGCATACATGTGACATATTTGCGTCCTTTTTGTGTTTGTTCTGTTTTGTAATAACAAGTTTCAAAGGAGAAAAATAGAAAGCGTCAAATGCAAGCCAACCAGAAGAAGCAACAGTACAATGTCAGCAGTTTTCAGGAATGAATCACGGGGGCGAGGCCCATATCAGCAGTATCAGTCTAGGGGCGATGCCCATATCAGTATCAGTTGGGGGTGAGGCCCACATCAGCATCACTCCGAGAATGGAGCACAGTTCGAGAATGAAAAAGCCGAGAATGTCACTCCGAGAATGGAGCACAGTTCGAGAATGAAAAAGCCGAGAATGTCACTCCGAGAATGGAGCACAGTTCGAGAATGAACAAGCCAAGAATGACACTCCGAGAATGGAGCACAGTTCGAGAATGAACAAGCCAGGAATGGCACTCCGAGAATGGAGCACAGTTCAAGAATGAACAAGCCGAGAATGGCAATCCGAGAATGAAGCACAGTTCGAGAATGAACAAGCCGAGAATGGCAATCCGAGAATGGAGCACAGTTCGAGAATGAACAAGCCGAGAATGGCAATCCGAGAATGGAGCACAGTTCAAGAATGAAAAAACTGAGAATAGTAATCCGAGAATGGAGCACAGTTCGAGAATGAACAAGCCGAGAATGGAAATCCGAGAATGGAGCACAGTTCGAGAATGAACAAGCCGAGAATGGCAATCCAAGAATGGAGCACAATTCAAGAATGAACAAACCGAGAATGGCACTCCGAGAATGGAGCACAGTTCGAGAATGAACAAGCTGAGAATGGTAATCCGAGAATGGAGCAAGGTTCGAGAATGAACAAGCCGAGAATGGTAATCCGAGAATGGAGCAGGAACTAGCCGAGAATGGCAATCCGAGAAGGGAACAGAGTTCGAGAATGAACAAGCCAAGAATGGCAATCCAAGAACGGAACAAGGTTCGAGAATGAACAAGCCGAGAATAGCAATCTGAGAATGGAGCACGGTTCGGGAATGGACCACCTCCCAGTAACGATTCAGGAATGGACCACCTCCCAGTAACGGTTCAGGAATGGGCCACATCACAGCAACGGTTCGGGAATAGACCACCTCTCATCAACTCAGCTCGAAGCAGCAGGCAAGTCAGGTGGCAGTTGGCGAGCCAAGTAAATGAAAATGCATTGCATAACTTTGATAGGATTGTCACTGTTACACGTTACACAAGTCCCATCAAAGTGGGGGCGACTGTAGGCACTACATTTTTGCATATAAGTCCCTATGATGAGTCTCATTTGGAGGCACTACCTTTTAAGTCGCGGAAAACGGACGTCGGAAGGGGAAATTCAGAATAAGTATGTCATCAGATTCATTTCACAAGTTCACTGTTTTCGTTCGTGCTGTGTTCGAGACCACGTTCGAACGTCAAGCAGATTACGGGCGTTCGTATAGCGTTCGAATCAGCGTTCGAACGGTGTCGGTATTTCTGGTTTTGCTGCTAGGCTCACACCCAAGCCCAATTAGCCCACAAAGCCCATAAAACATATCCAATTAATAAAATACATATTTAACACATGACAAAATTAAATAAAATCTAAAAATCATATACCAATTTAAAATAAAATCATGCCTAATTAAAATCAATCAAGATTATTATATTCCTAACTAAACAAATATCATGCCTAAACAAAACAAATTAAATATATCATATTCCTAATCTAGCCAAGACATGTCCCCCAATCAAATATATGAACTTCCTAATTAAGCATAATCTTGTCTCCAATCAATCTTGTGTTTTCCTTACATAACACCAAATCATATCCTCCTTTAATGCGCAAATCCCTTCCTTGTCAAGCAAGGATTCACCCATCCCATTTGTCTATAAAAGAAACACATTTCCAAGACACTTCCCCCTCTCCAATTCACGCACAGACAGCAAGAAAAAGCCCTAGTCCTCACGACCAAAACAAGAACAAGCATCAAAGAATTCTCCTTTCATCACTCACTCTCTATAACCGAAAACATCAAGCCCCCTAAACTGCATCACCGAACGCGTTTACGAACGCTACTCGAACGCGAATACGTTTTGTTTCATCAGGTCATGTCCCGTTCGAACGCGTTCTCAAACGCTATACGAACGCGAACCTTCTGTTTACCGTTCGAACGCATTTTCAAACGCTACACGAATGCGCATACACTGAACTGAGTCCTTTTCATCACATGTCATGCATAATTATTTCGTAGGTGATTTCTCTTGTATCATGTAATCAATCATACTATTTGTATCCCTGCATTTATCTATTTGATGTGTTCATGAGATGGTATTCGAGCATGATTAGGCCGTTAGTATGTTACTTGGTTCTTAAGCATGATTTAGCCTATTTGGTTGTTCATTTTCAAGCATGATTAGTCATTTATTTTGCGTTTGGAATTTACATTATGTCTAGGTTGTTCTTTGTTTTCCGCATTATATGATCGAAGTATGTTCATGAGATTTCCGTGTGCTATTGCATGTTCGCCGTTATTCCAATTTGCTTTCATGCGTGATTGTACAATTATTATCTACTGGCATGCCTATGATCGAATGTAATGTGCTTATGACATTGCATGCTAGCCGTATTTATCTTTATGCAAGCAAATTGGGACATAGATTATATGCAAATAGGTTGTATGCAAATTCAGACATAGGTTATATGAAAACTTAGATATGAGCCTTGTACCTATGCATGCGAAGTTAGGAGTAAATTATCCTTGGAAATAAATGTTGCTTAGGCTTGGTTAAATTATTGCACAAATCATTTCATTACAAGTGGCATAAGTAAGGGACCATTCCGAACCCAACGGTTTGAGGTCTTCCCTTGCGAGGGGTGAGTGCGGCCTTAAATATTTGTCCCGGTTCACACCGGGTGGCGACTCCATCATTCTCTGGTTTAGTCCCATGTGGGCTACTCCGTACTCCCAACCGGGCCGCGAGCCCGGAACAGCATGCGTCGCCCAGTTTCTATGTTCCCACACAAACACAAACCAAAAACACACGCCCTTTCAACAACATTACAAACCCAGGAACACATATATATGCATCAATTTAACCTCAAAATCACAGACAAACCCACACAAAACTCAGAGCATGCTATCAAACAAAGCATACATTCGTCATGCTCAACACAAAGAAAATAGAGAAAGAGATTCAAGAGCCCTTACTTGTTTTCTGAAAACGAAGGTTGAGAAAACGAAATTGTTGAAGAAGTCTCGGAGGTGCAGAGGATGCTTGAGTTCTTGAGAATGCTTTGAGAGAGACGAAGTTGGCAAAAGTAAGGAAACTAATGGACGTGGCATTTAAATCGACAGCTCGAGCAGATCTTGATCGTTGATTTGAGATGGGAATTATGGATTGATGACACATGTGGGGGCAATCACCGCCTTTGAGTTCAGATCAATGGTTCAGATGAGAGCCACAAGTTCTGTTCATCCCAGCCACGCGAGTTTTGGCGCGCAAATCATAGATGCGCGACACTTGGAATATTAGGGAGCGAGAAGAAAGTGATTTGATGGATGTGACAGGCATTTAATGATGACCATTATCTCATCAAATATTCCTAGGGACGATTAAAAAACCCTAGGAATGCATTTTCAAATGGCGGTGAAAGAAAGGCAATCGTCATAAAAAATACATCTTTGGCTGTATACAGAGCAGCTAGCTCGAGAAGTATGAACATGGGAAGAGTTGATGGGATATAGGATTTTCAAGGAGCAACAACCCGATGACATGAGGTTAGTTTTTATCTACTTGCACCACCATCTTTTATGAAGTTCCCGGCATCAACTCATCAACTAGTTGATACCGAGAACTACGGGACAAATATTGATGGTGGTTTTTCACCCAGAGGAAGGTTCAAATACCGAGCAGGGGTAGAACATGTATTGTACTTAGCAAAAAATGGATGATAAATGCCCAAGACCCCAGAGAGATAGAAGAGATTTGATGAAGAAACTCGATCTCATGGTGTAGATGGGTTCTCCCAAAGACATAACTTGTTGATAATAAAGTAAGTTGGGATACCGACTCGGCCATCTGAGATTGTTGATTTGGGATTTTCTAAAAGTCTGATGAAACCCGACCCGAGAGATTTTTGACAATAGAACCCGACCTGATTGAGTTTGTTTTGGTTCCCTACTAACCAAATAAATTCACTTGATTCTCTACTAACCAAACAAATTCACCGTTGTGCGAGGTTTGTTCGATTGATTAATTTCTCATATTGTCATTGAAACGAAAAATAACCATCAACAATCTATAAAATAATAAATTATAGTGACAATAGAAAATGATGTATTTTCAATGAATTTATATGTAGTGCTAATTTTTTTGAAAAATGATAATCCATCGCACATAATTAGAAGACAATAATAATATTGTCATGTAGTAATTTTTTTTTGTCGTGATGGATTTTTTTGAATGTTAGTGTTTTTATATAATTTTCGTGTGCACTTATTTATATATATATATATATATATCAGTGAGGGTTTTTTTTTTTTTTTTTTTTTTTTGGGGTCATGTATACGTTTGATGCGCACTTGTATTAGTTGTATATAAGCATATCATTACTGAATTTTTTTATAATCTTATAACAAGCTTATTTTAATAAAAATATATGGTTAAAATTCAAATATATTTTAATTGTTATACAATAACTAATAATAATAATTTATATTAAAAAAACTCAATTAATAACCGAATCAAATTCCATTTTTAAATTGGCATATTGAGCGGTCCTTTTTCATAATCCGTTCATGAACAGCTCGAGCTTGACTTGTATTTGGCTTGGTATGAGATCAATTCGTTTAATAAATGAGATACTCAAATGAGAAAATAATAGCTCGATTATTAAATGAGGTTGACTCGCAAAAACTCGACTCGACTCATTTTTGACTAGCGAATATTATTTGAAATACAATCGACTCGAATCATATAGAGACAACTTGACTCGATATCATATATATAGAGAGATGTCAAAAATATTTGAATTTTATAGGGAAATTATTTAAATTTGGATTAAGGAAATAAAAAATAAAATTGAATTTTTAAAATTAATCGAACTCGAACCAAACTGAATCGTTTAGTAATTGAATTCAAATCGAGCTCAATCCCAATATTTTCTTAACGAGTCCAATTTGAACAACACATATAAGGCCAACTCGATTCGAGCTCGAACTCATATAAATATTTTTCGAGCCGAGCACTACTCCGTTCGATTACACCCCTACTTCCACCCATTTGCAGAGGCTTTCTGTATCAGTATACTCGGGTAGAAGAGCTGAAATGTGATGGATATAGTCGATTTCGTCTCTTCAAGATACGACGACGCATTTGTTTTTTGTGTCATAATGGTTACTACAATACGACGACGCATGCAGTGCAGCAACTTCAGTAATTATCAGGATCATCAAGGAATAGGAGAAGAATTAATTCATGGTTCATAACAAGCCTCAAAACTAATCACCATCCTGCTCTTTGACAATATCCAATTTAGTTGTTATTGTTAGTTGAGATTATGACTTATTAATCATTTTTTATAATCCTATTAAGAAGTTGAATGTCCCCAGGGGCGTGACTTAGTGGTGTAAGGTTCAAGATCTCACCTTGAGGTCCTGGGTTCGAATCCAGAAAGTGCGTTCCTTATAAGAGCCTGGAACAGCCGGGAGTTTTACCTGCTCCGCTTAAGCCTGGAATGAGTGGTTTGACGGTGGGGTTTCCAATTATTTTTAAAAAAAAAAAAAAAAACAAGTTTCCTGCCACAAGCTATTGGCATCCGAAAGCTCAAATCGATCATAAATTTTTGATGCGAAAGATGTATAATCGACACTGCAATGCTAAACTCATTAAGCTAAGCGATAAAGGGCAAATTGAGCTATCTAACTCCAGAAAATCAATGAGCTTATCAAAGATTAATAAATGGGGGGCTGCTTTGGAAAAAGTTATTTGTTATCGAGCTTCTTATTGGGAATAACCAGACTCCCCTTAGCCCTATCTTCCTCTAGGGGTATTTCAGTGATAGGTTCTATAAGAACCGGACGTTCCTATTTAGTCAAATACCTAGCGACTAGTCCTGTTTTCTCAAATATTTTAACTATTCTATATCTTCTAAATTGTATAAATGGGTATTCTTACAGGCCTCAAATAGCTAACGTCATCCACACACAATATATATCACAAATATATGATCACCTAACAATCGGAAAACTTCTTAATTCCGATTTCATTTACCTTTCAATCCACCTTGCGGCCATTGCTGTGATTTTCACACTTAGATTGAGGGAGATGATTGACGAGGAAAGCTTTCATGAGCTTGTACATCTCTTTTGGCTTCTCTTTATTGATTGCGTGTCCGACTTTCTTTATGATTTTTAGCTCTGCATTGTCACCCAAATGCCTGCAGTGGAATAAAGAGCAGTCATAAAAAAACCATTCAGAAGATGAATAGATAATACAAAATCCAATTTCATTGATGAAAATATAAGCAGGCAAGGAGCCTCCAAAGGCAAAATGAGAAATATACTAACCTGTGAGGATGGGGTTTTATGTTTGGTACAAATTCTTTACACGAAGAATTAAAAAACCAAAAATGTGTATGTAGCAATGAAGTAATTGAGATTAACCTTTTCAATCTATGAGCCAATTCGACCGGGAATACCTGGTCATGTTCTCCCCATATAATAAGAGTAGGCTGCAAAATGGAGAAAGTGAATTCCCCTCAGAGGTTGCAAAGGAAGAAAAAAGGAGTTCAAAACTTCCAAATTTTCTGAAAGCTAGATTTTATACGTGAAGGTGCAAATTTTTGACCCTTACCTAGATCATATTGTCCGCTTTGGGACTAAGCCCAATTTCTCCGCACAGCTTTGTTCCCAAGTTCAACGTAGGCCTAGCACTTGAAGCCATATATCAATGGTACCAACAGGCTACTGGCCTGATAGTACTGCGAATGCGCTCGCAATCCTTATATGGCTCAAAGTGCATGGGTCGAGTCCCGCGCCTCATAGGAGGCTTCTTACATTGAACTTGGAACAAAGTTGTGAGGGAACCAAATGGGCTCAAGCCCAACTATGGTACCCAAAGCGGATAAATGGTCCTCGATCTGAGGGGTGCACAAAAGTGAGTGCACCTTCAATACCAAAAATATTAAATGCGAAAATTAAATGACCTGGGTTATTTTGGGAAGATCAGACAGTTTTCTTCCCTTGTGTAATGCCTGGATCAACTCATTTCTCTCCTGAAGGTATGCCCTACACATTACCTTCACAAAATCAAGTTCACAAACAGATCTTAGGCAAAACAGAACAGGAAATACCAATCAAAAGCAAAACAAACTTTCTACACAACAAAAACCTCAAAACAATCGGTAATTAAAATAAATTGTACTTGCAAATCAGCTTATGGAAGCTTATCAAAGACATATATGAATGAAGAGGGGAGGCACTTTTTGAAGTTTTGTTGACAAGTTAAAACCGATGTCACTTGCTATACAAGTGTTTTATCGGGTCACAGAGGCCTATTGCTAAAAGGATTACAGCGAATGTCGCCAAGGAAATATACAGGCAAGGCATGAACAGCTTACATCTGGGGTACTAATTCTATATGCTAAGTCCATGAATATAACTTAAGTCCATTTTCAAAGCTTAATGCTTCAAGCCTTCAAGCTATTTTGCTATTATGACTTTCAGAACTTAATTACTTGTAATCACTTAAGAGCTACTACAACCCAGCAAAGCCAACCTCTTTTCATCTCATTACAGTTCCAAACTATATGTATTGATCACATAAGTAGGTTGGGCAGAAAATCTTGAATCCCCGTACCGTTTGATGCATGATTTGGGAAAAAATTTCACCCGTTTAAAAAATAAGTATTCGGGACCTTTTTTTTTGTTCCGATTAAAAAATCGAATAGAGATTCGGGAAGATTTTTCATTCAAATCCTTGTTACTTTCGACTCATTGCTTAAAAAATCTTAAATCCCAATCTAAACGATTTTTTTTGTCCCGATTACGTAATCACACCAGGATCGGAGTTGGTAAATCCCATCCCAACCCGATCCTGACCATTTGCCAACCCGCCCCGATCCCGACCAAATGCCAACCCTACACGTGAGTGACATTGCTCAACACCAAAATTGTAACACTGAAAAATATAAACAAATAAAATCACTTTTTTTGTATTCGTTGGAATCCCGTCGCCAAACTATCATATCCGGCTTAAGCGGAACGGGTAAAATCTCGAATTGTCCCACAATATTACAAGAAACACGCTTCCTAAATTCAAATTCAACACCAACACCTAGGTGAGATCCTTTCTAGTCCCAGACTAAAATAAAACCACTTATTAAATCTAATTAAATAAATAAAAATCAAATCTAGGAAATGTATACTTACACCGATATAATCATCGAGAAAACAAGAGGGGATATTTTTAGGCGGCTTGTAAAACGTCAACTTCAACAGCTGCCTCATTTTCTCAGGTCTCTGCGGGAACAAAAGCTCGGCAGCTTCGTTAATATCCATAACCCTAAACAACCCATCATCCATGTCCTTTTCCTCCAAGCACACCCCGGCGCATATTAGCACCACCCTCTCAACCTTCTCCCTAAACTGCGCAGCCATGCTGTAGCCCACGAACCCGCCGTAGCTGATCCCGACGACCGACGTTCTCGCGACGCCGTGGGCGTCCAGAAGAGCCATCACGCACTGCGCCTGGAAAGACTCGGACCGGTCCGGCCGGGCGGTGAAGGAGTCGCCGAAGAAGAGGAGGTCGGGGACGTAGACGTTGAAGCTGGAGATCAACGGGGAGATGAAATCGGCCCACTGCCACATTGCGTTGGCGCCGATGCCGTGGAGGAGACAGAGAGTTGGCTTGTTTGGTTTATGAGAGGTTGGGACCCAGGAGTGGATGACGGTGCCGCCGTCGCCGAGATCGACGGTGGAGGATTTGAGACCGGAGTGAGCGAAGATGTAGCGATAGCATGAGTTTCTTGATTTAGTGAAGCTGAAACACTTGGCCATTGTCAGACTCTTGAGTCTTTGATAATTGTTATCAGAGAATTCAAGAAACAGAACAGAGTGTGCTGTTAAGAGTGATGATCAGTAGATTTTTTAAAATATAATAAATAGATTCTGGATAATAGCGGTCGGGATGTTTTTTTTTTTTTTTATAATCGGATTGTGTTGACCAGCTTACGCGAACCTTGATTAATCATCTAACTTATAACATAGATCAGTGTAAGTCGTTGGCTTTTCACACCAGGAGCATGGCCCCAAGGAAATGCATCTAATGAAATTCGAACCTTGAACCTGAGAGAGCAAACTACTCAAGCACAAAACCTTTACTAATGAGGTAGCTGTCAGGATGTTCGGATTTTGAAAAATTCAATTATTTTTTTTAATATTTTCTATTTAAATTTGATTCTAATGAATATCAATTTAAAATTTAATAAATTAAATTTTTTTCAATATTTAAAATATATTAATAAATAGATAAATTTTTTAAAACCGAAGAATTTGCAATTTACAAATGCTACTGGATGATGAGTTAAAAAAGACTGAGCATTAAGAAAGTATGTGGGTCTGTGTGAGACAGCTGGCGGATTTTTTTTTTTATTTTTTGTCTTTTTTTTTTAAGAATACATTACAATGTATGACAGTAACAAATGGGCCCTTTTTTTAAATTGGCATCGAATTGTTATGAATTTTTCATTTTTTTTGGAAAATAACTTATGGCTCCCTAATATTTTCATAATTGAATAATTATGTTTTTGATTTTGTTAGGATTGATACTCGGAGCGTCAATTTTCTGATATATTTCATTGTAAATACGTATGCAATATTTTTATTATGAATAAAATAAACAGTTTCTATTATATATATAAAAAAATTAATATGGTAAAGACGTAACAGACCTTAAAATGATAAATTATGATACTATTACAAAAGCGTCGCAACTAACATTGAGTTGTATCATAACGTTGTCATTCTTAGATAGTTTCTGGTCAAGATTTACACTACTTTGTCAGTAAAGTAAACATGTTGAGACTGGTACATGTCATATATTGGACTCTTGGATTCTAATGGTTTCTTAATGAACCATGAGTCTTGGAAACTCGTATAGATGTGTAGGTGTTTATAGTAGATAAATATTGAATGACTCACTGAAGATTCTTAATGGATGGTACACCAACGTCAATAATAATCTTTTCGGGTTGAGTGAGCATAGTGATTCTTTTACTTGAGATACCAATGCGGATATATGAGTTATCATTCACACTTCATGTCGCCGATCTATTAAGATCATACATTCGCCTATTTGTTGGGTGTAGACTAATGCTCATGATATCATGTGTGTGTCAATAAAGGATCTGTTAGTTCTGTGTACATAGCATAGGTATTCAATATCAAATTAGCAATCTGTTAAATTCATGAGGCCGTGACACTATAGAAATTAGTTCTAAGTAGGGGTGTGCATTAATCGGTTTTAACCGATTAACCGAACCGTACCGACCCATTTTTTATTACGGTTCGGTTAATTCGGTTAAATCGGTTACTGCGGTTAAATTTTTTAACTTTTTTGGTTATTCGGTTCGGTTACGGTTATGAGATTCGTATAACTGAACCGACCGATTAACCGAAATTAAACCATATATATATATATTAGCGCGTGCAAATCCTTTAATTTTTTAGAGTTAAGATAGTCTGCATGTAAACTCTCAATTGGTTGTAGTTATATTGATTTGATAATACTACCCAAAAATAAAATTGATAAAATTCAAATGACAAGCTGCATTAACAGCTTGGTTTTGACTCTTTTTAATTTCTCTCAAGAATTAAAGGTAAAAATACATAAAATTTCAGTTGTGTAGATTTTACATCGTGGTGGATTCGTGACCCTTAAAATTTCTAACATGGCAGGTTTGGAAGGAAATCTGAGGCTGTGACAATCATCGAGGGTTTAAAAAATATTTCTCTCGCATATAATTAAATATAGATATATTTAATCAAATGTTAGTTAGAATCGGTATTTTTAGAATCGGATATGTGATCGAATTAGTGATCCAAAAAATTTAATGCGTTAGTGGTTCGACTGGTTGAAACGTTCCGAAAAAATCGGTAGAACCGACCTACATCATATATAAATTTACTAATTAAAAATTATAAAAAAATATTAAATTTTAATTTATTGGATTGGTTAATAACCGAATTAACCATAACCGACCGAAATATAATGGTTAATTGGTTAATGGTTATGTGTCATAAATTGGTTAAATCGGTCACACTTTTATTTAACCAAAAAATTTCGGTTACGGTTAAAAAATCAAGGATTAACCGACCGAACCGACCGATGCACACCCCTAGTTCTAAGTGTTATTAAGAGATTGTATAGAGATTTGACATTTATATCTATATCTCTGGAATAATTCGGATACCTGTGACAGAGGGATTATACGTATGCAATGACCTTGACATGTATTGTTCAGAGAGTTTATCTGTGTTCGTCATAATTTATAGGTGGGTAGATAATGGAAATGAAATTGGATTTCGTGACTGATATATCTGAACCTAGAGAGTCTCACTAATGAAATATACTCGTAGAGCACTATGACAACTTTTATGAATAATATTGATTATTTATAAATCGTTTAACGATTAAACGAAAGATACATGCAAAAAGACCTAATGGTCATTTCCTAATTAATGTGTATTTGTATTTAATGAATGATTTTATTAAATACACATTAATTAAATGTCAAATTATGATATTTGACATATATCATAAATATATAGGTATTTGAATATTTAAAGTAAATATAATACATATATTTAAAATATTTATATTTAAATAATTATTTAATTATTTAATTGTTAAATCATTAAAGTAATTAAAATATAAATATCTTAATTTATGATTACATTAGGGAATGACTTTATTTGATTGGTTTGACTTGTTGTAATTCATTAAATGTTGTAATGATCAATTATAACAAGTAAACTAAGCTTATTAAATTGAAACAAAAAAATATCTAGATATTTATTTTATTCCCAAAATTCGGCCAAGTGTTTGGAGGGGGTATAAATTATTTTGTTTCATTTTCTTTCATTAGGTTAAGCCACCATAACATATTACAAAGAAAGTTTGAGAGAGAAAAGGTTGAATAACAAAAGAGAAACTTTAAGCAAAACTTGGAATTTTCTAAGTTTTTCTTACTTTCTCCAACTAAGAAATTGTTTCTATCATTCTTGGCTTCAACATGTATTGCTAGGATGTTGTCTCTATTTTTTTTGTAAGTAATTAAATTGTTGGAAACTTATTTGAAAGATGTTTGCATGTATTATTAATAAAGAAAGCTTGAAATGATGTCATTAGCTCTCTTTTGGTTATTTGATAATTATGTTGTCATTTTAGAGTTGTTAGGCCACTCATTGATGACATAGAATTGTTCTTGTGTTATTTCAAAGTGGTTAAATTTGTTTGGTGTTGTGAAGATTGAATTAAAATGTTGAATTTATTTAATTTGGTGTAATTTGTTCAATTGAAGAATTTGTAAAATTAGGGTTCTTAACTCTTTCCAAATTTGAGGCTTTTCATATATGTGTTGAGTTATGATATACATTAAATTTTGTGATGATTGGATTTCATCTTGACTTGTTTTGAACAAGATTGGTGCAAATTACAAATCCTGAAAAATTTTAGGTACTTTCGGCAATTATTAAAAATTTGGAATTTTTGTTGCAATTTATATTTTGATGTATTGGACATGTATAAATCATTTTGGGATTGATTTGGAATCACTTAAACTTGTATTTGACATTTGAGAACCAAAATGAACAACATGCAAACTTTGAGGGATCATTCTGCAATAAAGAATCAATCTGATTTTTGAAAAAAAAAATCAGTTTTTGAATATTGAGCAATTAAAATAAATATGTTTATTTTAATTACCTGAGAAAATTTATTGAAATTGGAAAATTTTGAATTTCCGTGTTCCGCTACGTTTACCCGGATTCGCCCCTGAAAACCCCAACAGATTTTATTACAAGTTACTTAGGTAGTGTTTGTTTTTTCAACCTGAAATTTGAATGGGTCTAAATTTAGCTGAAATTTGAATGGGTTTGAATACAAATACTTGAATGATATTGGTCAGGCATATATGATATGTCTCATTTCCTCAACCGGTTGAAGTGTCTTGGGAGATTGTTCACTCGACAAATGAATTTCATGCTGAAAGGGCAAGTTGCCTTTCTTGAAATTATATATCCTAAATCGCACAAGAATATTGTTGATAAATGATGCTTGATACATAGCTAACAGTTGTCTCTTGCGATCTCGAAGCATCTGGATCTCAAGTATATAATTTCCTCTCCCAAATCTTTCATTTAGAATTGGTTAGCTAACCAGGATTTCACTTCCGATAATATATTTACATAATTCCCAATGAGTAAAATATCATCGACGTATAAAACGAGAAAAATCAACTTACCACCAATGATGCACTTGTATATACAAGGCTTATCGACATTATGTTCAAAATCATAAGACTTGATTGTGGTATCAAATATTATGTTCTAAGATCGAGATGCTTGCTTCAGTCCATAAATGAACCTTTGAAGTTTGTAAAACTTTTGCTCTTGACCTTGGACAATGAATCTCTCTAGTTGTACCATATAGATACACTCATCAAAACTAACATTCAAGAATGTTGTCTTGACATTCATTTGTCATATCTCATAGTCATAATATACGACGACGGACAAAAAATCTGAATGGATTTAAGCATGGCTACCGGTGAGAAAGTCTCATCATAGTCGACTCAATCTTTCTAGGTATAACCCTTGGACACTAGCTTAATTTTGAAGATCTGAACCATCTCATATTCTCCCCTCTTTCTTTTTTAGATCCACTTACAACCTATAGTTTTTTACCTCATCAGGTTGGTCTACAAGTTCCCAGACTGAGTTGGAGGAAATCAACTCTATCTCGAGATTCATGGTTTTAAGTCATTCCACTTTATCAGAATCATCCATTGCACTACAATATGTCAATAGATTATCTACACTATCATTGGATGCAGTAACTTGTGTCTCTCTAATTCCTAGATAACAATCAGGTTGTCACACAATCCTCCCACTACGTTTAGGTGGTAGATCATTCTGATGTACTTGAATCTAACGCTCATATGTCAAATGTGTTATGTTTTGTCAACAACAGTTGATAATGATGTACTGGTCTAACCAGCAAGTAACTATTTGGGTAAAAATTTACTTCGAGGTTTGAACTTTCTCATATAGTCGTCCTCAAAAAACTTAGCGTTTGTTGATATAAACAATTTGTTATCTTCAGCACATGTGTTGGACACCCTTATATGCGGAAATATCGTAAACTGGCTTTACGACCACTCCACAACTCTAACGGAGTCTTATGAATAGACTTATATGGAACTACATTAATGATATACATTTTTATTTTCAATGAATATCCTCATAACGAACTAGGTAGTGAACTGTAACTAAACATAGTTCTCATCATGTCTAGCTGGGTCCGATTTCTCCTATCTACAACACTATTTTGTTGTGGTGTTTCAAGTGATGTGAGTTATGATAATATCTCATACTCAACCAAGAATTCCTCAAAATCTTTGTCAAAATATTATCCTCCACGATTTGATCGTAGAGTTTTGATTGTCTTTCCTAATTGGTTCTCAACCTCTGCACGACACTCTTTGAACTTTTCAAAAGTATCTTACTTTGCTACATTAGGTAAACGTACTCATATCTTGAATAATCATCAATAAATGTGATGAGGTATTCATAACCACCCCAGACTCTCATATTCATTGGTTTGTAAACGTCTGAATGTATTAGCTCAAGTGCTTGATTGGTTTTTAAACCTTTTCCAGTAAAATGTCTCTTGGTCATTTTCCCTTCCAGAAAATATTCACAGACTAGTAAAGTGTCAAGTTTTAACTAGTTTAAAACCCCATTCTTTATCAACATGTTTATTCGGTCAAGGCTGATATGACCAAGTCTAAAATGTCATAGATATGTGTCATCGACTCATCATGAGAAATCTTTTGTCATTTTATTTTAGGTTTTTCAACCTTAAATAGTTCAGTGTTGAGCAACGAACTATGTGTTAATGGTCTTAATTGTTCTCTGAGTTTCATATACATATAGTTAATTCATTTCTAGCAATAATAAATGAATTATTATTAAAAGAAATCGAAATACCATAATCCAAAAGTTTAGAAACATAAATCAAATTCATGTGAAACCCATGAATAAACAACACATTGTTCAAATTTAAATAAAAATTATTTTTTAAAAAAAATTCAAGCTAGAAACTCCCACTACTCTAACTGAAATGACATCCCTTGTCTTGACCCTCATGGTGTAGTCACATTCCGCAATGTCCTTCCATGAGTCAAGTAGCTGCAAAGAAGAACAAATATGGTTAATGGCTCCATAATAAATAATCAATCACATTTACCTGCGGCATTATTCTCTTTTAGCTCATCAGGGTATTTAGGACAGTTTCTTTTCCAATGCTCATATTTGTCGCAATGGAAATATTTTCCTTTGGGTTTGGCGTCATTTGAGCTTCTTTTATTTTTCTTTATGGGGTTTTCATTAGCATTGCCTGTGTTTTTCTTATTTTTCTTAGCAGAATTGGAAGATTTGGCAACATTTGCCTCTCCATTATGGTTACGAGGATCCACCAACATGGACTCATAAAAAATGAGCTCATTAAGCAACTGTGTGAGCGTAACAGTCAACTTATTCATAACATAATTACTTTTAAACTGCAATAAACTCTTCAGAAGAGTTTCCATGATCATATTCACCTGGCTTCGCTTGTTAATACGAGCTCTATGGGTTTCAGCCATGTTGAGATAAGTCATCATCCTCAAGATGTGCTATTGGACGAATGTCACTTCCTTCATCTTTGTGGTCATTGCTAAGACCAAAGCTTTATGGCGTTGCCGCACCAAAGACTGCCCAAACATGCCATGTAATGACTCCTTCATCATAGATGTTGTAGCCATTGGCTCATGTTTTGCATTAAGAACCTCAGACATCCCTACTAGCAAGTAGCAGCGGGCCTTCTCATTAGCCGCCAACATTTATGGATATGATAGGAGAAACCATGACTGAAAAATAAAATAAACATGTATTTTAATATTCATTCATCGCATATCAAAATCATCAAAATAAATTGGCATATCCACTATTTTAACATTAAGGTTTCTAATCGTAAAATATCCAATATTTTAATCCACTAGTGTCTATTAGTTTATGCGTAGCTAAAATATAACCTAATATATACTAGTGCAAGATTCATGACATATCCAATTTTAACTCTTAAAATTTTATTATTTAATTCTTATTAGTCCAAACTAACATATTACTTAATTAAACTAATTTAATTCAGTGTCCTATCTCAACTTTACCTCTTAAAATTTAAGTCTACTAACATGTTTAAAAAATTGAAATTCATATTAAGGACAAAATTAAGCTCATTTTTTATAAAATCTAAATTTCAAAAAATTTTAAACCTTAAAAACGAATAATCTAATTAATTAATTTTCATACATAATATATTCCAATTTAACCATTTTAAATTTTGTAAAATCAAATTTTACTACCAGAATATACATTAATATCTTACATGTTGTAGCATGTGAAAATACATGAGCAAACACCCTAAGCATATGGCATATTATTCAAACATTTCGAAATAAATATACATATAACATAAATTACATTGACTGAGCTCTTATTTTTTCTATACTAATCTAATTAGTACAATAGTTTACCAAGACATTCATTGATTTTCAAATTTTGCTTCATGGATCGGTATGTACGGGAAAAACTCTTTATATTGTCATTGACGGCAACGTCTCCACCAAGATACATAAAACATTTATACAACTAAGAATACAAATATATATATATATATATATATATATATATATATATTTACAACACTTTACAAAAATTGACCTTATGACCTTACATTTCCCAAAAGTAAAATAACATAAAAACTAATAGCCGGAAAAATTTACGACCAATGTAATTCATTCATCATATGAACATAAAATAAAAATTATGCCTACTCAATTACAACATGCAAAAAATATTTATATCACATATAAATAACAAACAAAAACTTTAAATAAATAAGAAGGGTAAAAAGAACTTTTCAACATCGCTTTTGATGCCAATTGTAGGAACCGATTCCTCGCGCAGTGGAAACACTATTAGGCACCAAGATCATCCTTGAAATAAGTTATGCCTTCACCTCCTTATGGAAGAATCTGATTAGGTTTAAAAACTACTATTTTGTGTTGTTGGTGATATATTTTTAACACAAAACAGTCCCATTGACTTGTTGCAAAATAATTCGCCTGTTAACACCTCTGGAGATGCATTGCACATGCGCACAACACATAAAAACAACATTTGTTTTGCTTCAATATGGACAACAATTCAGGTCTGATTTTTCACCAAAGAATACCTTAAACATAGCCCATAGTGTTCCTAAAATAACTGCAATTAAACACAACGTAAAACACTCCGAACAACCCCTACAACTGGCTACAGTGAACATATTTTTATGCTTACTATCGTAAGCAATAAGAAGGGGAAGAATGAAGTTTTGTTTCGATTTCCAAAGTGTCTTTCGTCCTATGACTCACTACCAACAAATACAAGAGTGGGCTTGCTCACATAAAGGATCTCTAAACTTTTTAAGATCAAAGTTTGTCATATAAAATTTTTATTTTTCTTTTGTTCTTCAACACTTGAGAGAAAACCAAAAGACCATGGAGGCTAGAGAATGAGATTCTCTAAACAAGAAAACCAACTTTTTCTTTTTATATATAGGTTTTTAAATTAATATTTTGTAATCAAATCACAAAATAAAATCCTTTCTTTCTTCTTGTAATTTTCGGCCATCATGGCCTTTAGGCAACTTCCAAATTTGTTTAATGTCTTAATTAAGACATTACACATATTGTCTAATCAAATTTTGTAATTTCCAATTTTAAATGAAGAGTTTCCAAAACCATATTTTGGAAACTCATCAATTTAAAATTAGCATTAAATTATACAATATAATTTAGTAACAAAAATAAATAAATAATTATCACATGATTATTTATTATGAAAAACTTTATATTAAAATTAACATAAAGTTTCAAGTGTGACATATATTATTAATCATATTGATAATTACAATGCTTGTAAGTTTATAATTGAATTATCCAATTATATTTAATTTGCTACAGTATGTCGAGTTAGCACGATGACCAAATGGACCTACAGTTCCGAACTCCAATAATCTTAAAATATCAATCAAAACTCTTTAATTAAATATTCTGAATTGTTAACTTTAGGTTATTCCACTAAAAATCTAAAACTGCACTTTCCTCGATGTAGATATATAATATAAGTCAAACTACGCCGGTGTCCATCGATATAGTCTTTACATACGGATTGATCATTCACAAGTATCTTATAATTAGAGTCGGGTCAAAATATTTATTATACCCCTACTATTATTTTTACCTTGAGTATCATTGATTTTCTAATGAATGATTTATTCATAACTATTATGAATATTAATATTTATATTCGTAATAGAAAGAGCGCTCTAATCGTTCAAGTAACCATTACTCTATAAAATCTCGAAATTTCTCTATTTTAGATGAGTGTCTAGCTTAAAGAAACATAAAGTAATTAATTGGTTGTTTGATTCTTGTTTAGAAGATTTGTGCCATCAAAGAACTGATATATCTGACTTAATCTTTGTGTGATATATGTTTACCTTCGTGGGAGTCAAGCTTGATATGGACTCCCCACTGATGAGTCATGAATTCATACCCTGATGGAGGTCCTGCTATCGGACTCTGACGATAAGTCTTAATGTCAGACCCCGATGGAGGTTCTGACTTCAAACCCTGATGATGGGTTTCGCTGCCAAACTTTGATGACGGGTTATGTGATAGACTCTGATGGTTCGAAATGAAGACTCGAAGTCCTCTCCGTCTGGCCACGTGACATTTCACCAGACGTTTGGTTTTTTCCCAAGACATATATATATATATTGGAAACATTAGAAACTCCGCTGCAAAACCACCCAACCCGACTTAAGCGAAATATGTAAAACCCATTATTGTTCAATACTTTTATAAGAAATGCACCACTTAAACTCGAATTCAGGATTTGACAAATAAATCTTAAGCTCTTTGTCATCAAGACATACATGGGTTATGTGTGTGACTTTTATCACTTTTAAAAGCAATTATCAATTATCACAGAAAGTCCTTTTTTCGTGGAATATGTCTCCACATGTTTAAATTATGTACATCTATTTTAAAATAACTTTGAAAAATATTTTTTCAAAGCATGTTATATATTCGGTCAAGACACAATTTTAATCTCATGCGTATTTTGTTCAACACTTCTACAATTCGAATCAAATAATTTAATTTGAAACGATTTCTCGAATAATTAAAATTATTGTATAATAATTAATTATTCAATCCAATAATTAATAATTGATTATTCGCTACCCAAATGTTAAACGGATACACTTCATATTATGAGATTCTCTAGATTCATGTACGTTTGTCATATAGAATAATTCTATATGTGCACAAATCATCCACCTCCAAAGCGCGACGACCACAAACGACCATCACCAGACCATATAAGTTGAGGTATAAGCATACTGTATAGTTTCATCGTCATAGTTTATTCGAATTGTATTTGAGATATGAAATAAACGTCAAATATTCACTATGTACAATCATGTGTGTCACGAAATATTCGTGATTTCCTATATAAATACTCGGAACTCATTTCCGCATTATACCTCAGTCAATGATTTAAAGGATCACAAAGTGAATACCTAAATCCTGCACACGGGACTGACAGATCCTCTCCGAATACATCATATGATATCATGAGCATCGATATACACCCAACGAATATACAGAGGTCTGATATAGATTGATCGGTGACGTGACTGTTATCAAAGTATGAAAGATCATTCATACATCCACGGTGGTATCTCAAGTCAAAAGACTACACATGCTACTCAATTCGGGAAGATTCTTATTGATTTTGGTGTGCCATTTATTATGAATCCTTATAGTGAGTCATTCAGTGCTCATCAAATGAATACCTACATGTGTATACGAGTCTCCCAAGACTCATGGTTCATTGGGATAAACTATTAGACCAAATCTCGATATAGATATATATCGGTCTTAACGTAACAGATTTTACTAACCAACTCTTGTCAACGAATCTCGACCAAGAACTCTATTTAAAAAATATACCATTAGTAATGACAACTCCCAATTTCAATTACAAACCTCGTTATAACTATGCAACTGTTGTATATTTTCAGTTTTTTTGTCCAATATATATCAATAAACTTCAGTTAGTTTCAATATAAACTAAATTAGATTGAATATGTATATAAAATACAAGAGTTTTTACCATTAAATGAGTAATATTATAAAATACGATTTGGATTAGTGTTCAGAGCACCAATTTCAACAAACGGAGGTGCATGATAATGATGCATTACACTAAAACAAAAGAATTAATATTTTTTTCCTTCTCAAGTGGCTTTATCTCTTCAATATTGAACTTTCCCTATCATCATCTTCAAAATTGAACCTTTCTTATCTTTCATCATCAACACCCAAATCAAATCTCTCAAGTCGCATCACCAGCACCCATTACAAGCTTCGTGCACGACGATCTCATCATGGATGGCTTTGCTTCTGTCACACTGTTGCTCCACCACTACCACGCCTGCGCCTGTTCTTCACCCAAGACACAATCACTGGCAGCTCTACGATTTGCAATTTAGGAATTTGCAAATTTGTGATTTGGTGATTTGAAGATTTGCGTGATTGGTCAAAAGTTGCTCAGAGAAATGAAGTTTCAAAGTCTCCCTAAAGATGATTGTTGGTGGATTAGTGTCATTAAATGGAAAACAATCATGCATTAAACAATCAAATCCAGAACATAAAAGTAGATCTACACTAACATGCATAAACCCTAAAACTTTAAGAACAAGAAAAACCTTGTAAATGACGTCCAACTCGAGATGTATCTCTGTTCTTAAGAACTTATTAGCCATGTCTCGGTGCTCTACGGGCTTTGTGGCTAATGTTCTCCCATGATAACTTGGATTCATCTTCTTCAATGGGCACTCCTTAAGAAGATCTTGAACTTGAAAATGGAGGAACTATCTCTTGACTCAATACCACAATATGAGACTCCTCAATAGAGTTTTCGTGAACTAAAGCTACATCGAAATAGGTAGCTTTCGCCTTGAACCTTTCATAGTGAATGAAAATCGGATTTACTTGGCAAACCAGTGACTGATAGTCTTGAACTGTTCCGCCTTGGGTATAAACCAAGACAATTGCCAACACACGGCTTTACTTCAACCATTTTCCGTTCTACGGTTGTGTTCATTTCGGCCCTGAACAATGGTCATGGATTCATCAAGCACTTTAGGGAAATCAGCCTGTAAAATCCCATGGAATCGGTTTCACTTCTTACTTGAAATATGTTATCTACTATGAAGAGGTAATATGCATTTACCCTCATTAAGACTCATATCCTAATATAGTGATCATTAAAAGCCCTCGCTTATCCTAACCTTGACAGACAACACTCTGCGTCATTATCGGAATGAGAAAGAGTACAAAACTCTTCAGTTATAGGGGTTGTGAATGGCTGTCGTATTTTCGGTAATATGAGGGTGTTTGAAGGCTTGTTGTTTTCGGTAATGTGAGGGTGGGGGTGAAGAGAATTGTTTGTTATTTCTCCTGTGATTTGCGTGTGATGTCTAGTGTTTCTTGCTGTAATTTTCGTGTGAGTTGTGTGTATTAGCTAGAGGATGCATGTCTTGGTTATGGGTTGTTTATATAGAGAATGGCTAGGGCTCTACCTTGTCTCACAAGGAATGAATTTTGCATTAAAGAGAGATATGATTTGGTGTTAGACAAGGAAAGCAAAGGATTTGATGGGGGATAAAATTTGTTTAGATTAGGAAGTAAATATTTTTAATTTGTTATGATTGATTTTTATTAGGCATGACATATTTTTAATTTAGTTTAGATAGGAAGGAATCTTGTGTAATTGGTGGGTGAATATCTTAATTAATGAATTAAAATATTTGATTGATTTTAATGTTTATTTTAATTTGGTATGTGATTTTTAGATTTGTTTTGATTTCACCATGTGTTAAATATGTGTTTTAAGTGGGCTTGGGCGTGTGGGCCAAGGTTTGGGCGAATTGGGCTTAATGTGAGGCTAGCAGCAAAACCAAAATTACCGACACCGTTCGAACGCCTCTTCGAACGCGGCACGAACGCCCGTAATCTGTTTGGAGTTCGAACGTATACACGAACGCAGCACGAGCGAAAGCAGTGAACCTTGTTTATTCTGAATTTCCCCTTCCAATGTCCGTTTTCCGTGACCTCCGTGACTTAAAAGGTAGTGTCTCCAAATGAGACTCATCATAGGGACTTATGTGCAAAAATGCAGTGCCTACAATGACTATGTGTCTATGGAAGTCCGAAATCATGGTAGGTGTATTTGGTCTTAACCTGAGACTTGCACCGCTAATACTTGCGACAATCAATATACTTTGGTTACGGTCGTCCAGGGCTTTAACAAGATCTGTGTACGCCTATGCTGGGTATATTGAGAATCGTAGTGTGTTGGGTGTGATGTCAAGACGGAAGTGTCACTCCAGTCATATGGAGATGATGATCGCGTAGGGATACAGAACTGGTTCTCTAAAAAGGTTACAACTATCGGGATAATATGACTTGGTCATGATTATCCTATATTAAAGAGTTAGTTGCTCGTCATCCGATATATACTTCGTACGGGGCAAACACTGTACCAGCCCCAGGCCTTGCATGTGATCGTCCGATAATGGATCGAAATACGCAATACCACGTATACTACGTCTGATATAGATCCTTTATTCCTGTAAGGATATTTCTGGAGAATTGGGTAGGCATGGCGCTTTGTTAGAAGCCAACCTTGTCTTATAAATCGGTATACACGTAGTACGAGGTACTTACGTGTTCGGATAGTTCGACGACCGAATTTACTGCCAACATATCCGGGGATCTCATGGGTCGCTTCCCAAAGATTCACCGATGACGTATGACTCGCATTTTTAATTAATCTGGGATTAATAATATGAGAGAGCAAATTAATCTGGGATTAATTGCGGAGATATTTTATCTGGGATAAAATATCATTTAAAGAGAGATAACGATTAATTTGGAATTAATCGGTAAATTAATATATTCGATATATTAAACGAAATTGGATTTCGACGTAGAATTAAAATTAGATTTTAATTCGGGCAAACGAGTTAATTTAGAATTAATTCGTTAGCGATGTGAATAGTGATTTCGCTAGGCATAATCATTTAATTACGTCGCAACGGAAAATTCGTTAATTTGGAATTAGCGAACCCGAGCCCGGGATTGTTTGCGAGTGCATTCGTATTTCGAATGCGAGTGCGGCACGCAAGTCAAATCAAGCGTCAAATCATTAGTCGCATCAAGCGTCAAATCATTTGTCACTTTGAGTGATGTGACTTGACAACTTGATTGATAGATGTGACTTGATGGGAGTTGTTGAAAAGCTTTTGAAAGCTTGAGTGACATATATTAGTATTATATGTTTTGGTATATGTTGAATTTATTTTATAAATCAATAAACCTTTACATTTTTTCAACTCTCTCTTCTCTCTTCTCCACTTCTCTCTCACGCCCATGGAGGGCAGTTTTTTCTTCTGGTTTGCCGAGAACTTGGAGGAAAAAGGGAAGCAAAGTGCTTGGTTTTGTGGCAAAAATCAAGAGAGCTAGCACTCCGAGAGACATGCAAAGGTGATAAGGAAGTCCACCCATGAGCCGGGAATCGTTTGATGAAGCTTGGAGCTTGTTCAAGCAGCATCAATGGACGCCAAAATAGTGAGTTGCGAGCAGTCCACTGCCGAGCAGAAAATCAGATTTTTTTGCCTCGCGCGTCGCTCAATCGATCGATGTGAGTATTCCGCAACTCCCTCGTTGTATTCACTTATATTTCATGCTTGTTTATTGATCATTGGGACCTTAGCAAACTCCAACACTAAACTCTCATGTCATATATTTTATGACTCAATAATATAAGCAGAAGTTGTAGCTTTATTAATATCACTATGTCGATTGACAGTCATTATATTGAATTTGAAAAGGCCCTCAGTGAGGTATCATTTTCCTACATACACATCATTTTTTTGTCAATACAAATTTATCAGAAACAAATACAAGCTTAAAACCAGCCTTGCTAAGGAGAGAGCCTGAGACCAAATTCTTCTGAATATCTAGAACATGCAATACATTCTTCAATGTAAGCTCATTTCTGGATGTCATCTTCAGAACCATTGTGCCTTATCCAACCACTCTGGAGGTAGATGAGTTTCCCATTGTCAGATGATCGTCGTCATCGACCTTCTGATACGAGGAAAATATCTTGCTATCTACACAAATATGACGAGTAGCCCCAGTCTATCCACCATTCTCTCGGATTCCCAACCAAGTTGGCTTCAGTTACCACTGCTAATAGGTTTATCTCTGAGATCTCATTAGTCAGATGCTCATCTTCAGTGACATGGGCCTCATTTTCTTTTTCTTGCCCTTATCCTGAGACTTTTTGTTTCTGCAGTTCTTTGCCACATGACTGTTCTTTCCACAGTTGTAGCACTTCCCCTTGAACTTCTTATTAGCTTGGGAAGAATCAGCTTCATTGTTCTTTCTCTTCTTGCTACTTTTTCCATCCTCAATAATATTGGCCTTAGACTCCATAGTCTTGTAGCTGGCCTTCTCAGACTTCCCATTGTCCTCTTCGATCCTCAGTCGAACCCCAAGGTCTTCAAGGCTCATCTACTTCTTTTTGTGTTTCAGATAGCTCCTGAAGTCCTTCCACGGTGGAGGCAACTTTTCAATTATGGTGGCAACTTGAAACGTCTCACAGAGTTTCATTCATTCATCCAGTATTTTATGTATGATCAATTGCAGTTCACCCAACTGAGACATTACAGTTCTTGAATCTACTATTTTGTAGTCCAAGAACCTACCCACGATAAATTTCTTTTGCCCGGCATCCTCGGTTTTGTATTTATTCTCGAGATATTCCTAGAGAATCTTCGCAGAAGTCATGCCTTGGTACACATTGTACATGGTATTGTGAAGTCCACCCAAAAGGTAGTTCTTGCACAAGAAATCGCCAGACGACCATGTCTCTTCTCGCAGTTGCTTGGTTGTTTTTGATTCACCCTCCACAGAACCCGAAGGATCTTTGAGGTACTTAGCCAACTGGAGAGTTGTCAGATAGAATAAAATTTTACTCTGCCATTGTTTAAAATTTGACCCACCAAACTTTTTCGGTTTTTCTCCATGAGCGAATGATACTGTGATGTTTCCGCTAGCCATATATGACTAGAAAAACCAACAGGGGTCAATAAGTCTACAAAAGACAAATTACACAACGATAAACAAATGATCTTGTTCAAATGATATATCAAGTATCTACTTGTTGTTCTATTGGACATTAGTACCAATAAACACAAGTCGTTGAATTTCCAACAAAAGTTTCTTATACAAAGGAAATAAATGAATATTCCCAGAGGACGAGAGGGGTCCGGAGTAACCACTTAAATCTCTTACCACTTAGGCTCTTGTCGTCTTTTTGACAGAATATCATTTAAACACTTCCTCCAAAGAATCTCTTAGCAATTCAAAACTCAGTATTTCATTTTTAAATTTCACAATACAGTATTCGATATGTGTAGATATATGTGTATGTGTCAATCAAGATATGATGAAATTACTTGTGTATAATTACACTTTAAATTCTCAACCAAATATGCAACACACAATTAATTTTCAACTTTATCACTATGTGTATGCTACTGATAATTGAACACCCTAATAATAACTTAAATCTATACTACCAAGATTTTTGTGTTGAGTATATGATTTACTAAGTTAATCATATGTGTATGCTACTGATAATTGAACACCCTAATAATAACTTAAATCTATACTACCAAGATTTTTGTGTTGAGTATATGATTTACTAAGTTAATATTGTGATTAATTAAAATTAATCTAAGTCATTTCAATTTAGAAACAATTTCATGACTTAGTTCGTTAGTGTCACGTTCGTATATACATTCGAACGAGACTGACCAGTGTGTGCACGTTCGTGTTGTGTTCGAGAACCCGTTCGAACTAAGTATTGCAGAGAGTTTACGTTCGTGTGGCGCCCGAAAATACGTTCGAATGAAATATTCCAGAGGGTTTACGTTCGTGTTGTGTTTAGAACGCTTTTAAACATTCTAAGTCAGAAGGCTTGCGTTCGAGTTGCGTTTGAAGACGCGTTCGAACGTCCTTAGTGTTAGGGCAGTTGTGGAACCTCTAGGGTCAGATCGGTGCTCCGGGCAGCAGAAATGGATCTAAACCATGGATATCAAGTATTGGCGTAGTTTTAAATTATTTAATGAAATACTATATTCCATTACGAGTGTATAGGAAAAAACTGGGACTGAATCGGAGTCCAGAAACTCCTGAACGATCAAAAATAAAATTATTGCAAGTGCGTACATTGTGCTCTACAATGCACGCGCGCACACTGTAGCAATCAGTTCACAATTTTTTTATTTGTTTTCTTATGAAAGTTCAAAAGCACAGCTCTCTGGAAAAGTTCCAGAGAGCTGATGCTATTAGGGTCTATTACTCTAATAGCTTTCGGTCTTCCCTAAACACTTCAAAAACACCCAAAATTAATTTTTAATTTCAAAACCAACATCAACACACGTTATAGAATAAAAATCAAAATTTTTCAAAATATCAAATATGTTTCCAAAAACATAAATTTATTCTAAATACGCATTTGCGTAAATTTTGAATCCAATACACAAACCATTTTAGAATCCCAATTAGAAATGTCTCATGAACAATTCTAGTCCACCTAAAGGTGGTCAAGTGAATCTAGAATGGTAGCCATATCTCTAAGCTTTAATCTAGAGTTCCAAACTCAAATTAATTATTTCATGTCCAACATTAACATCTTTGACCTAATTACAAACATATTGTGTTTATACTTCTAAAGTATCCTAACATAATTGATTAGCCTTATTCAGCATCAAGCTATATAATCATGCATCTAATACAGAAATAGAAATAGCTTATGAGAAGATCAAATTTTACCTAGTAAGCTTGATGTAAGATCCAATCTACTTCTAATTTGTTGAAATCGTCGGAGAACCTCCAAGGTGTGCAAGCTTGACTTCAAGATCCAATCTTGTTTCCAATGCTTCCAAGCTTCACTTCAAGATCCAATCTTGATTTCTCATAGATGAAATATTTTACAGACCTCACAAGCTTCTCTAAACACTTCTCTAACTTAGGCTAATCTCTCAAGAATTTGCTTATGCTTGTATTTGAACTTGTAATTAAAACCTTTATAAAGCTTGTTATTTATAGCAAAACTTAGGAAATTTTTAATTAATAAAAGTTGTAATCAACTTTTAAGTGGGCTTAATCTAATTTGTCCAAATATGTATAATTAGGTGTGACTAATCTCCATTGTCTCCCACTTAGATTTAATCCAATTAAATCAAGCCAAAGATTAGGAAATTGATTAGTTAAATGTTTGCCACCTTGATTTAATCCAATTAAATCAAGTCAAAACCACCTATTATTACATACTTACAATTACCATAATATCCTCAAATGGTAGAAATAATTATGATTTTACAATTAAGCTCTTGTGTAATTATTGAATTAATCCAATTAATCCAATTAGGTCAAAGTAAATAATCAATGTTATCCAATAACATTTGATTATCTTAGTTGATAATTATAATATCGAATATTATCTTTTATCAAAATTAATCGGCTACCCAAGTGCTCAACGAGTACACTTCATATTGTGACTCTCTAAGTTCAGACACGTTCGTTATATAAGCATAGCTAATATGTACGCAATTCGGCCACCTCCGAATTCGCGACGAACACGAACGAAATTTCTGAACTATACAAGTTGAGGTCATCACATATGTTTAACAATCCCTCTGTCGTAGGCTATTCGAGCTGTGCTTAGGAACATAGAATATATCGTCAAGTTTCCGAGGCGCACATCTCATGTCAACATGTCCATAATTCTTCATAACTGATACGATCCACCCTAGGTGATCAAATTTGGACAAAGATTTAAGAATCGTGACTTTACTCACATGGATTCCTAAACCCCTTATGGTACACATACGGGCCGAGAGATCCTATCTTTCTTCGCACTTGATTACTGAGTGCATCGGTCCACACCCAACGAAGATCTAGAGGCCGGACAATGAAAGGTTTCTGACATACATAACATTTAAGTGTAGGGGATCTCACACAAAATCAATGTTATCATATAGTCAAATGATTACATATGCTACTCGACTCGAGAAGATTCCTATTGATGGTGGTGTGTACTTCCAACTGTTAGAAATCACCTGTGAGTCATTCAGTATTCGCTCCAATGAATACCCACATGTCTATACGAGTTTCCAAAACTCATGGTACATCGCGTTAAACCATTGGAACTCCAATTCCAATATACAACATGTGCTAATTTTCTAGGTTATAGGAATTCGACCGTATTCCAAAACCAACGACTAGGAATATTTACTTTAAGAATAGTTTACACCTAGTGTCAAGGCTATTCTAAGGTCGATGTCATTCTTAGCATATCGATACATCATTTAATACACATAATGACAATACCATTATAAGGTATGAATGAAAAATATAATTATTTTATTAATAAATAATAAAATATACAAATTGGATTGCCACTCCAAGCACCATCTCCATCACTTAGGCAGAAGGCTTACGTTCGAGTTGAGTTTGAATACGCGTTCGAACGTTCTTACGAAAATTCAGATTTTAACATTTGCGTTCGTCGGGCATTTGAACGCCCTACGTATTTTTCATGCATAGACTTTATTTTTCCAGAAAATTTCCTTATCTAAGCATGCGAATGCATGGGCCAAATTTGGTCCATGGGCAATTTCGTCCTTTTGCTTCAGGCCCTATACTGAATGCACCCCAGACTCCCCAACATAAGACCCAGACCCAAGTTTCTACCTCAAAACGAAGCCCCAAGGTTTGAAGTATATAAAGGCCCAAAGATTCACAAGCCTATGCCTAGTGAAATACCACGTGCCCAAACCATAATCGGGGCTCACCTCACTCCAGTCCACATAATGCCCAGACTCATAAACACCATTCATAACCCATACGTTCCAACCTACAATGGGTAAAATGTTGTAATTGCTCCTCATGAAGTCGACTGTTACCATGACCCAACGGACGAGCAATCAAAGGGTAATAAATGCACACGTTACTGGAGCATGTATTTATGGGAAACGAGGCTCCATGAGGAAGGGACTTTCAACTGCTAGCTCTCATACTCATAGACTAAGAATACTCTCACCCAAGCTCTCATCACCTCCCACCTACCGCCCTCACGGCAGCCGACGAGGATCAAGGTAACACCTAACATTGTCCCTCATTCTACGACTTTTACACAGCATTTCCCTCATTGACTTGGGCATCGGAGTGCCTACGGCATCCACCACATCAGTGGGTAGACCCTTCACGCTCACCCTACTTTTTATTTTGCAGGATCGCCAGTGCCCCCTCACGAAATCTCGATTGTAGACCTTGGGCGAAAATCAGCGTCTACAGTTTGGCGCCCACTGTGGGGCCCTAGCGATTCATAACAAACAAAGCTCTCATTCGGCCTACGACGAAATTGCAAGCATCACCATGGCTTCAGGCAATGAACCTTCAGATCCTATAGCCAACCAGTTTGCCATTCTCCATGAACGTCTACATGTACTAGAAGATGAAAATTCGGCTATGAAGAATACCAATAGCGACCTCCAAAGACAGTTGGAGCATCTTTCGTCCACTCGTAGCCGAGTAGAGCCGACAAACTCCCTCGTAGTACCAGGCCGCCAGCCTAATTCGGTGGAGACACCAATCAATGAGGGAAACGAGGGTCCCCTTACCGAAGATCGTCCAATCGGACACGAGAGAAACCAAGAAGTCTCTCTAGCCGAACCATCAACAATGACGGCCTCGTCAATGCACAAGGAAATGGAAGAATTCAAGGAAGCAATTCTGTCTAGCCTACCTGGAGCCAGGCTACATTTGAGGAAAAACAGAGCAGGAACCCTGACAGATACTCCCTTCGTCGAAGGGATTAACTCGGTCGAGCTCCCATGAAAGTTTAGCCCTCCTAAGATGAAATTGTACGATGGATCAACCTACCATGACGACCACATAATCCATTAAAAGTACAAGATGATGTCCACATGCTTTTCTCCACACCAGAGGGAAGCAATAATGTGTAGAGGATTCAGAGAGACATTGGTCGGTCTAGCCCTCACATGGTTTATAAATTTTCCATACTGATCGATTGAATCCTACAAAGAATTGGCAGACAAGTTCGTGGGACACTTCGCTAGTTCATGCAAGTTCGAGAAGACCACAGACGGCCTCAATACGATACAACAGTGGAATATAGAGTCTCTACGAAGCTACGTCTCGCGCTTCAACAAGGAAAGGATTACTATCCCAGATCTCCACCAACCGACAGCGGTAGAAGCATTTCATAATGGGTTGTTGGCTGATAGCGGCCTCTACAAAAAGCTAACGAAGAACTGATGCTACACCATGGACCAGGCTTTGGCCAGAGCCCGAACGAAGATCAGATGGGAAGAGGATAAGAGGAACGCTAGAAGGGAAAGTTCTTCCAGTCTACAAGAGAATGAAACGAGCCCATCCAGACGACCGAAAGAATTTGGTAGGAGAGGCCAACATACAACCGACCGAAAAATATATCATCCAAGGGATTCCCGCCCCTATGACAGGGACCCTAACTACGGGCCAATTCCTTACGACAGAAGAGAGAGAACCCCAAATGGTGCACCTAGACTCCCAGACTACAACTTCACCATATCACCGAGTGAACTCGTCTCAGTTCTCAGGAAGATGGGAAATAAAGTGAAGTGGCCTTCATGCTCCAAGGAAGGCTCTGGGAAGAAAGATACCAGTAAATGGTGTGAATTGCACCGAGACTACGGTCACACGATCGCCGACTGCATAGCACTAAGGTTGGAAGTCCTGGAACTGCTAAACAAATGACACTTAAAAGATCTGCTTTTGGAGAAATGAAAAACTACATTGGCCCGGAGAGAATAAAGAGAAGACCGAAGAGAAGCCTCAATTCCCCCTCCACCAATCAAAAACATCGTCAACCTTATCTCCGGAGGCTCAGAAGTAAGTGGGGTCTCTTATTCGGCAGCGAAACGACAAACCAGGATGGTGTCTTCTGTCGCCTCGGACCACGATGAGACTGTAGCAGGAGACTACACTGGATTAACGATTGAGTTCTCGGATGACAGAGTATCCAGTCATAGGAACCCCCACTATGACGCCTTGGTAATATCCCTGCAAGTGGCCAACTTCATGATCAAGAGAGTACTAGTTGACACTAGATCATCAGCCAACATCATCTTCCCGGCGACCCTCAATGACATGAGAGGGGGATTGGAGAAATTAAATTATCGGTCTATGAGCTTGATAGGCTTCAGCAGGGAGCAGAAATTCACTATGGGGGAAATCTGTCTCCCAGTATACGCAGGGGGAATCAATAAAATGATTACGTTTCTGGTCATTGATTGCCCTTCAGACTACAATCTGATAATGGGACGACCGTGGATCCACGAGATGCGAGTTGTTTCATCCACTTACCACCAAGTGTTGAAGTTTCCAACTAAATGGGGAGTCCAAGAGATTAGAGGGGATCAACTTGCTTCCAGGGCTTGCTACCAAACCACCCTAAAGCCTAAATCTCAATCGGCATAGCAATTATAGGAAGGATCTTGTCGAGACTACGCAGATGTGCCAAAAGTGGAGGAACTCGACGAGGTCCAGATTCACCCACACTACCCGGACCACATGACCCAAATTGGAGCCGACCTCGATCTGGTGCTACACGCTGAACTTGTGGATTTCCTCTAGAAGCACCATGATTGCTTCGTTTGGTCGCATAGAGATATGACATGGATAGACCCAGAATTGATGACACACGAGCTACATATGGATCCGACCTACCTGCCCGTTAAGCAAAAGATGAGGAAGTTTGCTCCAGAAATGAACCGGGTCATCGACGAGGAAGTTCAGAAGTTATTGGAGAATGAAGCAGTCAAAGAAGTGCAGTACCCGGACTAGCTCGCCAACTTCGTGGTCGTACAGAAGAAGAATGTCAAATGGTGAGTCTGTATTGACTTAGCAAACCTGAACAAGGCATGTCCAAAGGACTCATTCCCACTCCCACATATTGATTCGTTGGTCGACGCTACAGCATGACATGAACTATTAAGTTTCATGGATGCGTATTCAGGCTACAACCAGATCCTCATGCATCCGAATGATCAGGAGAAAACTGCCTTCGTCACCGATAAAGGGGATCTACTGCTATTAAGTAATGCCATTCGGGCTGAAAAATACGGGTGCTACCTACTAACGACTTGTGAACAAGATGTTTTCCCATCAGATTGGGAAAACTATGGAGGTCTACATCGATGATATGTTGGTGAAGTCCTTACAAGCCGAGCAACACCTGGAACACCTTAGGGATGCATTCGAAGTAATGAAGAAGTGTGAGATGAAATTGAACCCCACCAAGTGTGCATTCGGTGTAGCTTTGGGGAATTCCTTGGGTATCTGGTCACTCTACGAGGAATAGAAGCCAATCCGGAGCAGATAAAGTCCACACTCAACATTCCATCCCCAACAAACCCAAAATAAGTCATGCAACACGCGGGGAGGATATCGGTTCTCAATAGATTCATCTCCAAGTCTACCGACAAAGCTTCTTATTTTTCTCCACCCTCGGTAAGTCAAAGAAATTTGAGTGGACCCCGGCCTGTGACGAAGCCTTGATCAGATTGAAAGAGTACCTGACCACACCGCCTCTCCTATCCAAGCCAGTCGACGGTGAGATGTTATACCTTTATCTTGGAGTTTCGCCACAAGTAGTCAGTGCAGTTCTGATAAGGGAAGATGAATGATAACAACATCCAGTCTACTACGTAAGTAGAGCCCTGCTCGACCCTGAGACTCGATACTCAAATTGAGAAATTAGTCCTCGCTCTGGTGATGGCGGCACGAAAGCTTCGCCCTTATTTCCAGGGCCATCATATCACCGTGTATTCCACCCACCCGTTATGAAGCATTCTTCACAATCCCGAGCTCTCTAGCAAATTGACCAAGTGGGCTGTTGAACTTGGGGAATACGACATCACCTATCAACCGCGAACCGCCATCAAGTCCTAAGCTCTCACGGATTTCGTGGCAGACTTTAGTCCCAATTCACAAGGGGATATGAGAGAAGAGGTACATTGTGTCCAGTCTACAGAAGTGTGTAAACTCTCGGTGGACGACTCATCCAGCAGATGTGGTTCCGGGTTAGGAGTTGTGATCACTACTCATGCATGTGACATTATTCAACAATCATTCAAATGTGGTTTCCAAACTACCAACAATGAAGTCGAGTACGAAACGCTGATAGTCGGGCTTGCATTACTCAAAGAGTTTGGGGCGATGAGAGTGGAGGCGACGTCCGATTCGCAACTTGTCGTCAATCAACTTCAGGGAATCTATCAGGCTCGAGGGACTCAGATGGCAGCTTATTTATCTAAGGTAAAAGAAGTCTAGTCTACATTTGAGTCATTTGAAATTTCCCAGATCCTAAGAGCCGAGAACACCCTAGCGGATGCCCTGGCTACCCTCAGATCCATACTACTAGAAGGGAATATCCAATCCATCCAAGTAGCGTATTTTCAATGGCCAGCCATAACTAAAATGGAAGGCGGCGGCGTCTCCAATATCACACAAGTCAACTCATGGATGACACCTCTAATCAAATACTTGGATGAATGATCGTTACCAACAGACAAAGTGGTCGCTCGAAAGATAAAACAACAGGGTGCGCGTTTCGTCCAGTACGACAACCAACTGTTAATGAGGTCATTTTCCGGGCCCTACCTCAAATGCCTCTCTCCTGAAGAGGTGCAATACGTTTTGGCCGAGCTGCACGAATGACAATGTGGGAATCACTCCGGTGGGAGGAGTTTTGCATGCCGAGCGCAAACAGCTGGATATTACTGGCCGATGATGCGAGCCGACGTAATTGAATATGCTCGCAATTGCGAGAAATGTCAAAGGTTTGCACCAGTCTCTCATCTTCCACCTGAAAAACTTAGCCCATCCTTAACTCCTTGGCCATTCATGAAATTAGGAATGGACATTGTTGGGAAGCTTCCAGTCGCCTATGGGCAACAATCTACATGCTCGCATTGACAGACTATTATTCAAAGTGGATCGAGGCAGAGGCCTTCGCGAGGATAAATGACCGAGAAGTACAAGGATTTGTCTGGAAGAACATTATCTGTCGTTTCGGCATATCTAGAGAGATGGTCACTGATAATGGATCCCAGTTCATTAGTCACTGCTTCCATGATTTCTGCAAGAATTGGGGAATCAAGCTCAGCTTCTCCCCCCAACGCTACCCACAAGCCAACGGACAAGCTGAGTCTTCCAATAAAATGATAATAAATACTCTAAATAAGAGGCTGGAGAAAATGAAAAGATCCTGGGCAGATGAACTCCTGAGAGTCTTATGGTCGTATCGAACAACAATAAGATCGTCTATAGGTGAAACAATGTTCTCCTTGACCTTTGGAACCGAGGCAGTCATTCCAACTGACTACGCTGTGCCATCACCACGGTACCAATGGGTTGATTAGGATACAAACAATAGAGTCATGACCAATGCACTCGACACTGTTGAAGAATTAAGGGAGAACGCGTTCATATGGCTCGCAGCCTACCGACAGAAGATGTCCAAACACTTCGATAAAAACATGAGAAGTAGAACTTTCAAGGAAGAGGACTGGGTCCTTAACCGAGTCTTCTGAAATACCAAGGAAGCTAGAGATGGCAAGCTCGGGCCTACTTGCGAAGGCCCATACATCGTTAAGAAAATTGTAGGCCACAGAGCCTACAAATTAGAAAAAAAAATGGGAGGCATGTCCATAACAGCTGGAACGCCATTCACCTCAAGTAGTACTACCGATAACCACTCGACAAATCGCTGTTCCACCGCAATAAGGTGACCAGTTTGTTTGATTTCTATTTTAGTCTTTACCTTTATGTAATTTCAATATCATTTGTGTAATTTTGCTTAAGTATATTAAATGAGCTATTAACATATGTGACTTCATTATAGACAACAGGAAAATAAATGTCCAAACGACAATCGAAGTATATATTCACAATCAAAACATTGTCTTTACAAAACGGGCAGAGCCAACATTACGAACAAAAGTAAAACTGCATCAATATTTCAATCCCCTTGCCTTTCAACAGGCTCAACTGAGTCGACCGGCTGGGAAAGAGGGCCAGTCTCCATTAGCGGCTCTGGTCCCGACTCTACCATGTCGGCTTCAATAGCCTTCTCAACAATATCAACAGTCATCAGGGCCTCTTCAACTCTCTCGGCAACGGTCCCTCCGATCTCCTCAGCGGCCGCTTCCTTGGAGCTGACCTCCTATCCTCCTTCCACCTCTGCTTCCTCGATCGACAGAGAAAGCCCCGCCTCCAACCTCTCACTCATCAAGATCCATTTTCGAGGATTCCAAGTGTTACGCTCTCATGCCAGGAATTGCCTCATCAGAAGACCCATGTCTATTATAATGGCCTTCATGGCCACGCCTTCCAACCTATCCAGCAATTCAGCCTTATGGCCTTCCAGTTCAACGATGTTTTCCTTAACTGCCCCCAATTCATTCGACGTCGTCTCTAGTTTAGCTTTCACGGCATTGACCTCTCTCTCAGCTTCTTTTTCTTTCTTTTTAGAATCCTCAGAAGTAGTTTTGGCCTCAATCAATTCTTTTCGCAGCGTAGCATTGGACTTCTCCAAATCTCTCGACTTTCTCAAGCTTGCTTCCACGTATTTCTACTAGAATATGGCGTACTCCAGAGTCTATAAACATCAATGTAGAAGGTTAGTGAAACGGTCAAATGAACTATTGAATTCAAAAATTATTACCTTATAGTTCCGTGCGACGACTCTCTTTACAGCCTCCAGCAACCCGAGTGTCAACATTCGACTTTCATCATCCTCCTGCAACAAACCCTCGGCAAATTCGGACAAACTAGATGGATCCGATATAACAGTCGTGCTCCTCGGTATCTTGATCACGACATTCTCTGGGTCCTCTTCAAGATCCATCAATTGTTTCCTCTTCTTATAGGAATGCCTAGACCCATTCGACGTTCTGCGAACAGGTTCTGCTGGGACTGAGGGAGAAATTACTTCCTCTTCATTAACGACTTCGAGTTCCATCCCTTTAGCCTTATTCTTCTTCCTACGCTCGAGCATTTCCTCGACAGAAGGTAGTCTGAATTGGCCCATCCTCTCCATTGTGCACAAATTTTCCTTGGGGGTTAGAGTCCGCAAAAAGAAAGTCTCTTCGTATAGGAGTCGACACGCCCAGGTTATGAGTACGACTGTCAGTATATGTTTGGTCAGAGGCAGAAGAATACCTTCGGGATAGAAAACTTCTCTCCACATCGGAGTTAACCTTAACCTTTTCTCCGCCAACACCACCCTCCAATTCCTATCAGGCGGAGTGAGGTTCAAAATATAGTTTGTATTTTCTACGACCCCATGCATCACGTCAAAGCTATGATTGCGGTTTGAACCTACGAAAGAAACAGGAAAAGAACATAAGAGGTACATTGAGTCTAAAAGCAAGAAAAGAATATGACCAACACTCGAGAATTCTACCAGGTCCAGTCGACTTGAAAACACCTTCTCTTTTTACAAAAAAGTAAGCCTTCTGCCAATCCCCTCTAACGTTTGTCGTCAGCCCAGATATCAAATGCTCCCTCTTCTGTCGAAGGAACAAATGATATCTCACTTTCTCCACTACATGCTCCTTCATATAATAGGTATAGAGTAGGTCATTCACCCCAAACCTAATTCCCAATTCATAAGTTAAAACTTCAACCGACATCAGGACCCTCCATGTGTTTGGCATCAGTTGGGAACGGGAAATCCTGTAGTGGTCTAATACTTCCCACACAAGGTTTGGAACTGGGAACCTAAACCCATTGGTGAAGAGGCGTTCATAGAACCCAGTCCATCCAGGGATTTTATAGTCGATTCGTTCTCTTGAGGAGGGTAACCTCACTTGAACCAACTCAGGGAACCGGTACTTTAGTTTTATTTCCCTCATAGCTCTTTCGGTTATACCAATTTGGAGATTTTTGGTCAGTAGATTGGTTGGCCCACTTGTGCTGGGTTCACCCGACTCGGCATGGATAGATCGTAGATGTGGCACATCTTTAGGAATACCGAGTGGAGCCTCCATCGATATGGCTGTCAGCACATCACCATCGTCTCCACTCGGCGAATCCCTACTAAAAGGAGGGACGACCCGTAATGGGGAGCCTACATACATCTCCATCGATGAATCACTTGAGCTTGAGCAACCTTCAGTCCACATATCAGTTCACTCTACAAACAATGAATCAACCTAAAACCAGTATGACAAAAAATCAAACATAGGCTTCACACAAACACAATCCTAAAAAACCCTAACCCAAATTGAAGATCAAAGCATTAACCATAGCCAAGAACAGGTTGAATATACCATTTGAATAATTCGAAGATTTGAAGAACATGAAGAAAGGAAATAAGAATACCTTAAAATTCGATGAGAGCCCTCCAACCTTGCGACTCGAGAGAAGATATTGCGAATGAAGTAAATGAGACCCCTCAAGGCTTCTTATACCCTTCCTCACATTGACTCCTCATTTTCCCGCCAAAATGGCCTCGAAAAAAACACTGCATTTATTGCAAGTGAGGAAATCGAGGGGAACTATAGACACTCAGCAACAAATAAAGCATTATCGACTGTATACCCAAGCAACGCTGGCACAAGTAAAGTTAATGGACCTTCTCCTAGTCCAGATGACATGTGGCCTCGGTTTGGTCCCTCTTCGATACCAAACGAGCGAATGTATTCATGGCCCCGTCAAGTCCAGTCGACGAGAACACCCCCCAATTGGCTTGTGATGGAGTCGAGTAAAGTTAATGGACCTTCTCCTGGTCCAGACGACATGTGGGCTTGGTTTGGTCCATTTTCGATACCAAAAGAGTGAATGTCTTCTTAGCCTCGTCAAGTCCAGTCGACGAGAACTCTCCCCAATTGGCTCGTGATGGAGTCGAGAAAAGTTAATGGACATTCTCCTGGTCCAGACGACATGTGGGCTTGGTTTGGTCCATTTTCGATACCAAAAGATTGAATGTCTTCATGGCCTCGTCAAGTCCAGTCGATGGGAACTCTCCCGAATCGGCTCGTGGAGTGGAGAAAAGTTAATGGACATTCTCATGGTCCAGACGACATGTGGGCTCGGTTTGGTCTCTTTTCGATACAAAATGAGCGAATGTCTACCTGGCCTCGTCAAGTCCAGTCGACGGAAACACCCTCCAATTGGCTCGTGATGGAGTCCAGTAAAGTTAATGGATCTTCTCATGGTCCAGACGATAAGTGGGCTCGATTTGGTCCCTCTTCGATACCAAACGAGTGAATGTCTTCCTGGCTTCGTCAAGTCCATTCGACGGGAACACTCTCCAATTGGCTTGTGATGGAGTCAAGTAAAGTTAATGAACTTTCTCCCGGTCCAGACGACATGTGGGCTCAGTTTGGTCCATCTTCGATACCAAATGAGCAAATGTCTTCATGGCCTCGTCAAGTCCAGTCGACGGGAACACTCTCCAATTGGCTCGTGATGGAGTCAAGTAAAGTTAATGGACCTTCTCCCGATCCAGACGACATGTGGGCTCGGTTTGGTCCCTATTCGATACCAAACGAGCGAATGTCTTCCTGGTCTCGTCAAGTCCAGTCGACGGGAACACTTCCCAATTAGCTCGTGATGGAGTCCAGTAAAGTTAATGGACCTTCTCCTGGTCCAAACGACATATGGGCTCGGTTTGGTCACTCTTCGATACCAAACGAGCGAATGTCTTCCTGGCCTCGTAAAGTCCAGTCGACGGGAACACCCCCAATTGGCTCGTGATGGAGTCGAGTAAAGTTAATGTACCTTTTCCTGGTCTAGATGGCATGTGGGCTCGGTTTGGTCCCTTTTTCGATACCAAAAGAGCGAATGTATTCCTGGCCTCGTCAAGTCCAGTCGACGGGAACTCTCCCCAATTGGTTCGTGATGGAGTCGAGAAAATTTAATAGACTTTCTCCTGGTCCAGACGACATTTGGGCTTGATTTGGTCCCTCTTCGATACCAAACGAGCGAATGTCTATCTGGCCTCGTCAAGTCCAGTCGACAGAAACACCCCCAATTGGTTTGTGATGGAGTCCAGTAAAGTTAATGGACCTTCTCCCGGTCCAGACGACATGTGGGCTCGGTTTGGTCCCTCTTCGATACCAAACGAGGGAATGTCTTACTGGCCTCATCAAGTCTAGTCGACGGGAACACTCTCCAATTGGCTCATGATGAAGTCAAGTAAACTTAATGAACATTCTCCCGGTTCAGACGACATATGGGCTCGGTTTGGTCCATCTTCGATACCAAACGAGCGAATGTCTTCCTCGCCTCGTCAAGTCTAGTCGACGAGAACACTCCCAAATTGGCTCGTGATGGAGTCAAGTAAAGTTAATGAATCTTCTCCCGGTTCAGACGACATGTGGGCTCAGATTGGTCCCTCTTCGATACCAAACGAGCAAATGTCTTCCTGGCCTCGTCAAGTCCAGTCGACGGGAACACTCCCCAATTGGCTCGTAATGGAGTCAAGTAAAGTTAATGGACCTTATCCTGGTCCAGACGACATGTGGACTCGGTTTGGTCCCTCTTCGATACCAAATGAGCGATTGTCTTCCTGGCCTCGTCAAGTCCAGTCGACAGGAACACTCCCAAATTGGCTCGTGATGGAGTCAAGTAAAGTTAATGGACCTTCTCCTGGTCCAGACGACATGTGGGCTCGGTTTGGTCCCTCTTCGATACCAAACGAGCGAATGTCTTCCTGGCCTCGTCAAGTCCAGTCGACGGGAACACTCCCCAATTGGCTCGTGATGGAGTCAAGTAAAGTTAATGGACATTCTCTTGGTCCAGACGACATGTGGGCTCGGTTTGGTCCCTCTTCGATACCAAACAAGTGAATGTCTTCCTGGCCTCGTCAAGTCCAGTCGACGGGAACACTCCCCAATTGGCTCATGATGGAGTCAAGTAAAGTTAATGGATATTCTCCTGGTCCAGACGACATGTGGGCTCGGTTTGGTCCATTTTCGATACCAAAAAATTGAATGTCTTCATGGCCTCGTCAAGTCCAGTCGATGGGAACTCTCCCCAATTGGCGCGTGATGGAGTCGAGAAAAGTTAATGGACATTCTCCGGGTCCAAACGACATGTGGGCTCGGTTTGATCCCTCTTTGACACCAAACGAGCGAATGTCTACCTGGCCTCGTCAAGTCCAGTCGACAGAAACACCCTCCAATTGGCTCGTGATGGAGTCCAGTAAAGTTAATGGATATTCTAATGGTCCAGACGATAAGTGGGATCGGTTTGGTCCCTCTTCGATACCAAACGAGCGAATGTCTTCCTGACCTCGTCAAGTCCAGTCGACGGGAACACTCTCCAATTGGCTTGTGATGGAGTCAAGTAAAGTTGATGAACCTTCTCCCGGTCCAGACGACATGTGGGCTCGGTTTGGTCCCTCTTCGATACCAAACGAGCAAATGTCTTCCTGGCCTCGTCAAGTCCATTCGATGAGAACACTCTCCAATTGGCTCGTGATGGAGTCAAGTAAAGTTAATGGACCTTCTCCCAGTCCAGACGACATGTGGGCTCGATTTGGTCCCTCTTCGATACCAAACGAGCGAATGTCTTCTTGGCCTCGTCAAGTCCAGTCGACGAGAACACTCTCCAATTGGTTCGTGATGGAGTCAAGTAAAGTTAATGGACCTTCTCCTGGTCCAGATGACATATGGGCTCGGTTTGGACTCTCTTTGATACCAAACGAGCAAATGTCTTCCTGGCCTCGTCAAGTCCAGTCGACGGGAACACTCCGCAATTGGCTCATGATGGAGTCAAGTGAAGATAATGGATCTTCTCCTGGTCCAGACGACATGCGGGCTTGGTTTAGTCCCTCTTCGATACCAAACAAGTGAATGTCTTCATGGCCTCGTCAAGTCCATTCGACGGGAACACTCCACAATTGGCTCGTGATGGAGTCGAGAAAAGTTAACGGACCTTCTCCTGGTCCAGACGACATATATGCTCGGTTTGGTCTCTATTACGGGATAAACTGAAGCCACAGATCTTCTTACAGTCTAAACAACTTATAGACTCATTTTGAGCCCTATCTCGAAACCAAACGGGCTGTCGATCCCCTTAACATCGTTAGACGAGTTTAAGGCTTGGACCGTGCTCGATTCATGCAAACCGGAAGGCTCATGTGTGCCTCTAACTAGACCAATGGAGTCTATCCAGGCACTTCATACATAATTGTCGACTGAGGGATGACCATGTAAGAGAAAAAACTTGGACCACACTCCGTCCTGACACCGAGACACATATGGTCTTCATCAAAGTCGTCTGGAACATGACCACATGCAACATACATTTGATTCCGCTGGGGACATTCCCCTTAACCGGGTAACACTGAAGTCGCTCGATTGTGGCTTGCGATATAGATCCTCTGAGTTCGGTTCAGACGACACGACCAGCGAGTACTCTCAAAGCCAAAGACTCATTGACTTAAAGAGTAGGGGACAAACTGTACGAGTCAAATTTGGTCCATGGGCAAATTCATCCTTTTGCTTCAGACCCTATACTGAACGCACCTCAAACTCCCCAACATAAGACCCAGGCCCAAGTTTCTACCTCAAAAGGAAACCCCAAAGTTTGAAGTATATAGAGGCCCAGAGATTCACAAGCCCAGGCCCAGTGAAATACCACGTGCCCAAACCATAATCGGGGCTCACCCCACGCCAGTCCACATAACGCTCATGCTCATAAACACAATTCATAACCCATCTGTTCCAGCCTACAACGAGCAAAATGCAGTAATTGCTCCTCATGAAGTCGATCGTTACCATGACCCAACAAACGAGCAATCAAAGGGCAATAAAGACACACATTATTGGAGCATGTATATATAGGAAACGAGGCTCCATGAGGAAGGGACATTCAACTACTAGCTCTCCTACTCATAGCCTAAGAATACTCTCACCCAAGCTCTCATCACCTCCCACCTACCGCCCTCACGGCAGCCGACGATGATCAATGTAACTCCTAACCTTGTCCCTCCTTCTACGACTTTTGCACCTCATTTCCCTCACTGACTTGGGCGTTGGAGTGCCTACGGCATCCATCACACTGGTGGGTAGACCCTCCATGCTCACCCTACTTCTTTGTTTTACAGGATCGCCAGTGCCCCCTCACGAAATCTCGATTGTAGACCTTGGGCAAAAATCAACGTCTACATCGAATTTCTATCTAACAACACTAAATTAATAAGTTCTTAAGATTGTTGGTGGATTAGTGTCATTAAACGGAAAATAATCATGCATTAAAAAATCAAATCCAGAACATAAAAGTATATCTACACTAACATGCATAAACCTTAAAACTTTGAGAATAAGAAAAACCTTGTAAATGACGTCTAAGTCGAGATGTATCTATGTCCTTAAGAATTTATTAGCCTCGTCTCGGTGCTCTACGGGCTTTGTGGCTAAGCTAATGTTCTCCCATGATAACTTGAATTCCTCTTCTTCAAGTGACACTCTTTAAGAAGATCTTGAACTTGAAAATGAATGAACTCTCTTTTGACTCAAGACCATAATTTGAGACTCTTTAATTTAGGATGAAAATCGGATACCTAAAAATAAACATGGAGGCCTCCTTATAAAGGCATGAAAGGGTGCCTTAAGGGCACCATTTGGGTTGGGTTGCAACCCTCCAAATGGTTATACCCCTCCCATGCATCCCTTTGGGCCTATAAGCATGTTATTCTCAATTGGAGGACATGTCCTTATGGGGTACCATTCAAGGGACATGTCCCTCCTATATCCATACAACAATATTTGAAGAATTTTCAACAATGATGACGGTGACGATGCCGTCAATGGTGATTTTGAAGATTTAGAAACTGATGAGAAGCATTAAGGCCACCAAATGGATAATTATGTTAATGGTGCAATCGATAATGTTAAAAAATTTATTTTTGACATCGTTTTATTTGTGTTAAATTAACTTTGAGAGATGTTTTACATTTATTTTTATAAGAAATTTGAATTCCAAAATTTAATAAATATTTTTAAAAAATTAACACATTACAATGAAACATATGAGTGTTTATGGGGTCGGGTCAACCCGCGACTCGACCCGACATACATGGGTTTAAAAAAAAATGATTTTGAGGCTAACCTGAACAGATCCAAAATTTACGGGTTGGGTCACGAGATTGATATTAAAACCCGACCTGACCCGAAACTATAATATTTTTATTTTTTTTCTAAAAAAATTATTATTTTTAAAGTTTTTAAAATTATTTATTTATTATTTTTATTATCTTGAAACTTTATATGTATGATAATTTTCGGGACAAAAAATAACTAATATTTATATTTCAAAATAATTAATTCATTAAACAAATTTTTTTTCTTTGCCGACACGACCGATCGGGTTTCAACTCTCAAATTCCGGGTTCAGGTTTCACGATCTGCGTGGCCCGACCCGATCGAGTCTCAAATTTTTCAAAAAAACCCGACCCGACATGTGAACACCTCTAATGTTACATTAAATGCTAAACAACATTAATATAATACAGTGTTAATGTACGACATCATAATACAATACACCATATATTAAATAATACAATACACTCTAATGCGATATAGTTAGGGATGACAACGAACCGAATATGATACATGAATTCATTCAATCAACGAGTACGAAAATTATCCATTTACCTGCCCATAATATATCGGGCCCCCATGAGCTCCCATACAGGTTTTTGTTCACGCTGAAATTTTACCTTAATTTTAATAGAAATTCTAAAATCCATACTCCACCCATCCAAATAATTAATATAAAAAATTATATTAATTATTTTTGCAATATTTCCAAGGAGTCAATGACTACAATATTATCATTGTCAAATGAAACGTCATGTGATGTGATATTTATTGAAGTCCGTTAGTTAAGAAGACATTACTTAACTAACAATGGTAAAATGGTAATTTGATTCATAAAAAAATTTATGCAAAGCAGCTGGGGAAACCGGAACAGTATTAACAGTCAGTCGTAAATCGTAATTTTTATTTTATTTTTGGGAAAAGTTCGAAAGATTATAAGAGGGAAAAAATGGCGGCAACTTTTGCGGGAGAATGATAATTTTTGCCGCCCATTTTATTTTATTTTATTTTTCTCCCCATCTATATATTTAAAAAAAAAAAAAAAAAAATCAGCCATTGTTGCAAGAATACAAATCTGAAATTGCAGCTCTCAATCAGATTCTCAAGAGCCCCCAAAAGAAAAGAAGAATAGGAATGGGATCGGCAGCTCTGTTAGATGCAACTGAATCTGATAATCCAATGGCCGCTGATTCTTCAGGTAATTTTATTTTATATTTATGATAAAAAAAAATTTAATGATTATTGACAGCATAAGTAATTTTAATTATTGTATATGGCTTATAATGAATAAACCCTTTTGAAAGTTTTAGGGTTTTAGTGAAATCTAGCGTATCTCAAAATGCCAATTATTGCTAGTTATTTATTTATTTATTTATTTATTTATTATTATGTGGCTTCACTCTTTGTTGACTTCATTTTGATTGGTGCCTTCAATTTTGTGCAATTTCATCGAAGTATTGGATGAAGGACACCATTGATTTGTGGGTATTATAGTATGATTCCGTCGTAACTTAGAAATTAACTTAGAGAATCTTGGGCTTGGTTAGTTTTGCAGATTCAATGCTTGCTTAGATTACCAGATAAATGCATGCGTCATTTGTGTAATGATTGAAGTTCAATGTTCCGATTCTTGACACAAAAGCTTGTGGGTTTTTGATTTATGTGTGTTTTTAGTGTACTTTTCGCTTTGATTTATTATTTGCTTTTTTAATGCAGTATGACAATGGTACTTCATTCTTAAAATCAGAAGCTTACTATCTATTTATTGTATTGCCGCTGTCTTTTGTAATAGAAATGAAGAACAGGAAACGGAAACAAAAATCTGCAGTTCCTGAAACTAAGGACTCAAAGACTTGCCGGAAAGAAAATAAGAAAAAAGTTACTCAGCGCAGTGAGGAGGCTCGGAAAAGGCCAAAGCGAGCAGCTGCTTGTATTGATTTCAAGGAGAAATCAGTTCATATATCTGAAAAGTCTTTTCTAGTTGAAGCAAAGAAAGATCAGCATGCAGATGAAGAGATTGTAGCTGTAGGCCTAACTGCTAGGCAAGATGGTGATCGGCCAAATAGAAGGCTAAGTGATTTTATATTGCATGATGAAAATGGTTCGCCACATCCCCTTGAAATGTTGGAAATTGATGACTTGTTTATTTCTGGTCTTATATTACCTCTAGAAGAGAGTTCTGACAGAGAGAAGGAAAAAGGTGTTAGATGCGAAGGCTTTGGTCGGATAGAAGCATGGAACATCTCTGGTTATGAAGACGGTTATCCTGTGATATGGATTTCTACTGATATAGCTGATTATGATTGCCGTAAGCCAGCTGGTAGTTACAAGAAATATTATGAACTTTTCTTTGAAAAAGCTCGGGCTTGTATAGAGGTTTACAAAAAACTGTCAAAAGCTTCTGGTGGAAAATCAGACTGTAGTCTTGATGAGCTGCTTGCTGGGGTGGTTCGGTCAATGAGTGGAAGCAAGTGCTTTCGAGGTGGGGTATCTATCAAGGATTTTGTCATTTCTCAGGGTGAATTTATATTTAACCAACTAATAGGTTTGGATGAGACATCAAAGAAGAATGATCAGAAATTTGCAGAGTTGCCAGTTCTTTTTGCATTAAGAGATGAGAGTAGCAAGCGTGAGAACTATATGCAAGCAAAACCTGCATATTTAGGTGGTAATTTGACAATTGGTTCAAAAGTTGGAGATGAGAATGGTAAAATGGATCATTCTGGCTCATCTGCTTGTGCAACGGAGGAAGATGAGGATGCAAAATTGGCAAGGCTTTTGCAAGAAGAAGAGTTCTGGCAATCAAAGAAGCAGAAGAAAACACAGGGTTCAACTTCTGTTCCGAGCAAATTCTACATCAAAATAAATGAAGATGAGATTGCAAATGATTATCCTTTGCCTGTATATTACAAACCTTCCGAGGATGAATTTGATGAGATCTTAGCTTACGAAAGTGATTATGACAGTTGTGACATTGATCAGCTCCCTCGAAGGATGCTCCACAATTGGTCTCTTTACAATTCAGATTCAAGGTTGATTTCCTTGGAGCTTCTGCCGATGAAACACTGTGCAGACATTGATGTCACTATCTTTGGGTCAGGAAAAATGACTTCTGATGATGGAAGTGGATTCTGTCTTGATACTGATTCTAGTCAGTCTTCCTTGGCGACTTCAGGAGCACAAGATGTCGGTGGGTTTCCAATTTATTTGAGTTCAATCAAGGAGTGGATGATTGAGTTTGGGTCGTCAATGATTTTCATATCTATTCGGACAGACATGGCTTGGTAATGTGCTTATTTTCTTTCATTGAGCTTCAACAAAGGCATGTTATGTTTATTATGTTGCTAGTACTTGTAGATCTACGTGTGTCTATGAATATGTTTTGGTCAATTTGTTATTTGTATCTTTGTTGGGAGAAATTTGAGATTATAAATTATAAATTCTCGCATTAATTATTTGTTTTTGGAAGATTGGTAAAATTAGCTAGGATAAGCCATGAGTAGATTCAATCGATGCATAGTAAGAAAAGATCTTGTACAAATCATTGCTATTATTTTCTGAATATGCATGATCACTGGGGTGTTCATGATTTAATTATGAAATTTGTAATGATGACAGACAATTTCTATCTATATTCCAGGTACAGACTTGGCAAGCCATCAAAACAATATGCTTCTTGGTATGAACCAGTTCTGAAAACAGCAAGAGTCGCAATAAGTATTATTACAATGCTGAAAGAGCAAACTCGTGTGGCAAGGCTTTCTTTTACAGATGTTATCAAGAGGTTATCGGAGTTCAAGAAGGATAACCATTCTTACATTTCTTCTGATCCAGCAGCTGTTGAGAGATACGTGGTTGTGCACGGACAGATAACTCTGCAACTTTTTGCAGAATATCCTGAAGAGCAGATCAAAAAGTGTGCATTCATTATTGGTCTTATGAAAAAAATGGAGGAGAGACACCATACCAAATGGTTAATGAAGAAAAAGAAAATCATACAAAAGAGTGAAATAAATTTGAACCCTAGAGCATCTATGGGACCTGTAGTTGTATCCAACAGAAAGGCCATGCAGGCAACAACAACAAGACTTATTAACAGAATTTGGGGTGAGTATTATTCAAATTACTTGCCAGATGATGTGAAAGAAGAAACTGCTTGTGAAGTCAATGAGGAGGAGGATGTTGAGGATCAAGGGGAAAATGAAGAAGATGACACTGAAGAGGAGAAATTACTTTCAGAGGAAAAGCAAAAATCTAGCTCAGTGGCAGTGCAAATTAAATCGTGCTCTACTAAGAAGGAAATAAAATGGGATGGGGAATCTGTGAACAAAACTGATTCTGGTGAGGCTCTTTATAAAAAGGCAATTGTTCATGGAGAAGTGGTTGCTGTAGGGAGTGCATTGTTGGTAGAAGTTGATGAAATGGATGAGCTTCCTGTCATCTATTTTGTGGAGTACATGTTTGAAGCCACAGATGGAAGCAAAATGTTTCATGGAAGAAGGATGCAGAGAGGATCTCATACAGTTCTTGGAAACACAGCTAATGAGAGGGAGGTATTTCTAACAAATCAGTGTATAGATTTAGAATTGCGGGATATTAAACAGACTGCTGTTGTTGAAATTCGATCAGTGCCTTGGGGTCATCAGCATCGCAAAGATATTGCCAATGCGGATAAAATTGACAGAGCAAAAGCAGAGGAGAGAAAGAAGAAAGGACTGCCAGCAGAATATTACTGTAAAAGTTTGTACTGGCCCGAAAGGGGTGCTTTCTTTAGTCTTCCTGTTGATAATATGGGCCTTGGTTCGGGTTCCTGCCATGCTTGCAGCATAAAGGAGTCTGAAAAGGCAATGGAAATGTTTAAAATGAATTCAAAGACCAGTTTTGTATATGGGACAACTGAGTACTCTGTCCATGATTATGTCTACATAAGCCCCCATCACTTTGCAGTGGATAAGGAGGAGGGTGAAACTTTCAAGGGTGGGAGGAATGTGGGGCTTAAGGCTTATGTTGTTTGCCAACTGCTGGAGATCATTGTCCCAAAGGAACCCAAACGAGCAGAAGTAAAATCTACCCAGGTCAAAGTTAGAAGATTTTTCAGACCAGAGGATATTTCAGCAGAGAAGGCATATTGTTCTGATATTCGAGAGGTATGAGTTGCGTAAAATTAGAAACAAAAATGCCCATGCATCTGTTGTAATTCTTGGACTATATGATTATATTGTTATGCAAATGATATCTCACGGACTCCCATGGACTTTTGTGGCTTGATTTTCAGGTATACTACAGTGAAGAAACACATCTTGTTTTTGTTGAAAATGTAGCAGGGAAATGTGAAGTCAGAAAGAAAATTGACATTCCTGCTTGCAATGCTCCTGCAATCTTTCGGCATATCTTCTTCTGTGAACATCTATATGATCCTTCTAAAGGGTCCCTCAAGCAGGTAATATTTCCCTTGCTTCCCTAGCTTGCTAGTACTCTTCTTTCTCTTTTCTTTGGGCAGTTTGAAGTTGCATATTAGATTATTAGGTAGTTTCGCTCCGTTAGATGTTATTATTATATATATATATATATTTTTTGTGTGGACAGCTTCCTGCTAATATCAAACTGAGGTACTCGAGTGGGAATGGAGATAGTGATGCTGCATCAAGAAGGAAGAAGGGAAAGTGTAAAGAGGGAGAAGACGAGTTAGTAGTTGAGAAACAAGAAGGGGCATCTATGGAAAATCGTTTGGCCACATTGGATATTTTTGCAGGCTGTGGTGGCTTGTCAGAGGGATTGCAACAAGCAGGTACATTCAATTTAGTCTATTTATTTAATCGAACATAATATATTAGTAATGCATATTTCTAAACCCTCTGGCCATTCACTATTGCCTTAAAAAAAACTACAGGGATATCATCAACCAAGTGGGCAATTGAATATGAAGAACCTGCTGGAGAAGCATTTAAACTCAATCACCCAGAGTCATCGATGTTTATAAAAAATTGTAATGTGATTCTTAGGTCAGTGGACAGTGGTTGTGTTGAGATGAACGCGCCTCCTCCCTTTCTTATAGTGTTGAGATAACTGATTTGTCAGTGGCTTGTATTGCAGGGCTGTAATGGAGAAGTGTGGGGATGCAGAGGACTGCTTATCAACTTCTGAGGCCGCTGAATTGGCTGCATCACTTGATGAGAAGGTGATTAACAATCTACCTTTTCCGGGTGAAGTAGATTTCATTAATGGTGGTCCTCCGTGCCAGGTAATGTGGATTTTGGACTTTACAGTTTACCTCTGCCCTCTGCTTTTAAATATATTGAGCAATTTTTTGACTTGAAGAGAACACTTTTATTTTTGTCAGGGTTTTTCTGGTATGAATAGGTTTAATCAAAGCACTTGGAGTAAAGTCCAGTGCGAGATGATCTTAGCATTCTTGTCCTTCGCTGATTACTTTCGGCCAAGGTATTTCCTCCTAGAGAATGTCAGGAATTTTGTGTCTTTTAATAAAGGACAAACATTCCGTCTGACAGTAGCTTCACTACTTGAAATGGGTTATCAGGTACATGTTTCTCTACGGCTGAAGAAAAATATTCTGTATTTAGAGAAGCATGTATATGCATTTATGATTTTTGCATGTAAATAACTAGCAATCTTTGCGTTTAGGTGCGATTCGGCATCTTGGAAGCGGGAGCCTTTGGAGTATCTCAGTCACGAAAGCGAGCATTCATATGGGCAGCCTCCCCACACGATACTCTCCCTGAATGGCCAGAACCAATGCATGTCTTTGCTGCCCCAGAGTTGAAAATCACGTTATCTGGGAGTTCACAGTATGCTGCTGTCCGGAGTACTGCAAGTGGAGCTCCTTTCCGGGCAATAACGGTAAGAGACACGATTGGTGATTTGCCGGCAGTAGGCAATGGGGCTTCTAAGACAACCATGGAGGTAAGTAGGATATAAACACACTTTTTTTTTGGGGGGGATTCCTTCTTAGTGTTGTTACATATCAAGTAATATTGTAATTGAAAGTTGAAACCATGTCGATCTTATTTTCAACATTTTGTTTGACAGTACCAAAATGATCCGGTCTCATGGTTCCAGAAGCAAATTCGAAGGGACATGTCTGTCTTGACCGATCATATATCAAAAGAAATGAATGAGCTGAATCTCATTCGATGTCAAAAGATTCCAAAGCGGCCAGGTGCTGATTGGCATGACCTTCCAGAGGAAAAGGTAAACCAACCGCTACAGTTAGGTTCTTGCAGATTTCTATTTAAGCTTTGGCCTGTAAATGTTTGTGATTTTCTTGAAATGCAGGTTAAATTGTCTACTGGACAAATGGTAGATTTGATTCCTTGGTGCCTGCCTAACACTGCCAAGCGACACAATCAATGGAAAGGACTGTTTGGAAGGCTGGATTGGGAAGGCAACTTCCCGACTTCCATTACAGATCCTCAACCCATGGGTAAAGTGGGTATGTGCTTTCACCCTGACCAGGACAGGATTCTGACAGTTCGCGAATGTGCTAGATCCCAAGTAAGTCTCAGCTTTCATAGTTTGTTTACAACCCCCATCATATTTAAGGTTTCTTTGTATCTTAAAATAAAAAAGAATTAGCGAATCTATTCAGTCAGCCTTTGTGTCCCAGAAACAAAAATCATTATTATTCGAGTAGATTAGCAGTAATTTGAAACCTTTGAATCTTCAGAACTGTGTCGCATGAGAAGCAAACAGCTCCACAAAACGAATTTTGTTTTACTATTTCCTTGTGATTCAGAGTCTTAATCTGATATCATGATCAACAAACAGTATTTAGTTTGGTGGTGCATCTGGGTATCAAATGTTTTCATATGTTAATGCAGGGATTCCCGGACAGCTACCAGTTTCATGGCAACATCCAACACAAACACCGTCAAATTGGGAATGCCGTTCCGCCTACTTTGGCATTTGCACTTGGAAGAAAACTCAAGGAAGCAGTTGACAGTAAGAGGTCTAAATAGCAGGAAGCTTAGCATATTCATATTCATTAAGTAGATGAGGCTTATTGAGTGTTAGTAAGCATTTGTATAATATATATATATATAAATGCTTTTTATGTTGAGTGTGGTAAAAGAAAGCCATTCGAAATTGGGTTGAGGTGTCTTCATTTGTATTATTTGGGCAAAGAGTAGTTGCCCCAACTATTGAATTTTCAATTTCTTCGAGGCAGTATTCTTCAGGAATTTGTATTTAATAATTATGAAACTTGTGTTAGCAAGTAAGTTAAGGGACGTGTTTGATGATGTAGGATTTAAGATCTCATCTTGAGGTCCTGAACTCAGTTCGAATTCAGGGAGTATTTATTGTAAAAATTTGGGTTGATTGAGGGTTATATTGACGATGGGATTTCCAACGATTTCAAAAAAAAATTTGAATTGTATTACCCACAAGGGGTGTGACTTAATGATAAAAGGACTTGGGAAGATTTGGTGACAAATGATATAATTTGGTTGGCAAGTCATGAGTTTGAATACAAATGATATATTTCTTGTAAGATCTTGAGATAGTTGGAGGTTTTACATTTTCCGTTTAAGCTCAGATAATGCGGTTTAGTGATGGGATTTCCAAAAAAAAAGGTTCAATTGTATTTTTTTTTTCCATGGTGTTTTTTTTTTTCCAAATATCAAAATTTGAGCTGCTAACAAAGGTAAAACCAAATGACCACTTTGTCATATAATTGTTCATGAATGAACGTTTTATTCTGAACGTTGTACACAATCTACATCAGCACTGACCACTAAATTTTCTAACGTAATAGTGTACATGGGTGTAATTCAAACATATTAACTGAGGAATCAGAATTCAGAAACATCAAACATCCGCCTGAGATAAATCCTTCTAATAAAAATGAATGAAGTTGCATGATAATTTATGATGCAAGGTCAGGAACCACAATCCCTACCTGCTAAGTTTATTTTGCTGACCATTCCTGTGGCGGAATTTGGATCGAACCGTCAACACTCCTGGCCTTGCCTCATCAAAACGATATCTGTTACAAGGGGTAACCAATCAGTATAAACTTGTTTATGAACGAGGGGAAATTGGGAATAGGAAGGATTAGTCACCCACCCGTTTTCACTAAGGAAACTTTTAACTGCTGTTGGCAGTGCAGCCTGTCCCCGACTATGATTGCCTATGCCTGTGGAAGAAAATAAAGCAAACAAGTGAAATTGTCCGGTAAGCAACTTAGAGAGTAGCAGATGAGCAAATATAATATATGTCTGCTGGCATTCGTCATTGTCATTCACAAAATGGACACACCTGTGATAACTTGCAATGATTTTGATATCTGCCTAAATGACGCCCGTTGCTTATCCACAATCTCCATGTCTGTACAATTAAAAGATTCAAGTGATGGAGTACGTACCATCCCATTCTTTGACTTAACTCTATTTGGAGATACTGAACGGTTCATAGGTATCAGCATCTCAATTTTTTGCAGGCGTTCTTGCAAGGCTTCAACAGCTTCTGTTGCATGAAGACCATGCAAATCCAACTTCCAAATGTCATTTTCACTGTTCCTTATGCTTAGAATTTCTTTGGCAGCTTTAGAGTTGAGCCTTTCAGCAATTAACCATTCTTTTCGAGCATTCAGTGAGTGCTGTTGTGCAGAAAAATGATCACCTCTTAAAAAGGCATTATTGGCTGCCTTGGAGTGCTGGGATGCTGACCTGCTCAGTGAAAAAAGAAAAGGAAATCCTCAGTATCAGTCATCTAAAAAATTATCATACCAAAAAATTCACCAACAAAGGAGAAAATAAAATTAGAAAAAAAAAAGATTGACATGAATGTATAGAATAATGTGTTCGAAAATTTTGGGATAAACAAAATTGAGTCCAGAAGCATAAATGTGCTTCATTCCTCAATATAACTCAATGCCATGTATAATTTCAAACAAATGAAATGTCCTCATGCTCTCTGCATTGGATTTTAAAATTTTTACAAATTGCCACATACTTATTGAGCCTGAGTTTTTTCATTGTGCTGTATTGTGATCAAAACTTCTATAGGGACAGATAACATGTTTCAAAGCAAATGGAAAAAAATGAAGTTCTGCTCTAACTTTTGCCATTTCCCGGATCTTGCATTTGCAACACAGCAAAATTTGGCATACACATTACATATATGATCTATCACATACATCCTACATTAGCCTACATACCTCATAATCTTTATTGCATCTTTTCGATGGACCAAGTAAACATCATCCTCTTCCCACTCCGGCTCAATAGGCAGAGATGATAAGCGTTTCATAATCGACTTAATGTCAACAGCATAGTCATTTTCCACACTGGAGGCATGTACATCTGCCGACTCTATGAAGTTGTCTTTGACACCATCCCCAGTAGTACTTAAATTAGAAAGGTCTAAAGTCTTTACTGAGAAACAATTTTCATCGGTCTTTCTGTGAAATGAAGAGTCATCAATTGTAGAAATCAAATCTGTAATTTTTGTTTCCTTATTCTCTTCACTGCCGCCGCCGCCGCTGCTGAAAACCATTCCTTTCAATAATTTTGAGGCCTGCTCGATGTTATTTTCCACAGATGCCATGACATCCTCAATCAAGCTACTGTCAGCCCAGGAGTGAAGTGCTTTGAGCTTCCTAAGGGCGAAGTCATGACTGTTCTCTTCAATAGCCTTATGCCCATGTTTCCCTTTAGTATCATAATCATTCTTCTCTGACAAATTTGGAAATTCCACAGAGGGAAGAAGCACTGAAGAGAAAGGCCTCACCAAAAGTTCAGTATTTCTTGTTACATTTTCACTGTTACGAATAGAGGCGAGAGTAAGAGTACTTGGAATGGGTGGATAAGAGTCCTTATTAGTTTCAGGCGCAAGACCTTGTTTCTGCCGCTGCTTGAGATCAAAAGCAGCCCAACCAGGCGACTTCACCTTTCTCGATGACATTTCACATATGAAGAGCTAGAAAAACAATATTAACTTGTGTCATGCACTGCGGTAGTGCAAATCATTGGTTGAATAACAGATCCCGCCCCCGACTTGCAATTGAGAGCGAGTCTTCAACTTGCAGTCTCGTATTGAGGACACCACAACACAAGAATACAACTTACAAAGGCACCTAACACACGACAGGTATTCCAAAAAAAAAGTTAGAAATAGAAGCTGATTTTTTTTCCCATTTCCCATTAAGAAAGGGAAATAACATTAACTGTTGACAGAACATATATAACAAAACAAAATAAGAATCTAAACAGGCTGCTGAATCATAAAATTTTCAGGTAATTTGGTTAGCTCTGTGATGATATGAAGAGCTCTTCGGTAATTTGGTTAGCTCCATTTGACACACCTCCTTCAGGTAAGTGCTCATTGTAAGTTTAAGTATGAAAATATCCGAAAACTTTAAACAATTATAATTTTACCCCTAAAGCAGTAAAGTTTCAGCGATTTCGGCGTATAATTGAACCAGTACAGGGACGGAAACTTAATTTTTTTTGGGTATTTTCACACATAAGTCAATCTTTGACATAGAACAATTACGAAATATTCAAAGCTCAAGGCTTTTCATTTAACAATTTCTAAATAATACATAAATAAACCATGCATGCTTCAAATTAAACGCGGCTTGGTAGCAAAGCCTTATAATTTGATTGTCATTTTTTCTTATAAGAGACTGGGCAGCTAGGGTTTTATCTGCGGCGGTTTCCAACGTTTCAAAAAAAATCATAAAACTAAACGAATCATTAATTAAAAAATTAAAAAAAAAATACCTGTATGTATCTGAGAGGTAGAAGACGATACACGATTCTTAAAAATTACTCGGGAAGAAATAATAACCAAGGCGTGAGTCGATCTAACGGCTGAGAAGAGATCAACAGGAACTTAGAAGAATCAAACGGCTGGTATTGCTGAAGAACGACAGATGAAGTAACACTGCATCTTAGATTATCCATAAAATCTTTTTTTTTTCCTGTTTGTTGATTTTTCAGAAAGATCGGGATTTTTTTCTTTGTTAGGGTTTCCTCGACCTGAGAGGAGAAAGAAATTTCAAAAAAAAAAAAAAAATACAATGAACAAGAAACAGACTTTTTTTGAATTGACCAAGTTGTCCTTATCAAGTGCAATAACGATCACACGGTTTCGGGGTAAAGTTGGAAATTAGGAAAAACGAAAATTGGTGAAATATTGAACTAAACGGAGACTTAACAGAGACAAAATGGAACGTTAAAGTTTATTAAACAAAAAAAGAGGGAAAATATTTGACACGCATGTGGCGGTAATTTTTGGGATATCCGTATTCGTAATTAAAATTTTATATCCTTAATTTATTTATATTTGTTAAAATTTTTGGATATCGTATTAATATCTGTCCATTAATGTGAATGTCTATATCCGTAAAAAAAAATATCCGTCAAATTAAAAAAAAAAAATTCAAATTCTACTAATAGATATATAATATTTGATATAATTAGTTAATTTAATACAAATCCAATAATTTAATATAAATTTATCCAACACAATTTTTAATATCAATTATCTCATATAAAATTATAATTAACATAATACCACAATTCAATATAAGTTTGAAGATCAATTTCAACTTAAGTAAATTATACAATCTCATCTTTAGTTATTAGAGAGAGTGGAATATGTTGTGATTAAACACACACAATAGAGGAGATGTGAGAGAAAATTCTTCTTTCTTATACACAAACAAAGAATTACGAAGCTTACAAACTCAAGCTTTACAAAAAAAACCCTCAACCCTCTTTACTCTCTATTATACTCACGTTTTGGGATGCCTAACAATGGTCTGGGGGGCTCTAATTTATAGTGTCAAAACTGTGTGAACAGTGTCACACGGTTTGGCCACTGTCACCAACACACACACCACAGCTTGTCATAAGCTGTCATTCACACTGCAAAAGTCATGTATGCTTTCGGTGGGTTTGTTGCTATGCATGACTTTTGCATGCATTGCTGGCTCCAACAAATCTCCCCCTCGGTGAAGATTTCCAAAATCTGAGCCGACCATCAATCATCCAAATCGGATCCTCAAAGGATCCTCCCCTGGCTGCATCTGTATGACTGTCTACGTACCCTGAGTTGGGATCAAGCCAATCGTAGTTCTCTGTATCTTCTCACTCTGACTATGTGGAGAGTTTTGTCATCCCGGCTATGGCACGACAGATTTCAAGTTCTCCTTCGGTAAAACCTTAGTGAACATATCGACACCGTTGTCGTCGGTGTGAATTTTCCTGAGTTCTTTGAGCTCAGGACGTCCCGTATCCAGTGATACCTTACATCGATATGTTTTGACCTCGAATGAAATGTGGAATTTTTACCGAGATAGATAGCACTCTGGCTATCACAATACAAAATGTACTTCTCCTGCTTGAAACCCAATTCCTGGACGAATGTCTTCATCCATATCAATTCCTTGCAAGCCTCTGTCACTGCAATGAATTCTGCCTCTGTTGTAGAAAGTGCAACACATCTCTGCAACCTAGACTGCCATGCCACAGCTCCTCCTGAGAGAGTAATCAGATACCCCGAAGTAGACTTTCGGGTATCCACATCTCCTGCCATATCTGAATCGATGTAGCTCATCAACACTGGTTCGCTGCTTCCAAAACATAGCCTCATTTTGGATGTACCTCGTAGATACCGCATGATCCATTTGATCGCATTCCAGTGTTCCCGTCCTGGGTTTGACATAAACCGGCTGACCAATCCAACTGCGTGTGCTAAGTCTGGCCTCGTGCACACCATGGCATACATAAGACTTCTCACTGCTGAGGTGTATGGAACCTGTTTCATTTCCTCCTTCTCTGACTCAGTAGAGGGACTCTGTTGTGTACTCAATCTAAAGTGGGTAGCAAGAGGAGTGCTAACCGCTTTAGCCTTGTCCATCTAGAATCTCTGAAGTACATTCTCAATGTACTCCTCCTGTGACAAGTATAACCTCCTGGCTTTCCGATCACGACCGATCCTGATGCCAAGAATCTGTTTAGCTGGCCCCAAGTCTTTCATCTCAAAAGACTTACTCAGTTGATGCTTCAAATTATCAATCCTCGATTGATTCCGGCCAACTATCAACATATGATCTACATACAATAGTAAGATGATAAAGTCATCGTCAGAAAATTTCTGAACGAAAACACAATGGTCTGAAGTGGTCTTCTTGTATCCCTGCTCCCCCATAACTGACTCGAACTTCACGTACCACTGTCTCGATGCATGTTTCAAACCATATAGGCTTTTCCTGAGTCTGCGCACATATTCCTTTTTTCCTCTGACTCTGAAGCCTTCTGGTTGCTCCATGTAAATTTCTTCTTCCAGGTCCCCGTGAAGAAATGCGGTCTTGACATTCATATGTTCAACTTCCAGGTCGAGGCTTGCTGCTAAGCTGAGTACTACTCTGATGGATGACATCTTCACAACTGGAGAGAAGATTTCATCGAAGTCAATGCCTTTCCTCTGATTGAATCCTTTGACGACTAGTCTGGCTTTGTATCGGGGTTGTGAAGTGTGCTCATGTTGCTTCACCATGTACACACATTTTTTCTTCAAAGCCCGTTTGCCTCTTGGTAATTTCACCAACTCAAAAGTGTGATTGTCATGCAAAGATTTCATCTCATCTTGCATAGCTTCCTCCCACTTTTCTCTGTCTTCTGTTTCCACAGCCTCCCGATAGCTCTCGGGTTATCCCCCATCAGTAAGCAACACATACTCATATGCATAGTATTTGGTTGAAGGTCACTTCTCTCTGTCAGACATTCTCTGTGGAACTGTTGGTGTAGCTTCTGGTACTGGTAGTTGATCATGATCATCCTCTCTGGGAGCTTCATCACATGTACCCTCATGTCTGGGAACCTCATCTTCAACTCGTACTGGCACCGGTGTATGAGGTTCTGGATTCACATTTCTGTATTGCTGGGGTATTGTCTTCATCTCCTTCCGGATATCTTCTATGGTCTGGTCTTCAACAAAGACGACATCTCGGCTCCTGACGATCTTTTTCTCCATATGATCATACAGTTTGTAGCCGAAATCATCCTGACCATAGCCAATAAAGACACACTGCCGCGTCTTTGCATCAAGCTTGGATCTCTCGTCCTTTGGGATGTGTACAAAAGCTTTGCACCCAAAGACGTGCAAGTGTTGGTATGACACTTCTTTACCTGTCCAGACTTGGTTAGGAACATTACCTTTCAGTGCGACCGCTGCGTACATGTTCAAAATATGTATTGTTGTGTTGAGTGCCTCCCCCCAAAATGTCTTCGGTAGCTTGGCTTGAGACAGCAAGCTTCTGACCCTTTCGCACAAGGTTATGTTCATCCTCTCAGCTAGGTTATTCAGCTGAGGTGTCTTCGGAGGTGTCGTTTGATGTCTGATTCTTGCGTCTTGCAGTACTGATCAAACGGACCTCTGTATTCTCCACCGTTGTCTGTTCTGATGCATTTGAGTTTTTTACCGATTTCTCTCTCCACCAGGGCGTGAAACTCCTTGAACACTCCCAACACTTGATCTTTTCTCTTCAAGGTGTATGCTCATGTCTTCCTTGAATGATCATCAATGAATGTCACAAAATACAGTGACCCACCAAGTGTTCGTGTCTGCATCGGACCGCATACATTTGAATGTATGAGATATAGTACCTCCGGTTTCCGTTGAGGCGGGGAGCTCTGGAATGACACTCTGTTCTGTTTTCCAGCCATGCAGTGTTCACACTTCCATAAGTGTGAGTTCTTCAATTCGGGAAGACTATTCTGTTTGCGTAGTATCTTCATCCCCGTTTGACTCATGTGACCGAGCTTTTTGTGTCATAGCTCGGCTGCCTCATTACTGTTAACTGTATTTATGCTACTATTGGAAAGCTTAGCATGCATCAAATACAGAGTTGAGTCTTTCTTACCTCGTGCCACCACCATTGATCCTTTAGTGAGCTTCCAGCATCCGTCACTAAAGGTGCTGCAGAAACCTTCATCATCCAGCTTGCCTGTTGAGATCAGGTTTAACCGGATGTCTGGGATGTGCTTGACTCCCTTCAACATTAGCCTTGTCCCGTTGTCTGTTTCAAGGCAGATGTCTCCAATACCGACGGCTTTGGACTGTCTGTCATTCCCCATCCTTACAGCACCGTAGTCCCCTGGTGTGTAAGATGAAAAGAAGTCTCTGCGAGATGTGGCGTGTATGGATGCGCCACTGTCTATCACCCAAATGGTCTCGTGGCTGGCAAGATTCACAACATCTTATTCGTATATTATACAAAATTCTTTGGAGGTCTTTTCGGTGGTAGTAGAAACTCTTTCTTGGTTAGAGTCATCATCTCTCCTGGACTGCTCGTTCTTCAGTTTGTAGCAATCCCGCTTCATATGGCCTTTTTTTTTGCAGTGATAACACTCAATATCTCTAGTTCTTGACTTATCTCGGTTCTTGTCTTATCTACCTGGGCCTCGGCTTTTACTCCTCCCCCTTCTGGTGTTCTTCTCCGTCACTAGAGCTTTTAAGATTGAGCCTGATGCTGACTCATGCATTCTCGTCCTCTTTTCTTCCTCGAAGATCCTGATTTTCGCCATCTCCATAGTGACTTTCCCATCTGCGGCTGAATTTATCACCGTAGATCTGAACGTTTCCCATGATTCTAGTAACGTATTAAGGAGTATTAGTCCATTTACCTCATCACCGAAGTCTATGCCCAATCCAGACAGTTCTTTCATTGTTCCGAGGAAATCGTTGATATGGTCTGCCACAGCTATACCTTCTTGGTATTTCAACCTCATCATCTTCTTGATGTAGTACAGCTTGTTGTTGCCAGTCTTTGCTCGGAAAAGCTCCTCCAGTTTTCTCCATAAAACACGTGCATTTGTTTCTTCACTGACATGGTTCACGATACTATCGTCGATCCACTGACGAATAGTACTGCATGTTTTCTGGTGAAGAATAGCCCACTTTCCATCGGTCATTCCTTCTGGTTTCTGCTCCAGAAATACCGATCCATCATAGTCCTTCACATACAGAAGGTTTTTCATCCTTCCTCTCCATGTGAAATAATTGATACCGGTTAACAAAACTATTTTTCCGTTGCCTTCTTCCATCACAAAAATTCTAAGCATAATTTCAAAAAACGGACCTCACCGTTGTGTCCGGAATGGTCAAAAATGGTGGAAATGACACTTCGTTTGTCAAAATCCGACACATGGACCAATTTGCAAATTTCAGAAATTACATGGGTCAAAGTGCAATTTCCGAAAATTCAGGGGCCAAAATACAATTATGGAAAAGTTCAGGGACTAAATTGCAATTTCCAAAAAGTTCAGCGACTAAATTGAAATTTTTTGAAAGTATAGGGGCTAAATTGTAATTTCCAGAAAGTTCAGAGACCTATCTGAAATTTACCAAGCACCGCTGACGTGGCAGATGACGTGGCTGCTGACTGGATGCCACGTGTCTGCTGATGTGTTGCTGACGTGGACTGTTGGCTGGGCTGCTGACTATGCAGGACGGCTGACGTGGCAGATGACTGGACGACACGTGGCGATGACGTGGTCGTCTTCTACCTTCGGTTGGAGCGTGCGGCGCGTGTCGGGCGTGGAGCGCGTGTCGGGCGTGGAGCGCGTGACCAGCTCTCTGTTTGGCGCATGGCGCGCGTGAAGGGTCACCGGAGCTCCGTTCGATCGCCGGAAAATACCACCGTGCTTGTCTGCCGTGAAAAGTCCGATGGTATGCTCAAAATCGATTTTCGACAACTTTCGTCGGAACCGACTTTCCGAACCGAATCTTCGTTTCCGAGTTTCGGGATCCCTCCGTGGAACCGTAGCTCCTGATACCACTTGTTGTGATTAAACACATACAATAGAGGAGATGTGAGAGAAAATTCTTCTTTCTTATACACAAACAAAGAATTACAAAGCTTACAAACTCAAGCTTACAAACTCAAGCTTTACAAAAAAACTCTCAACCCTCTTTACTCTCTATTATACTCACGTTTTGGGATGCCTAACAATGGTCTGGGGGGCTCTAATTTATAGTGCCAAAACCGTGTGAACAGTGTCACACTTTTTAGTACTGTCACCAACACACACACCACAGCTTGCCATAAGCTGTCATTCACACTGCAAAAGTCATGCATGCTTTCGGTGGGTTTGTTGCTATGCATGACTTTTACATGCATTGCTGGCTCCAACAGAATATTCGATATCCACAATTGTCCAATATTTATTGTGGATATCTAATTTTATATTTATAATTTATCAATTATTCCACCATGTAAGATTTTTGTTTGAATTGGCATTTTGTCTGTTGATCGATTTTGTAATTCCGACTTGCTTTGAGTGGTCTGCAAATGTTGATAGTTAGGTGCAATGTTTTAAAAACCAGATTGATGATTAAATCGGTAATTTAAAATTTTTAATGGGTCATTGTCTCACTTAGACCCGGCCAAGGTTCCGGTTCGGAACCGGAACCGAACCGAAAGGGTACCGGTGGAACCGTACGGTTCCACCAGTTCGGACGGTTCCTGTTGGAACCGTAGGGTTCCAACAGGAACCCTACGCCCCCAACGGCTACTAGCCGTTGGGGGGCAGGGAGCCGTTTGGCTCCCTGCCCTAATAAAAAAAAATAAATAAAAAATAAATTATATTTATTATATAAAATATAAATTACTAATGTACCCCTAATAACGGTAATAAAACGGTTATATTTAAGGGCATTTTTGGTATCAAAAAAATTCTAAAATTCTATAAATATGATTCATTTTTCATAATTTTATCACACACAAATTCTCAACTCTCTCATTTTCTATAATATCTCTTATTCTCAATCTTACTTCAATACAATTCTCTTATAATCTTATATTCTTATTCTCAATTTCAATTCATTTAGTTGTTAATTTGTTATCATTCGCATCGCAATTATTCAATTTTCTTATTTTTCTTCCTAATTTCTCAAACGAAAATGGCAAGCTCATCTGAGAACATTATGTCAAATATGCCAACCAAGAGAGCGGTTCTAGTGTCAGTGTACAATCACGGAGAAGAGAAGTTAAGGCTCGGTCCTCGGATATTTTCAAAATTCATTTTACTTTGGAACGCCTAGAAGATGGTGACAACGAGCAATTTGCAACTATTGTGGGGTTATCTATAAATTTTCTGGTGGATACGGCAATATGATCAAGCACATGGAAAAACATCATCCGGTTGAATTTGGCATTGATACGACGCAGACTCAAATGGCCAGATACACGTCATCTAGTAGAGATACGAGTAGTGTAGATTTATTTAAATATTCTGATGCAAAAAATAGAGAAGAATTTACGAAATTAACATGTATGGCACATCTTTCTTTAAGTTTAAGCTTTGGTGAAAAACTCCATTTTACTAATTACGTGCATAATGCTTTAAAATCTGCTACATGTAGAATGACTCGAAACACAACAAAACGTCATATTTTCAAATTATATAAAGATGGTAAAATTATTTTAAATGAAATATTTAAGAGATGAAATGTCGTATTTCTATATGTTCTGATATTTGGAGTGACCATTGGCAAACACATTCATACATGGGTGTGACTTGTCATTGGATTGATGCATCATTTACCATGCAAAAAAGACTTATTGCATTTAGAGTTTTTGATGACCCACATACTGCACATAATATTATAGAATGATGAAGGTAATTTTTGATGAATATGGTTTAGTAGAAAAATTTAAATTTAACAATTGGATTTGATAATGCATCTGCAAATACTGCATCCATTCATGATTTAAAAATCCTTATATGACCAAATTTAGGGGGTCGATTTTTTCATATTCGTTGTACATGTCATGTCCTTAACATATGTGTGCAAGACGGACTAAAATTATTATCACATTTCCTTGATCCAATTAAAACGACACTTAACTGTATTTGGTCATATTCTCAAGTTAGGAGAGAATGGACCAAGTTTGTAAAATAAATGGTATTAAACCGATTAAATTTTCAGAGATGTTCTAACACGTTGGAATTCTACTTATTTTTTTTATGTCAAGCATTTCAATACAAAGATGCATTATGTAGTTTTTTTTTTCTCAACATGTTCAAAATATCACACTTTATCCTAGTCAATGGGATATTTGTGAAAAAATTTAGATATTTTAAGAGTTTTTAATGATGCTACTTTAGTTTTTAGCGGTGTTTATTATCCTACAGCACATTTATTTCTTCTTGAGAGTTTGAATATTGTTGGCACTCTCGATGAACATGTTGACAGTGACGACCCTAATGATATTGTTTTGCTCGAAGCCATTACTGCTATGAAAGTAAAATGGTTGAATTATTTTAGAGAAATTCATTTACTTTATCTTATTGCTGCTGTTTTTGATCCTAAACTTAAATTAGAAGGTTTGAATGGTGGTTTACAAGCTTACTGTGGTTATTTAGGAATATTAGATGATGTTGATATTACGAGCATAATGACGAAATTAAGAAGTGATTTAATTATTTTATTTAATGATTATATTGTAAGATATAACTTAGGAACATTAGGTCAATCTAGTAGTAGCGAACCGGTAATTCAAACAAGACTTAGCGCATGGGATCGTTGGTTATTGCAACGAAATAAAAAATCTAGGGATACGACAACAACTAATACCCTGAATTAGATAATTATTTATCTACAAATTTTGAGTTTTCTAATGAAAGTTTATGCAGTAAAAATTTTAAAATCCTTGAATGGTGGAACCGCATCAAAATATATATCATGTTTTATCTATTATTGCTAAAGAGATCTTGGCAGCACATATTTTCACCGTTGCGGTTGAGCAAGCCTTCAGCTTGGGAGGTAATATATTGGAAGCAAGACGATCTTCATTACATCCAAGCACTCTAGAAGCAACAGCTTGTGTGGATGATTGGACTCGAGCTGATCTGAGACAACAAGAAAATGCCTCCGATGATTTTGAAGATTTGTTCGATAATGCTTCTGCAACAAGTGCAAGCGGAACCGGAGCCGAAGGATCAATTGATAATGATGATTGATAATTGTAAAATTATAATTTACAAAGGGGATATGTCTAAAAGACTAAAACTTGTAATGGAACTACGTGAACTTTGATTCCTCTCACCCTTTGAGGATACGTAGGCAACTTAAATTTTTAAAAATTTAAGCTCAAGCTCTTCAATGTAATAAATTTTTTTTATTTATAAAATTCATTCATTTATTTTTATTAATTTCAAAAAAAAAAAAATCTTTGAACGAACCGAACCGTTCGGTTCCGTTTCGGTTCCACTTAAGTGGGAACCAGAACCGAACCAGATTTAACTGGTTCGGTTCGGTTCCGAACCAGAACCGAACCGCCGGCCGGGTCTAGTCTCACTAGTTCGATTGGTTGTATCATTCGTGTTGTATTTGCAGAATCAACTGACGTCATAAATAATTTTCATTAATTAAAAATTATAAAAAATATTTTATATTTATTTTTTGATTTATTTTTTTTAAAAAAGAATCACCTTGGTCGGTTTACCGGTTTCACCCCCAAGGGGTGTGGCTTGGTGGTGTAGGGTCCAGGATCTCACCTTGAGGTTCTGGGTTCGAATCCAAGGGGTGCACTTCTTGTAAGAGCCTGGGATAGCCGGTGGTTTTACCTGCTCCGCGGCCCAGAATGGGTGGTTTGGTGGCGGGGTTTCCATCGTTTCCAAAAAAAAAAAAAAAAAAAAAAAAGGTTTGACTGATTTTTTCACACACCAATTTTTAATGTTCAACCGAATCCGACATATGATTAGTTCTCGATTCAACCGGTTTGACCGATTGATCCGGTCCGATTTTAAAAACAATAGTTAATTGGTTATGCATCATTCATTGTATTCGTTTTTGGATTCTGCTTTTCATCCAGCTTCTTGGCAAGGAGCATGTTCAACTTGGTTCTACTCTTACTAGAATTATAGTATTTTTTTTTTATAATGTTAATACAAAATTAGTTTTTTTTTTTTTTAACTCTACCAGAATTAATAACTGCAGTTATCTTTGGTTTATCACATATACACACACATACATAGAAATTATCATATGTGGGTATTCGCGTGAATTTTTTTCATGTGACACGGCATTGTACATGTACAATATCGAATAATTTATTTTTATTTTGTATTGTACATGATATTTTAATGACGGCGGGCGCGCACACATATTAAGATTCCAATGAAGAATTTCTTACCAAACTTAATAAATTAAAAGAAACACCCTAATAAATAAAGAAAATACTGATAACCTAATTTGCTACCTTAAACCTATAAATCTTAATAGATAACATATTTAATATAGATTCCTACCTAATTTGTTGCATTATAAGGAATAAGGTGTAAAAATAACTTTGTTGCCAATTGAATCTCTCTGTCTTTGCAAGGAAATTTGGGCTGGGCCTATTTGCAAGTTTTAGAAAAACAGTATTGGTTTTGATGACTATTTTTTTTTTTAAAAAACAAATAAAAATTTCATTACTGAAAAGAATCAATAATACACTTTACTTTTGAAGGAAAGATATCCTTCCACTGAACAGGACAAAGAAACCCTAAGGCTATCTTTGCAATCTCATGGGCAAAATCATTACAAAATCTAGTGATATGACGCAACGAATCAACTACGCTTTAACATCTTCTCCTTGGTCTCATCAATGGTCCAAAAATCTCTTTCCTTGTGCCATTCCTATTACAAACTAAGTCTACTACTTGTTTACAATCAGACTCAATAATCATTCTATTCATTCTAACCTCCTCAGCCACTTGTAAACCAAAATTTACAGCTTCTGCTTCCTCCACATCTCCATCGAAATTAATACTCTTAACTGCAATTAGGATTACTTGGCCTCTCTGCCTCTGAATACGACTCCTAAACCTGCTAGGTGGTTATGTCTGTCAATAGACGCATTCGTGTTCATCTTGACCCAACCTTTCAGTGGCGGTTCCCACTCGGTTTTGATGACTAATTAAACTAAGCAAAAATTAGCTACATTTTTAGCTTAAGGAATGTGAAATGGAGTTGTTAATGAGTGTAATTTAGTGGTATAGGGTTCAAGATTTCACAGGTCTTTAATTCGAATTTAGGGAGTGTGTTTTTTATAAGAGTCGGGAATTTATCTGTTCCGCTTAAGCCCGAAATGAGTAATTTGACTGCGAGATTTTTAACGATTCCAAAAAAAATAATGTGAAATGGACACTATATTTTTGTCTCTATTAAGTAGTCAAGTTCAGCTTCTCTTTCGGCTAGCTACTTATATGGACATTTTGATAAGAATATTACAGTACATACTCATATATTCGGTTCATTGCTAGTTTGCTACATGAGATTTTTGTACCTTTTTTGACATGTGATAAAAATTCAAAGAACTTGTGTATCTTTCTTATGATTATTATTTTTATAATACTATATTCTTTTCATTTTGTATTGGGGAATTTGTGTTGAGTTTTTGCCCTCAAAGATGTAGTTGAGTGGTTTTTATGTATATTTATTTAGTTTATTATCAGAATTCAAATATATAAGAAATAAGTATAAAAAATAAAAATTAGACTTTATCCCCACCTTTATTATTATTATTATTATTTGAAAAAAAAAACTTGTGTTAGAGTTCTCCTCAATGCAATAATGCAATGAATCTCAACATTTGACTTGGTCTTGATAGAATGAAAATTTATTTAATTAATTAATTAATAATGAGTCCCTAATCATGAGATCTTGAGTTCTCAAGAGAGTGTGTTTTTTTGTAAAAACTTAGGATAATCGGGAATTTTACATATTATGCTCAAGTTCGAAAGAGATGATTTGACGACATAGTTTTTAACGATTTAAAAAAAAAGTAATTAGTAATGAAATTCAATATCTAATAAATGAGTCTTATTTGACAGCTGGGACAAAAATATTGGTATCTCTAACATCATTCTTCTAGAATATGACATTTAGAAAAATAAAAAAATAAAAAAAAATTGATCATTAAATATGATAGAGGAAACTATTGTGATATATATATATATTTTTAATTTTTATGATTGAATTTGTGAATATCTAATCTTCTTTTCCCTTTCTTGTATATATGTTTATGTATTTTAAATTATTGATTTAAAAAAAAAAATCCAACCCACATAACTCAACTTACAAATAAAAAAAATTTCTTAACTCGACTCGGATTGGGTTGGAAAAATTGACTGATCCATGCTCAGCCTATAAAAAAGGTTCATGTTCACAAGGAAGAAATTATCAAGCTCACTGTGATTAAATTCCCTGATTATTAATTTATTATAGTCGATTTTATGTGTAAAATTATTCATTTCACATATAATTGACAGGTGCATCTACAGTATAGCAAGGAAACAATATTATTATTATTATTATTAAATTTTTTTTTTTTTTTTTGTGGTTTCTATTTCTAATAGAATTGTTTAGTTTCAGTAATTTATCAGCTAATGTTAATTCCATTTTAATTAATTATTAAAGAAGAATATATTATTTAATGCCAATAAGTGTTTTTAAAATCGGACCGGTGATTGAATCGGTGATCTAAAAAATTTAATGGGTCACTGGTTCAATCGGTTGAACCATTCTGAAAAAATCGATAGAACCTGATGATGACATAAATAATTTTATTTAATTAAAAATTATAAAAATAATATTAAATTTAAATTTATATTAAAAAAATTAAACCAATCTAATCCAATTCACCGATTTTTTATAATTGACCAAACTAGACTTACGATTGATTTTCAATACAACCGGTTGAACCGATTTGTTCGGTCCGATTATAAAAAAATGATGCCAATGACTACCAATCCGAGTTGGTGGAAATATTTATGTTGGTTTGTTGTGGATCAGATTCCAAAGTAATAGTCAAACCAATCTTTAATGGTAGGTGCTGCATTCATAAAAGTTGTAGGGAAGTTATACGAGTATGTTTATATTTAATAGAAACATTGCCGATATCGATATTCGACCCATCAAATTAACGGATATAAAAAATTATACATGTATCTAATCATAAAATACAGAATACTCTAACCAATTATGTTGAAATTGATATATAAATAAACAAAGGTTATTTCCACCTTAAAGTTTTGAATTTTGCTTCATTTCTTTACACTTATGACATCAAATCAACACATAACAATTGTGGGAGAAATCAAATAAACATCACTAGTAATTGAGTTCTATTAAAATTTTAGATAAATGAATTAGTTATTCATGATTTGAATAAATAAAACGGTTTTTGATGATGAATCTCTCATTTCAATGAATTGAGGACCAAATAAAAAAAAAAAAAACATAAACATCAATTAACTATAAAAGAAAACATATTGTAGTGTATTTTCACACTTGTATATATCTACTAATCATCTATGAAGAGACTTGAATTGGCACCCACAAAGGCAAATAGGGCAAGGCCTTTCACAAAGTTTTTAATATTGAAGTTGGACAAAACGTACAAAAACGATGGAATATTTTTTTGATCAATAATTGTTTTCTTCATAATTATCTATTAGGTCTTTATTTATTTTATAATTATACATAAAAGCATTGTTATTCTAACAATAAATGATCACTATTATATTATGTATTATTATTGTTAGAAAACAATACTTAATAGGTTATTGTAGACGCTGGTTTTCACCCAAGGCCTACAATCGAGATTTCGTGAAGGGGAATTGGCGATCCTGCAAAACAAAGGAAGTGGGATGAACGGAGAAGGTCCAAAATGTAGACGCTGGTTTTCACCCAATGCCTACAATCGAGATTTCGTGAAGGGGCACTGGCGATCCTGCAAAACAAAGGAAGTAGGATGAACGGAGAAGGTCTACCCACCGGTGTGGTGGATGCCGTAGGCACTCCGACGCCCAAGTCAGTTAATGAGCAAAAGAAGTGGTAGATAGGAGGTCAAGGTTAGATGCTACCGTAGACTCCGTTGAATGCCGTGAGGGCGGTAGGCTGGGGGTGCTGGGAGTTATGGAGTGAGTTAAATTATGCTAGGAGTAAGAGAGCTAGAGATCCCAAAAAAGAGTCATTTCTTCTGGAGCCTCGTCTCACTTTTATACCTCTCCCCAGTAACGTGCGCCTTTACTCCCTTTTAATTACTCGTCCGTTGGAATCTCTTTACCTGGAGCTTTAATGCCACTATTTGCCCGTTGTAGGCTGGTTCGGACGAATCATTATATGAGGTTTAATAACTAGGGCGTTACGTGGGTTGGCCGTTTGTATGGCCATTCAGTTATGGACGCCGGTGTTCATTGGGCATGGGCTTACGTTATGTCTCTGGGTTTGATTAGGAGATTTCTGGGGTGCGTTTAGTATTGGGCCCAAAGCAGAATAACGAAACTACCCATGTACCAAATTTGGCTCATACAGTTATTATCAAAAAGTTATTTTAATAAGTAAATAATCTAGGTACATGAATTCTCCCCCCCAAAAAACAATCATAATTAGACCCTACCACTATTTCGGTTCGGAATCGAAACCGAATCGATTGGAATCGAACGATTCTGGTTCCAGATTCGAAATCCGATGTATTCGGTTCAGTTAGAGTTCGCCTCTAACCAAACAGAACGAAACCGGATGGTTCCAACGGTTCGAACTGAAACCGTTGGAACAGTTCGGTTCCGGCGATTAACCGTTGGGCTGACAGGGAGCCGCTAGAAATAAAATTTTAAAAAAAAATTAAGGGTAATTACTAAATTACCATTAATAACATTAATAAAATAGCTAGTTTTATGAGAATTTTAGGTATCACAAAAATAATCTAAAAATATATAAATATGAGACATTCTTTTTTTTTTCAACACACTAGTTATCAATTCTCTCAATTTCTATAATTCTCTCGTTCTCAATTCTATCATCTTCAATTTCTCATTCTCATTATTCAATATTTACAAAAAAATGGCAAACTCATCTTAGAATATCATGTCCAATGTGCCAACTCAAGAGAGCGGCCAAAGTATCGATATACGGAGAAGAGAAGTTAAGGCTCAATCCTCCGATATTTTCAAAATTCATTTTCATTTAGTCAAGACTGAAAAATGAAGGTTCAAGAGTAATATGCAACTATTGTGATGTATCTTACAAATTTACTGGTGGCTATGACAATATGAACAAGCACTTGAATAGACATCATGTCGCTGAAATTAGACTTGATACAATGCAAACTCAAATTAGACTTGAATAAAAAATTATACATGTATTTAATCATAAAATACAGAATACTCTAACCAATTATGTTGAAATTGATACATAAATAAACAAAGGTTATTTCCACCTTAAAGTTTTGAATTTTGCTTCATTTCTTTACACTTATGACATCAAAGCAACACATATAATTGTGGGAGAAATCAAATAAACATCACTAGTAATTGAGTTCTATTAAAATTTTAGATAAATTAATTAATTATTCATGATTTGAATAAATAAAACGGTTTTTGATGATTGAATATCTCATTTTGAATTGAGGACCAAATTTAAAAAAAAAAAAAACATAAACATAAACATCAATTAACTATAAAAGAAAACATATTGTAGTGTATTTTCACACTTGTATATATCTACTAATCATCTATGAAGAGACTTGAATTGGCACCCACAAAGGCAAATAGGGCAAGGCCTTCACAAAGTTTTTAATATTGAAGTTGGACAAAACGTACAAAAACGATGGAATATTTTTTTGATCAATAATTTTTTTTCTTCATAATTATCTATTAGGTCTTTATTTATTTTATAATTATACATAAAAGCATTGTTATTCTAACAATAAATTATCACTATTATATTATGTATTATTATTGTTAGAAAACAATACTTAATAGGTTATTATCAAAAATTTATTTTAATAAGTAAATAATCTAGGTACCTGAATTATCCCCAACAAACAATCATAATTAGACCATGCCACTATTTCGGTTCGGAACTGAAACCAAATCGATTGGAACCGAACGGTTTTGATTCCGGATTCGAAATCTGATTTATTCGGTTCAGTTAGGGTTCGCCTCTAACCAAACAAAACGAAACCGGATGGTTCCCGGTTCCGGCGATTAACCGTTGGGCTGGCAGGGAGCCACTAGAAATACAATTTTAAAAAAAAAATTAAGGGTAATTACTAAATTACCATTAATAACATTAATAAAATAGCTAGTTTTATGGGCATTTTAGGTATCACAAAAATAATCTAAAAATATATAAATATGAGACATTCTTTATATTTTCAACATACTAGTTCTCAATTCTCTCGTTTTCAATTCTATCATCTTCAATTTCTCATTTTCATTTCTCAATTATCTCATTATTCAATATTTACAAAAAAATGGCAAACTCATCTTAGAACATCATGTCCAATGTGCCAACCCAAGAGAGCGACCAAAGTATCGATATACGGAGAAGAGAAGTTAATGCTCAATCCTCCGATATTTTCAAAATTCATTTTCATTTAGTCGAGACTGAAAAATGAAGGTTCAAGAGCAATATGCAACTATTGTGGCGTATCTTATAAATTTACGGGTGGTTATGACAATATGAACAAGCACTTGAATAGACATCATATCGCTGAAATTAGACTTGATACAATGCAAACTCAAATAGGCAGGTACGCATCATCTAATAGAGTTACGAGTTCTTTATATTTATTTAAATATTCCGATGCTAGAAATAGAGAAGAATTTGCTAAATTTAATTGTATGACATATATTTCTTTAAGTTTTGATGAAAAAAATACTTTTGCTAATTACGTTCAAAATGCTTTAAATCTTACTGCTTGTAGAATGACTAGAAATACAATAAAATGTCAAAATTTTAAATTATACAAAGATGATAAAATTGTATTTGGTCATATTCTCAAATTAGGAGAGAATTAGCCAAGTTTTGTAAATTAAATGGTATTAAAGCGGTAAAATTTTCACGAGATGTTCTAACACATTGGAATTCAACTTATTTTCTTTTAAGTCAAGCTTTCCAATATAAAGATGTATTATGTAGTTTTTTTCTCAACGTGTACAACATATCACACTTTTGCCTAATCAATGTGATGTTTGTGAAATTTTTTTAGAACTTTTAAAAGTTTTTAATATTGCTACAAATATTTTTAGCAGAGTTGATTATCCTAAAACAAAAATATTTATTGCTGAAAGTTTGAATATTGTTGGTACTTTATCTGAACATGCTGAAAGTTCTGATCCTAATGATATTATTTTAATTGAAGCTATTTCTTTTATGAAGCGAAAATGCTTGATTTATTTTAAAGACATTTCATTACTTTATTTTATTGCCACAGTTTTTGATCATAAATTTAAAATAGAAGGTTTGAATAGTGGCTTACTAGCTTACTATTAAAATAAATTTAAGTTCAAGCTCTTTAATTTTATTTTTAATTTAATATAATCTAAATTCAATTCAAACTCATAATTTAAAATAATTTTTTTAATCTTTTTTTTTTAAAATCATTATTAAATTTTTTTTTAAAAAAAGAACCGGAAGGGAACCGGAACTGTCCGGTTCGGTTCGGTTCCGATTCTACAAAAATATAGAATCGGGAACCGTTCGGTTCAGTTCCGGATTGGAATAAAACCGAACTGTTGGCCGGATCTAATCATAATCAAGGCCTTCCATTAAGTTTCAACACAATAAATACAAAAAACAATCATAATCATCATGTAGATAAATATGAAGAAAATACATATTTATTATTGACAATGCATGTATATGGTTTATCAACCGCTTAAATCCGGATCAGATGATTTAATTGCGTGGTTTCAAACGTTTCACAAAAAATATTCATATGAATAATAAATTATTATTTGGATAAAAACAACATATTTTTGTAAGTCTTAATATTATCACTCTCCCATTCAATCATATGCCACCGCATATTCATATACTATTTGTAATTATTTTAAATTTAATAATTGTTGATGGTGTTTTTTAGGCACTATGATATTTAAGCAGCACGGCAGGGGTAAAAGGGTAAATTCCCTCCTTAGTCAAAATCATTAAAAAGGACCATCATGACCGACCACATAAGTGAGGGTCGAGCACTTAATGGTAGGTGACCGACCACTTCGGTTCGGATGACCGGGCATTATCAGATCGGCGGAAGCATTCTCAGTTCAAAGGACCATCATGACCGACCTCATGAAGACCGACCAGATAGCGAGATATGCTCCAGAAGATGACACCCTATTCTTGCGGATAAGACGACAAGTTATCCTATTTTCATGAAAAAACTGGTGAGACAGAAACCTAGTAGGATAAAGAAAGTAAATGTAGTTTTGATTAGGAATCCTTATGGGAAAAGGGAATAATTTTGACTAGGAATCCTTATGGGAAAATGAAATAGTTTCAACTAGGAAATTCTTATAGGAGAAGGAATCTGATTTCTACACTATTATAAATAGAAGGGTAGAGTGTGCATAAAGGAGAAGAAGAAGGGAACGAACATCAGAATCAATATCAGAATCATTACCATCAGACTTGTAAAAAACCAGAAGCAGAGCCGAGAAACGTGTTTAAGTAATAAAAAGTATCATCCTTTTTGTGCCCGTGGACGTAGGTCGGACCCAGATCCGCCGAACCACGTTAAATTTCCTTGTCGATTGGTGTATTATTTGTCTTTTGCTAAGTTTGCTTTTGGTCCCCCATAACCAAACAAATTCACTATTGAGGGAGGATTATCTCGGGAGTAATATTCCCATATTACCCTGAGACCGAAATCAACCGTCAACAATAATAAATATATATTATGTGACATCCAATTAAATGAAAATAGTATTGACGTGGTAGTGTCTTCTCCACCTAAAACCTTCCCTTTCCCTAAAACCTATTAAAATCTTCATAATATTTCACCATAGATTTCTTAAAGAAATTATTGTGAGCTAATCAAACACACATTTTTTTTAATTTTTTTTTGGTACAATGGAGGTGTTTAAAACGGCCAAAACAACTCACTCGGGATAAAAACTAGATATAAGAAAATTACGAGAATAATTAAGGGGCGAATTAAAAATTATAAAACCCCATTACAAATAAAGCTCAATTTAATAAGGATATCGATTACTCTATTGGCTTCTCTAAAGATGTGGGTAATTCTGCGGATCCAATCCTTACATTCAAGACAATCTCTTGGAAATAAAATCTTTAATTTGTGCAATTAATTGAGAGGCCTCGGGCAATTCGGGAAATAAATAAAAAGCATGGATCATGTTTGGATACTCGATCAAAGTAGCTTCTTTCCCGGAATTTTTCAACCAATTGTAATACCTCCTTTGCCAATCCAGTAACGGGTCAAACCCACCCACCACTACAACCGTATCCGGATAGTCCAAACCCGAAATATCCACCCCATTGGACCCGCTCACATTCGCTGCCTCGTGGTCTCGGTTTGACCCGTCGGGCAAAAACGCTTTCCATATCCAATCGGTTCGGGCAGTGGAAACAAACGGTTGCCCGACTAACCGAATCTCAGATTCGGTCCTCTCCTCGCCACCAAAAAACGGTTGGATCGAAATCAACCCGAGAAGTTTCACGATCCGAAATTGAGACTTGGAGGCCCGAATCGCCACGTGGTGGGCCACGTTGGCACCTGCACTATCACCGGCTAAGAAACACTTTGACAGGTCAGCATTTGGTGGCACAAGCAAGGTATCGCGATTGTCGTCGAGGAATTTGAGGACGTCGAATCCGTCGTCGTATTGGGAAGGGTAACGGTGTTCGGGGGACAGACGGTAGTTAACGGAGACGACAAAAGCGGGGATTTCGCGGGCGAAACGACGGCAGACGTCGTCGTATGATTTGGAAGCGGCACTGAGGAAAGTGAAGCCACCGCCGTGGAAGAAGACGACGACGGGAAGAGGATTCCCGGATTCCGTGGAAGGAGTGAAGAGACGGAACCAGAGACGGCGGGCGAGGTCGACGGTGACGTCGGAGGTGGAAACGGAGTTGATAGGGGTGGGGTTAGGGCGGCTCTGGATATCCCAGAGATTCGTGAGACGGCGGTTGACGGTGCCGTCTTGGCGGCGGCTGTAGTCACTGAGGGCGGAGGCGACCGACGTGACAAGTCTCGTTTTCCAAGTGATGGCCGGCTTCGGGGAGTTGGTGTTTTTTTCCATTTTAGACTGTTGGTGAGGATCAAAGAAACGATGGAGAAAAATAAAGGGGAGAGATTTGTCTATTTCTTTATAGGAGGAGAAAAAGGGAAATTATCAATATTAAAATAAAATTGTTTTTGTTTTTGTTTTTTGTTTTAATAGGTGTTTTTCATAATTGGACCATTGATTTAAAAGATTAAATAGATCATTATTTCAACTGATTGAACCGTTTTAAAAAAAAACGATAGAATCGACTTACGTCATAAATAATTTTATTTAATTAAAAATTATGAAAAATATTAAATTTTAGTTTTTGGTTTTTAAAAATTATTTTTTTGAACTGGTCAGGTCTAGTTCACCGATTTTGACGGGTTATTACCGATTTTTGATCGATTTTTTTGCTATGTAATTTTTATCGATTAATCGGACCAGACTCATGGTCGGTTCCCGGTCCGATTTTCAAAACAATGATTTTTACGTAATAATTAAAAAATATTGATAAAATAATTAATGAAATTAGGTGATTTTAATTTTTAATAAAAAAAATTATATAGTTTTAATTATCAAAGAGAAAAATAAATTTAGTGGGGCCAGCTTGGTAATTTACTCTTCAACCAACTTTTGTTTTGAAATTGGTTTTTAGTTGGGCAATTAAATATTAAAGGATCACGTGCAATGCAACCTCCTCATTTGTTGCTGCCCATCTACTTTTGGTATCACAGCCTCAGTGAGTTGGAGTGAGTGACGGCCGAATAATGTTGATCGCATTTTTTGAGAACTTTTCCATCCAGGACTAAATTGTAATTTTTAAATTTTTTTTTTTGTTTCCAAAGATAATTATAAAGATTTAAAATTAATTTTTAAAATTTAATATTTTAGGCGCAAAAAAATATTGGTGCTGAAAGAGTGTTCATGAAATACAAATAGTATTATTGTAATAAAAAATGTATATAATGCTTCTGTTATAAACGGAATTTAGTGAATATCTTCATATACGTATCTTCATTCTTATATATATATATATACTAGTTTTTGCCCGTGCCTACGGCACAGTGTTACAGTATTTGGCCCGTGCCTACGGCACGGTGTTACAGTATTTGCTCGTGCCTACGGCACGGTGTTACAAAATTAAATGATTTTATTTTTTAATTAAATGATGCCCGTGCCTACGGCACGGTGTTACAGTATTTGCCCGAGTTATAGAATTAAATGATTTTTTTTTTAATTAAATGATTTTATTTTAACTTTCTATTTTTTAATTTGAAAAATTGAAAATTTTTGACCATTTTCATCAATCAATTCACTCTCTTTCCTCCAATAAGCACAAAGTCTTCGAGTTTATTCTTCTTATTCTGGAATAAAACCTTCAAAATATTAAAAAAAAAAAAAAAAAAAAAACTAACATATTTCATTCTCCTCAAACATCTAACACCGTTGTATTTTAGAATTTTTCGGGAAAAATGTCTTTTTATGAAATTCATATTATTTTTTTTTCGATTTACTGAGTTTTTCTAATAATCATGCCTTTCAATCAAATATCTTGATTCCTGTATTAGAATGTTGGATACATGCAACGAGTTAAAAATAGAGATAATTCATAATTACGTGGAGTCACTAAGAGGTTAGTAAAGACAATTGCTCATTCTCAATAAGAGATGACAATTTGGGTCGGGATTTGTTTATTCGTTCAATTCAATTCGCTTTAAAACGAATAAGGGCTTGAAAAAATGGATTCGTTTAATAAATGGGTCAATTAGATACGATTCGTTTATTAAACGAATCGAATACGAATTTAAGCTCATTGATTCATTGATTCGTTTTATTATTATTATTTACTAGTTCTTGTTAATTTTCAATTAAGATTCGAGAAATTATAGCTAATTATCATAGAAAAAAGTAATATTTTATATATTTGGTGATGTATTTTTAGTAAATATATTAATTACATATTTCATATGTATATATTTATGAAGAATTAATGTGAATCAAGTGTGGTAAATTATTTTATTAAATAATATCATTGATTAAACGAATAAACGAATATTTGTATTCGATTCGTTTAATAAACGAATCGAATACGAATCCATCACATTTTGATTTAATTCATTTAGGATTCGATACAAATTCGATTCGTTCGATTCGTTTTGCCACCTATTTTCTCAATATGAAAATTTATTAAATATGTTATATAAATTAATGAAAAATTTAATTTGTTAATGAGAAAATTTTGATTTGACCTCTCTAAAATAAATAGTATCGATTATTTTTGTGAAATTAAATTTTACCCATTAAATTAATATTCTGATTACGACATTTGCTTGAAGGGTAATGTTGATCTCATTCAAGTACGTTAGCTCGAATAGAAGAAACTTTTAAGACACTTGTGTTGATGACTAATCATCAAACTTTGATACTATAAATATATAGCAACATTAAATGGGAAAGTATTAGCAAGAAAAGTGGGTAATTTATGGGAAACTAAAGCAATACAAAGTTCAGAGATTCTTGCAACATGAATTGAGAGAATTTTCCGATTAAGTGATCATTCTTCGACTAGTAAAATAATGACATAATCTTGATTGATCCAATTTTATATATGCGTTTAAATTTTGAATTTTATAAGTTTATATGTGTACGGGCTAAATTTGGAATAAGAATCCAAATGTCAATATATCTCAATCACACACGTTGGACAAAGCCCAAACTGAAACAGCACAAATACTATCGACAATCTTTAGTCTTCATACATGATTCGTCCACAGGATCCACGAGCCCATACATCCCAAGGAAAGAAGCCCATGCAGCCTAAGAGCTTTTAGGAGCCCACTCGACTCAAATGGTCTCCACCAGACCACATTTGAGCAGTGTCTCAGTCAAACACTGGCCTATATTATGCAATGTCCCAATAGACATGACCCACCAATCCACACACGACTAGTTCCTTCTTAATAAGTAAACTGAGTATCTGGATCAAGACATAACATTTATAAACATGGTGGTATAATCCAAATATCATAAGGATCACATCTAAAACCAGAGATCTAGACACTCCTAGTTTGACCTTGATTCAACTACCCTATCCTAAATAGACTTGGAGTACAACTCTTCTAAGGAATTTGAATCCGATTAAGAGGCTAGAGGGGTCCAAACGGAAGATTCATTCAAACTTTAGCACTCAAACTCGAGTACTCAAAATATACAATACTCCCCAAAACACTAGCTTACCGCCCTCACGACCATCAGACTACGAAGTCCAAGGTAACCGTAAATCTTGTCCTTCTCTTTCTTTCCGCTCGTCTATCCTACTGACTTGAGCGTCGGAGTACCTATGAGAACCACCACATCGGTGTGTAGATACTTTACGCTCACCTTTATTTTGTATTATAGGATCGTAGGTGCCCCTTTATATAAATCTCGATTGTAAGCCGAAGGCAAAATTCAACATCTACATATGTTAATTCATGTTTCAAAAATCAACAATCAACAGAAACCTTAAAATCATGTCGGGTCATGGAAATAAGAGGCAACATAAAGGGCAAGGGTTACTTGAGGAAAATGTTCAGGCAAATGCAAGAACGTAAAAGAATTTGGTCTAAGTGATTCGAATCCAATGAGTGTGTTTCTTGTAAGAACCTAGGGCAATCAGAGATTTTACCTGTTTCGTTTAAGTCCGGATTGGGTGATTTAACGATGGAGTTTTAAAAAAAATTGCCTATATCATAGGGTACGTATAGAATGACACACCACTATTATTTTGGATGAAATTTTGAAAAAAAAATTTGGGATGTCTATCATCCCATGTCAAGCATAAATACTACTCATTAATGCAAAATCTGTCTATATTCATGAATCATCAAGCAGTAGTGCCAGAATCAATCTAAATTTCCTTACTTTCTGCCCAATTAGATAGATATTTTGAAACAAAATCCAGGGAGAGTTAAAAAACCAGATAGCAAATGTCCATCCAAAGATTCTTCATAACTCCTCCCAAAAAAGGAAGAAAAATCTGTATAAAATATATATCAGTACCAACTTCTAAAAACCAGATTTTACCAATCACCATTGATCCCATTTGGTTATGAAGTCATTCCACATAGCTGTTGCAATTGATTCTCGCATTGCCGAAGCGATTTGCTCCTGGACTGTAGAAGCTAACTGCATGTCAAATTGATCATCAAAGTAAGGCATCTCTTCCTCTGCCTCCCCCTGATCAACAGAAGTAAACAACCAATCATTCCTTTCCTCGCGTCTGATGTAATTATGTAGAACACAGGCAGCTATAACTATATCCCTTTGGATATGGAAAGCATATAGAGGGGCAAGTTTGAGTATGGGAAATCGAGTTTTCAGCACGTTAAAAGACATCTGAATGACACTTCTTAGGGATGAATGCCGATGATTGAACAATTCCTTTGCATTTCTAGGCAATCTATTAGCACCTCTATATTCATGCAAGTGATACCGAACTCCTACATATGGAGCAATAAATCCTTCTGTGTTTGTGTAATCCATATCAACCAGGTAATACTTTCCTGCAACATTTAAGACTCAATCATAAGCATTCATATTTATAGTAAAAAAATATAATTTTAATGAAAAAAGATGTCAAGAATAATAAAAGCACTAAGTGCAAGTTATATCTATATTTTTTAGGAGAACCTTCGGGAATGTGAGGGAAATTCTGATCTGGATCGTCTAGGACTGCCCTTAAAACTCGTGAATCTGCAACAGAGCCTTCCCAACCCGGATAAATGAATATAAACTGTAGATCAAATGTACAGGCTGCCAACACATTTTGAGATAATAAACCTTTCTTGTTACGAAATTGAGATTGTTCTTTTGCCGGGACATGTGCAGGGATGTGCATACCATCTATGACGCCAAGACAATCCTGAGTTGAAGGGAATAAAGTAAATGACAAACAATAATGCATAAACAATATAAGATAGAAAAGGTGATTAGATATAAACCTGGAAATATGGGTAAAATCGATTACTACAGAGAATTTCTGGAGGACTGCTAAGCGGTGGTGGCTGTAAGAATTCACGTGATAGGGACTTGATAGCCTTCAAGACATTATTGAAATGCCGGCTTATGGTCTCACCTGAATGCTGAAACCGCTCTTGGATTACTCTATTACGTTCATTATGACCCACGATATTCAAAAAAATAGCCAGTTGCTCCTCTATCATAACACCAGAAGTATCACGCAGCATGCCTCTCTGTCGAAGTGTGTCGGATAATTTGTGAAAAACGTGTTTATCCATCCGAAACATTGACCGACATACATCATCATGCCCTTCCAGCACTTGAGTCATGATACTACTTCCACTGGGAGAGATACTACGCTGAGGTTTCTTGGTCATACTATTATAATAATAGTAGCCAGCAGCTGCTGCAACTAACTCCATCTGGTCCAATTCAAGGTCATAATCATCCATGCTAGCTGACAAATCTGTAGAAATAGAATTAAATGCAGTATGTATAACCAAATGCAACTAAATAATGATACTGAGTGCGAATGCTCCAGAAAGCAATCTAATAAATAGTTAAATACTTGTAAGCCTCAAACATATGCAATAACGAACCAAACAATAAAAGCTGACCCTCTAATTATCATTTATAATCGTTCAAAGAGTACTAAACAGCCATCAAATAGTAGTGAAACTAATTACAATTGTAAGGGTTCCCCGGCAAAACTAAGATAAAGCAATCAACAGAGGTTTGGAATTAAAAATTACAGAACAATTCATGTCGCTTCAACTATTCAACTAGAGGAAGCATTAAACTTCCTCTGCAACCATGGCAACCTTTTCTCACTCTTAAGAGATATAAATGTTTCTCTGGCATTGGGGTTCTCAAATAAGTCCAATGCAAAAAAGTAAAATCGTTGATCAACACCTTGCATGTCATCCAATACTTTAATGCATTTTCCGATCGAAAATCGTTCCTCACTCTTCGCAATTGCAGCTGCCCTCATTTTAGAAGCAGCAGCTATTTCTAGCATTGCTTCCACAATTGCATCGCCAGCAGCCTTACGATTTCTCTTGCGACGTCCAGAACTTGAAGGCGTCACAGGCTGATGCTTGTTGTGTCCATCTAATATATTACCATCATCTCCGGAGCCCGAAGTAGCATCCTCATCCACAAAATTCATTGGTGCACTAGGATCAATAGACATGCTTTAAATTTCAATACTTATCAAGAATCATGTACTTTCAGCCCCAACTGTCTTCATTCAAAAATAAAAATAAATCCCATAAATCATAATCATCCAATTCTCTATAAATACATAACTCCTATAAAAGATCAACTGATTAAAAGAACATAATACAAATTTAAACCCATGAAAATAATCACCAGAAAGAAATTCCCAATTTAGTTCGATAGATTATATCATTTCCAGATAAGTTGTCACTAGCTTGCATTACCCTCTTAATTTCAATGCATGCTCTCTTTTATCATTTCCATTATCTGGGTTCTGGAAATAACACATTCTTTCAAATTTTTCCCTAATCAAAACTATTGCAACATGAAATTTCAGAGCCTATAAACGAAATAACTACAAATTCATCTGAAACTCCAAAACAGCAAACAAGGTGGAGAAAATCTGCTGTGATTCAGTCTAGGATCTGTTCTTTACCATGAATTGACCCAATTTCATAATCTGAATTAATCAGCTCAAAACAGAAAATTGTGCTTTCTTTTACTAAATTCAACAGAATGTGAACTAATATAGATATTAAAAATATTAAATAAACCCAAAAATTAAAATTAAAAAAGAATAAGAAAAGATGGAGAATAAGAAAGTAAGCTCACAATTCAGGCTTGTACTTGGGGTTATGCTCAGCTCCTGCGTTAAAATTGAGAAATAAATTTTAGGGTAGAAATTAAAAACTAAACTTAAAATTTTAATTAACTTTTTATTTAATAAAAATAAGAAGAAGATGAGAAATCTTACAGCAGGGTGGCAGTTTAGCCCGCGATCCGGGGTGGAAAAAATCCGGGCCCGGTCTTAAAATAAAAGCTCGACTCGGGTCCGGGCTAAAATTAAAAAAAAAAACATAAATAAATATATATATATATGTTTGTATCGTTTTTATTATTTTTAACATTTAAATTGTTAATTTATCAATGAAACTTGTGATTTATTTATGAATTGTCTTTGTATATAGTATAAATATATATTATATTTATATATTTTTAATTTTTAATTTTTTTTTTTAAAATTCGGGCTCAAAAAAAGCCCGGACCCAAACCCGGGCCGGACTTTTCCCGGACACGGGCTTTTTTTTTTATTGGCCGGGCTTGCAACCCTTACGTAGGAGTGACCACTTACAAATGAATGATTGAAGGTCAAAACTCAAACCCCAATCAATCTTTTTGTGTATTTGAAGATTAATATAAATTATGGTTATTTTGCAACACTACATAATTATTATTGGGTGGGTTATTTCA